>CM039673.1:489657517-490257517 GCA_022496015.1 Hordeum marinum
GGGATCACATCATTAGGAGAATGATGTGATGGACAAGACCCAATCCTAAGCATAGCACAAGATCGTGTAGTTCTTTTGCTAAAGCTTTTCTAATGTCAAGTATCGTTTCCTTAGACCATAAGATTGTGCAACTCCCGGATACCGTAGGAATGCTTTCGGTGTGCCAAACGTCACAACGTAACTGGGTGGCTATAAAGGTGCAATGCGGGTATCTCTGAAAGTGTCTGTTGGGTTGGCACGAATCGAGACTGGGATTTGTCACTTCGTGTGACGCAGAGGTATCTTTGGGCCCACTCGATAAGAAATCATCATAATGAGCTCAATGTGACTAAGGAGTTAGCCACGGGATGATGTGTTATGGAACGAGTAAAGATACTTGTCGGTAACGAGATTGAACAAGGTATAGGGATACCGACGATCGAATCTCGGGCAAGTATCGTACCGGTAGACAAAGGGAATTGTATACGGGATTGATTGAATCCCCGACATCGTGGTTCATCCGATGAGATCATCGTGGATCATGTGGGAGCCAACATGGGTATCCAGATCCCGCTGTTGGTTATTGACCGGAGAGGTGTCTCGGTCATGTCTACGTGTCTCCCGAACCCGTAGGGTTTACACACTTAAGGTTCGATGACGCTAGGGTTATAGGGAAATAGTGTACGTGGTTACCTAAGGTTGTTCGGAGTCCCAGATGAGATCCCGGACGTCACGAGGAGCTCCGGAATGGTTCGGAGGTAAAGATTCGTATATAGGAAGTGAGGTTTTGGTCACCGAAAGTGTTTCGAGAATTGCCGGTAACGTATCGGGACCACCGAAAGGGTTCCGGGGTCCACCAAGTGGGGCCACCAGCCCCAGAGGGCTGCATGGGCCGCAAGTGGGAGGGAACCAGCCCCTATGTGGGCTGGTGCGCCCCTCACAAGGGCCCAAGGCGCAGCTGAAGTGGGAGGGGGCAAAGCCTAGGGCAGATGTGCCCTAAGGCCCACCCTAGGGCAGTCGCACCCCTCTCCCTCTGGAGCCGCCGGCCAGATGGGATCTGGAGGCTGCCACACCACCCTAGGGTGGAAACCCTAGGGCGCAGCCCTCCCTCCTCCTCCTCCTATATATAGTGGAGCCCTTGGTGTAGCCGGAGACACGCATATCTCTCTCCCACGGCGCAGCCCTACTTCTCCCTCTCCTCGTCCTCCGTGAGTGCTTAGTGAAGCTCTGTCGGAGTACCATGTAGCTCCACCGTCGCCACGCCGTCATGCTGCCGACGCTCTCCCTCAACCTCTGCTTCCTCCTTGCTGGATCAAGGCGTAGGAGACGTCACCGGGCTGCACGTGTGTTGAACGTGGAGGCGTCGTTGTTAGGCGCTTAGATCGGATTCCACCGCGATCTGAATCGCTGCAAGTACGACTCCACCAACCGTGTTCTAGTAAGGCTTCTGCTTTGCGATCTTCAAAGGTATGAAGATGCACTTTCCCCACTCGTTGCTGGTTTCTCCATAGAAGGATCTTGGTGAACACGTAGGAAATTTTTTGATTTACTACTACGTCTCCCAACACGTCAACATTAGCTTTGATCCATCCTTCAGCTGACTTTTTCCATAGCTATGTTAGAATAAATCCAAGCCACACTGTTGATCATCTGAGGACCAAGCAATCACATGAGCATGACACCGAAATTTGTTAACGAGGTTCACCAATATGGCTACATCCCTAGGGCATGACTATGGGCGCTCCTCCCCGTGACATCGTCACAATACCGCACCCGACTGCCCTAGCACAGGCACACGCCGCCGGCTTCCCTGCGTGTCTGTGCTATTATGTTGGCATAGGTTACATCGTGTGTCTACCCCCTCATTATATGAGAGGCCAAGGATACAAGTGTCATATTAGGACACAACTCCATAAACACAATACTACTCAGAGTCCAACTGTAACGTACCTTGTACACAATATTCGACACAACTCTAATAAACTCCACCTTGGCGAATATTCTCCACCACCTTGAATTCGTCCATGCGTCGAACTTCCATGTACATTGGACTTGAACTTATCCCATGAACATCGCTGCTACTTCAAAGACTCCATGTGACTTCACCTTCAACTTGTAGTCCCTTCTTTTCTTGACCATAGTCAACGCTCGAGCAAAATTAAGTTCCACATTACTCTTGTTTGCGCTCCCAACTTCTAGACTATCCAATGCGATCACACACCGATCACTGGCCTGTGTGAAAGTGAACAACTCACATATTAGGTGTCACACATAAGAGCTACCTAAACTCAGCATCACCGCTCTTCCTTGACCGCCTGTTTGAAACGTGAAGGAATTTCACCATTGCTTGTAGTCATCCCGAGTCAAATTCACAGTTGTCTCACCACATATATGACAACCAGAGCCCTGGCCCGTCTCCATGTCCTGTGCTACCGCACGCCTCGTCGCTATTAACGCGTCGAGCCTCTGTTGTCCCGGTCGAGTCTCAAGGGTCATGAACCCACACCACTCAACCCCCACTGCAGAGTACCACCGATCATCACCGACCGATGACGAGTTTCAAGTTTCCATCAGACCACTGGGCTCCAGTCCGAACTGCGTGTCCCTCGCTTTTTCCCTTCCCACTGAATAGGCTTCAATTCTTATGGATCCTTACACCGTAGCCCCTCAATCTAGCTCCACCTTTAACATGACTCCGTGGTAGTCCCCCCCCCCCCGGCGCCCCGTAGACTTCAATATCCGTGTGCACCGTCTTGAATCAACCCCGCATCATAGTCTTGTCGAAGCCACACAGGCCTTGGGCTTATGCCATGTGTTTCCACGTCCAGAAGCGATCACCATCAGCATCACGCTCCTATGTCGTCGTCACTGATCCCACCACCATCTTTTGTACCAACTGACTTGCATCGATCCGTCAAACTATCTAGTCCAACCCGGCCGAACTCGTCTGACCGTGCGACACACTTCAGGCTCCCCAATCATCTTCCCTAAATTTCCATCTATCACGTGATTATTACATCTTAGCTGGTTTGGCTTCATGGTTCTTTATACGGCTAACGTGTGAGAAATAACTGAGCTATCCCATGACGCCGAAGTACACCAGCAAACCAAACATCGTCTCGCCTCCGTGCACTAGTAGCAATTCCAACCAAAAGAAAATCCTTCTGATATTCACGTGATGGCTCTCTTGTACAAATTCCAATGCTTGCTACTTGCTTTGCCTTGCCCTTGCCTTCCCGATGGCTGCATCTAGTATCAATGGAGTTTTTTCTTCTTCGCTTGATTTGATCTGCCTCTTGTGTGTCCCTGCGGCTGCCTTCTTTTAACGTGCACTTGCACGGCGACTTGTCCGCCCCGAACACGATCGAGAGCGAACTCTCTCCAAGGACTCGGTCCCTTTTTGTTTCCAAACAAATCCACGGTACACTGCTCGCGATTGCTTCCATGAAGATTGCATCGGTAACCTGCACATACAGCATCCACGCGGAGCTGCTGCTGCAGATCACGTTCCGATCTCGCCGACTCCGACTTCGGTTCCAGTTTGTTGCGGCACCGTTTCTTCCGATTGCATCGTCGACGACTGATTCTTTCGTCATATCTTCACCTCTTGATCAATATAAATCGCCTCATAACCTAGTTTTGATACCACTTGTTAAAATAAATTCAAAGCAATTATCTGAGGACCAAGCAATCATATGAGCACGACATCGAAATTTGTTAACGAGGTTCACCAATATGGCTACATTCCTAGGGCATGACTATGGGCGCTCCTCCCCGTGACACCGTCACAATACCGCATCCAACCGTCCTGGCATCGGCACACGTCGCCGGCTTCCCTGCGTGTCTGTGCTATTATGTTGGCATAGGTTACATCGTGTGTCTACCCCCTCATTATATGAGAGGCCAAAGATACAAGTGTCCTATTAGGACACGACTCCATAAACACAATATTACTTTAAGTTTAACTGTAACCTATCTTATACACAATATTCAACACAACTCTAACATGCTAAAAGGCATTTCTTTCTCTCTGTTGAGATATTTTCTCATGCACGGATTTCCATTCAGCACCAAGCCGAAGCACTCGTTCACATAAACTTCCTGGGTCTTCAACTCTACAAGTCTCCTTTGCTTCATTCCTCGCCTTCCATAGCTCGTACCAACTCCTAATCACAATTTTCTTTTCTACAGACCCTGTAGAGCTAAGCCACTCCATGAGCATGCACATAAGGCCGTCAGGTTCTGAACCTGCACCAGAAGGCATGGCAGCAGGGCAGGTACAGCCTCATTTAGGCACCTCCAAAACTCAACTGCATGGACCCAGAGCTCATCCGGGCCTCTGGTCTATCTCCTTTTGCCGGGCATGGGCCTCGCAACAAGCCTCCTATTGGGCTTCCCGTTCAGAGGCCACCCCCGGTGTAGTGCACCATCATCCACACCACTTCTCTCAGTGTCCTCAGTTGATTCCTCGATTAGTCATCGGTGAAGCACATGAGTATTGATCGAGGGAGGAATAAGCGAGATCTAGGAGGGATAGGAGCAACCCGCAAGTTGGAAAATTGTGTGGTTGAGCACTTCATATGTGGGGAGAAGGATGAGGAGGGATAAACAGTCCATCGGCCCCACCAGAATGTGTGGCAATCGTGGATGTGGCTGATGCCCCTCCCCATGATCAGGATGCCTATTTTAAAAAGCTTTCCATGAACTATATCTTCAACATCTTGCTTGTATCTTAGTAATGTTGAAACAAAAGTATTCATGGATGTTGCATGGTTCCAGGTTGAGATTTACACTATATAATAGGTGTTGGTGGGTGTTCAAGATGTTATACTTCTATTGTTATTGGCGTTTTTCCAGTTTTCATACTAGCATGTTTTGATTGTCTTTATTTTTCGCTCTTACTCTAGCATGATGTAGATTTGTGTGTCTTCGTGTTGCACTACAAACGATAATGCTATGTTGCATTTTATGTACCCTCAGTGATGCACTATTTGAATCCAACATGTTGTACTTCACCCTTTTTATGTCATGCTAGTCGATTCACATATGTTGTAGTGTGTGCTTCAAGTGGGGTGATAACTAGGCAGTGATGACCAAGTTGTATTCTAACCCGTGAGGTCTAGGCTAGGGCTAGGGCTTTGAGTTGGGAAGGTACGTTGATGGCCAATGTTCAGTCATTGTTGAATACGTCATATGTGGAGGCAAGCAAGTAGTCTTCTCACTCGTGAGGTCTAAAATCTTGGTTGGAGTAGCGAGATTGACTAAATATTTTCGCGTATGCAATTGTCATGATAAGGGCAACGATTCTCTGGATGTTGAGGGTGGGCCAATGTTTAGGCAATGCCAAAAATGTCATACGAGCAGATCAAGTTGTTATAGGAATGAAAGCGGGAGGAATTGTGTTGAAATCAATGATGCCGAGGAAGGAGGATAAGTGGCGGTAAGGGAAAGAAGTGTGAGGCTTTTACACTGCACTACTAGGTATGGGGAGCACTTGCCAAATCATCAGGGGCAGATCCAGCCCATACTCGGTAATTTGTTACATAATACAAAGAATTTTGGCCTCATGCCCGAGGTCTAGGCCCTGGGAGCTAGGTCCTAGACCCGCAAACCATGAGTAGAGCCAAACCTTCCCCTAGGGTGCGATGAACACACAATTTCGCATGAAATGTGAAACTTTCATTATATCACTATAAGGTAGGGAATAATTAAATTAACCATGCAAAGCTTCGTATAGTAACTATGATAGAAAATATATCGTTGCAATACACAAGACAAATGTTGTACCGAACTAGTTAGGCAGTGATGCCACACAAATATTTAGAATAGCTTTTTAAGTCAATAGCTCTTTATTTCTTGACAAAAAGAGATATTGTTGTTGTTAAAGTTTAAAAATATGGACGACAACAAGCTTTGAACTACAGACCACTTGTTCGGCTACATAACGAGCTAACCAACACGCCACAATAGAAGTTGTGACATTTACTATTATTTTTAAAACACCATTTGGTAAGACACGACTCTTATTTATACAACATGGAGTTTTCATCAGGCTTTTTTTCTTTCCATTTTCTTTTTCCTAACTCATGAAGTTTTTTAAAATCATGAACTTTCATTAAATTCGATAAATAATTCAAATTTGTAAAAAAATTGAATCCCTAAACTTTCTTATAAAAATGCATGAACTTTTTTTCAAATGTCTGAACTTCTTTTTCAAATGCTTAATATTTTTAAAAACAGTTGACTTTATTAAAAAAATGATGAACCTTTTTTTCACATACGATCAATTTTGTTAAAAATTAATATATCTTTTACAAAAATCAGCTGTCAAGCTGAGGTTCCCAAAAACGTGAAGGTTTTTCTCAAATCCGTGAACATTTTGTAAAAAATGGATGACTTTTTTGTCAATCTGCGAGCTCTTGGGCGGCCTAACAGACGCCTAACGGGAGTGATGCTGTCGCCTAGTTGGACCAAGGCCTAAGCATTTTTCTTCTTCCTCTCCTTTTCTGTTAATTCAGTTTTCTTCCTTTTGAACTTTATTATTCTTTTTAAAAATTGTTTACAAATTTGAAAAATCGTATCCCTCAATGATGGGCCATTGCTTTGCTTACGCGGTGAGGCCTTGCTCTCCTTACACGGTGGGGCCTTGCTCTCCTTAGCTACGAGTTCCTCATTGCCTAAAAAAAGCTACGAGTTCCTCAAAAGATATTATTAGTATCAACTACGAGTTCTCCTGAATGAGCGCTGCCAAGCGGTCATTGGCACACTTCTCCTTGACCATGGAGTTTACCCTAATGGAAGTTGCATCGTGGGAGGAAGCCATAGCCACGAAATCGATCGGTGTTAACACTTTGCATCACACAATGAAAAAAAAACATAAGAATAAAACATCAAAGATTACTTCTAAGCAAAAATCGATTTTTTTCTCCAAGAACAACTCTCATCGACACTCTCACGTATATATGATGGACACTCTCTCTGGTGGTGGTATATATATGGTGGACACTCTCTCATGGATATTTACTACCGGTGATGGTCAAGTTGGGCGAGTCCATCATGCGTGATAAATGTATATCACAAGACGAACTTGCGCATATTGACCGCCATCGGCAAAAGTTGATTTTCTTCCTCCAAGAACAACTCTGATCGACACTCTCTCTCGTATATATGGTGGACACTCTCTCTGGTGGTGATATATATGGTGGACACTCTCTCACGGGTATTTCGACTTTCGATGATGGTCAAGTTGGGCGAGTCCATCATGCCTGACAAATGTATATCACAGGAAGAACTCGCCCAAATTGAGCACCATCTGCAAAAGTCATTTTTCTTCCCTCAAGAACAAATTTTATCGACTGTTTGTGATGGTCGCTCTTCTTCTAATCTTCCTGCTTTACAAAGATCACAAAGGAGGAATAAAGGAAGCGCGACCCCCAACAACAACAATCGGTAGGATTCATCTGAAAAATCTCTTATCTGTCAAGATAAAGACGAATACATACATACCAATACCAAAATCAATATGTAAAAAACTACTACAAAAATGACCAGTTACAAACTACTACGAAAAAATACTACATAAAAACAACTACAAAAAATTATCATTCATCTAATATAGCATTCATCCAAGCAAACATCTAGAATACATTCTTTTAGCATTCATCTAACATCTAGCATTCATCTAGCATCTAGCATTCATCTGACATCTATCATTCATCCAATCTCACCAAATGAGGATAGGGTGCGCCGGTCAGTGGGGTGAGGCAACGGCGAGGAGGGGATCCCCGATGGGGGAAGAAGGGGCACCGTCCGAAGGGGGTGGGGGCACCACCGGGGAGGAGGGGCACCGGTGGGGGAAGAAGCAGGGGCACCGTCCGGAGGGGGGGCGCTGGCTGGGAGAGGGCATCGATCGGTGGAGGAAGGGCGCCAATGGGGGGATCCAGTTGCCGATGGGTAGGGGGAGGGCGCTGGTGGCAAGGCAGGTTAGTGAAAAAATAAGAAAAGCCCGACGGGGAAGACACTTAAGTGTCTCGTAGACCTTTACCGAGAGCCTGTCGGTGCGGCACTCAATAAAGGTCAAACCCTAGATCTAGGATTTACCATGTACGGAGGGTAGCTCTCATTAAAGGTCAAACACTAGATCTAGGGTTTACCTTGTGTCGAGTGTAGCTCTCGGTAAAGGTGAAACACTAGATCTAGGGTTTACCTTGTGTCTAGTGTAGCTCTCGGTAAAGGTCAAACACTAGATCTAGGGTTTACCTGTTACCGAGAGGAACGCTCAAGAAAGGCCTCATATACCAAGATCTACTCCGTGAAAAAGTCCATGACACCCTCCACACATATCACAATGACATCACAAAGGATTTTCCATGCCGATTCCAGGCATGATTTCATGTGCCGCCTTGCGGATCTGCAATTTCCGACGTTGAACCCTAGCAGAGCAATTAATGTCTCAAATATTGCATGCGGGTCAAAATAATGTGGGGGCCTGGCACATGCCATGTGATGGCCTCCTTTGAGAGCATAGGAAGTTTCGAGGCCAACGGAGCAACAAGACCGATAGAGGCCATGTGATGACACCAACTAGCTCGAAAATGGTGCGACTTACAAGCGGCCTTAGGGGAGACTTGTTCGAAATGCACCCAACTTTTATACCACCCTATAGAGGCCATGTGATGACACCGTGCTAGCTCTCGAGAAAGTCCGGCATCGTATGATTTTCCGAGGATTTAAACGATTGCATCAGGCATGCCATTGAGGTACTTCTGCCACCCGGTGGCAGGGCATGCCCCTCCCTCATCTGCACAAGGCTGACGCATGTCACAAGGACATCACAAAGGTTTTTCCATGCCGCTTCTAAGCATGATTTCATGCGTCACCTTGTAGATGTGTAATTTCCGATGCCGAAACCCTATCAGAGCAATAAATGTCTGAAATATTGCATGCGGGTCCCAAAAATGTGGGGGCCTGACACATGTCATGGGATGGCCTCCTTTGAGAGCACGAGAAATTTCGAGACCAACGAAGCAACATGATCCGCACCTCACGTTCCCTCTCGATATGTAGAGACTAGCTCAGAGATGGTGCTGTTTACGAGCGGCCTTAGGGGAGACTTATTAGAAATGTGCCCAAACTTTTACCACACCCTACAAAGGCCATGTGATGACACCGTGCCAGCTCTCGAGAAAATTCGGCAGCGTATAATTTTTCGAGAATTTAAATGGTTGCATCATGCATGCCATCGAGGTACTTTCGGCACCCGGTGGCAGGGCATGCCCCTCCCTCATCTGCATAAGGCCTACGCAAGTCACAAGGACATCACAAAGGATTTTCCATGCCACTTCGAGGCATGATTTCACATGGCGCCTTGTAGATCTGCAATTTCCGACGTTGAAACCCTAGCAGAGCAATAAATGTCTCAAATATTACACACGGCTCCAAAAAATGTGGAGGGCTGACACATGTCATGTGATGGCCTCCTTTACGAGCACGAAAAGTTTCAAGGCCAAACGGAGCAACAGGACCTGGACCTCTTGCACAAATCCGACATGTTCCACCTCGATATGCAGAGACTTGCTCGGAGATGGTGCGGTTTACAAGCGGCCTTAGCGAAGTCTTATTCGAAACGTGCCCAAACATTTACCACACCCTACAAATACCATGTGATGACACCGTGCCAGCTCTCGAGAAAACCCGACATCGTACGATTGCATCAGGCATGCCATCGAGGTACTTTCGCCACTCGGTGACAGGGCATGCCCCTCCATCATCTGGACAAGGCCTGCGCATCTCACAAGGACATCACAAAGGATTTTCCACGTCGCTTCCAGGCATGATATCATGAGCTTCCTTATCTTTACCAAGAGCTACACTCGTAAACAGTTGAGCTTCCGAGAGTTGTGCTTGATAAAGGTACGGTTGGATCATATTCTTAATAATGAACACCGAAGCTTAATGCAATTGGACTGTCGGACAATTTAAACATCTCTTCTATTTGTTGGTAGACCAGGTGAGACAAAATCTATGCCAAATCATTTTGAGTGCGACTCTCGGTAAAGAACCCAAACCTTGACCGTGGCGTCATCCGCCACCGGATGTGCCACGTGGCAACACTTTCCCGAGTGTTGCCGTTTTTCCGAGGCCTACTGTCGGCAATATCTCATGTTTTTGTCGAGGGGCGCTCTCGGCGCATGTTGCTATGTCGAGTGTTCGTGTTTTGGCTCTCGGCGAAGAGCCTGACACCCGGCTTATAGGAAAATTCCATTAGTGAGGGTTAAAGCGGCAGGTTGAGTGAAAGTTTTTTTTGATTTTATTAGAGCACTCAAGTTTGGTTTGTTTATAGAGCAAGCATGAATCTTCATTTTTGCATGAAAGTTTTCGCAAAGATGACTGACACTGAAATTTAACATGTACAAAATAAACCACAAATTTCATTTTGTTTTCTATATACACATGACTCCAAGCCAAAACATGACTTTCATAGTTTGCTTCGTTTTCACCCATTGTACTTTTCATTCATGGAAAAATCATACTTCTGTGAATCATTAATTTTGATCTATGACATATCAAACCTACAGTTGAATGTGCAAAAAAATCTGGAGAGACAATAACTTGCATTTCTGCTTTTTCCGTAAAGTAAAGTCGTTATTTAAAGATTCCTTTCACTGAAGAAATATCGTCGAAAAACCTGAAATAGATCTAGAAAAATAAGAGTATATTAATATGAAACTTGAACCCTGATGTGTTGGTCCCACCATAAAAAACCTAACCATATGAGGTTTACCATATGAGATTGGCTCAGTTCGTGCACATGGGTTATGTGTATGGTTATTAATTATCTTCCTTCAACACCCAAGGGATCCAAAGGGAATGCACTAGTTTGTATGCAATTTTCATCAGAAAGGCTAAACCTTCCACTTTCCAAGTTTATTGTAAACAAATACCAACGTTTTAGCACATCAATCTTGACACATTTTTGGCTTACAAACGATTGAGGCACTTTGCTATGGTTGGAAATGTTCTTTATGCAGAAAAGAAACCCAACATTTATTTTGTACGAGCTCTTTTGAATCTCTTCCTTTGATCAACTTCTTCCTCTACATGATCCCCCTCCAATGGCAGTGGTCGGCATCTTGTCATGAAGTGCTCATTGGTCTCGAGGATGGCGGCCAACACTTCTTTTGACGACATAAATTCTATGCACGCATTCTTGAGTCGATTGCAGTGGTGCTGATTCGCCAGCGCGTACGTGCTCATAACGGTCGCTGCATCCATAGTTTTGCACAGCTCATCTTCACACATGAGCTTCAGCCTCTCCAGATCGTACATGTCTGCCGCGACCATCAGGTGCTGCATCGCCGCGACGCTGTAGCCTCCTTTGTCATCAGCATCGGCGGGCGGCAGCGAGTCGTTATAGATGTAGTGAAGCATCATCTTGAAGATGGCCGGCTCCACGTCGATGACCTTGACGCGCGGCTTGTCCTTCTCCGCTATGGGGCCATAGAATTGAGCTCTGAAGACCGGCGACCGCGCGGCCAGAAAGGACCTGTGCCCGCGGAACTCGTGTCTGCCCACGCGGAACGTGACGTCGGCGCCTCTCCCGTCCTCGAGCATGCTCTCGAGTTGGCTGAAGAGTTGGCTGGGCAGCTCCCGAGACGGTGGCCCGTCGGTGAGGACGGTGAGGACACACCGTATCGTGAAGCACCCGTCCCCGAGTTGCGACAGCTCTTCCAGCTTGGACCTTTTCACGTAGTCGCGGCAGCCCCATGTCGGGAAATCCAACGGCGAGAAGACGCACTTCATCCCATCGGAGCTGGCTAGGTTTACCTGGCTCCTTTTCTCTAGGATGCTCACCGTGAACTTGGCGATCACACCCGGATCCATGTCTTCTCGGCTGTAACAGCGCACAAACGCTGAGGCGTGGCCGTCACAGTCCTCGTCGATCCCGTCTGGGTAGAATTTGATCTTCCACTTGTAGCCGCCGACTTCGATGACGGACGAACTAACATACTCGCCGACACCCATGCCAGCGAGCCGCAGGTAATCGGTCACCTCGAAATTGAGCGTCCCGGTGTGCTCCCAGGCCGTGACACGTCTCGACGTGATCTCCGGAGAGGTCGAGCTGCTGTTACTGTTAGCCATGGCCGGCGGCGGTGGAGAACAGACGGCCGGCCGGGAGTTAATTTATCTTTCTTGAACTACTTACTACTAAAGTACTAATTAAATAAACTACTAGAACCAAGTTTGCACCCGCGTATGTACCGTACCTAGGCGTCTTATATACACGCGTGTACGTGCGCATCCGACTTTGGAGAGGAATCGGAATCGAAGAAAGAGTCGCTATCGGCTGCTATCGTGGGGCCTGGGCGCTCCATTTCGAGGTTCTCCACGTACACTTCTGATTGATGGGAGAGGATTTGCTAGTATATACGATCCAAGTGTATTTGTACTTCTTCTTCTTTTTTTTTTGCTGTTTTTCGACGATAGGAATATATATTAGTATCACGAATGTACCAATTACACTCAGCTTCTATACCAACAAGATGTTTACAGACATCAAAAATACACACAACCAAAAAAGAAACTAAAAAGAACCGAAGAAAAAAAACAGACACGATGAACAATCACTAGCAGCAGCAGCACTCTAACCACAGACAACACCCGAAATACAAAAAAGGTTCTTTAAAATCAACAACTTTAAGAAGAAAACAATGCACAGGCGTTGTCGTTGCCCGATTGAAGATTTTCAGTTTTCATCTTGGAGAAAGTCCAAATTCACGCACAATCATGTCTTCAACAAAGTCATTGCCAGGTACAACCAATAAGGGTCAAAGCTTGGGTTTTCACCCTGGGAATCGGGACTTGGTACTCGAGAAGCACTACCAAAAATACAATCCTCGGTGATGCCGCCCTCGCTTGCCGAGACCGCTGAAACAAGTCACCATACACCCACTACCAGAATAACTGCTTACGCTGACGGCCACCGTCGGCATAGATCCCTGTATGCGGACGACTGGCAAAATGCCGTAGGCATAGAAAACCCGTCGGCAAAGTGAGCTCTACGCCGACGAGGGCCGTAGGCATATAAAAGTCATCGGCATATCTTGCTCTATGCCGACCCAGGTCGTCAGTATATGTGGGCCGTCGGCTTAGAATTGACGTAGGCGACCCGGGGTGGGATGATGGTCTGACGCCGTCAGATCTATGCCGAAGGTTCTGACGGAGGCCGTCGGCATAGCTAACCGTCGGCATAGCTACGTGTCCACGTCATCGATCTGCGGCGCGTGGCACATCATCGATCTGAGGCGTGTGGTGGGTCGTTCCTGGTCGATGCAAGCACAGGTATGCCGACGGTTATGCCGTCGACATATTTGTTTCGTCTGTTTTTTTATGTGTTTTCTAAATACAAACCATATATTTCTATTATATTTTTTTAATCTGTTTTTAGGTAAATTTGTCTTATCTAAACATAAACATGTGTAAATTATACATCTATTTGGTGTGACCTCATGTTCTTTCGCACGAAATATTTTGAGTATGTTAATAATATATATATATATATATATATATATATATATATATGACCTCATGTTCTTTCGGACAAATTATATATCTGTAATGTGATCTATGCCGTCAGGTCTTGCGCTGGGCCCTGTTACACGTCTGGAAGTGTGGTGGCAGGCGTAAGCACCCGACACGCGGCTCCGGGCTGTGGTCCCTCTCATGGGCGTCGATGTCGCCATCGCACGGAGGGGGGAAACGCTCGCGTCGGGGAGACACAAAGGGAACCTTGTGGTGGGTTGGGCCCGGACCTTGATCCGAAGTGTACCTATGGTGTGACAATCACAGCCAGGTGAATATGTCCATCGGTCATACACCATCCGGTGAAAGTCAAAGGGGTAGATCCATCCGATCAACAGTGCGAGGGTTAGACAGGACGGGGTGCTTGGGGGTAGCTATGCCGTCAGGTCTTGCGCTGGTCCTTGTTACACGTCTCGAACTGTGGTGGCAGGCAAAAGCACCCAGCACACGGCTCCGGAGTGTGACCCCCTTCACGGACGGCGTTGCCGCCGGCACGTGGAGGAGGGAAACGCTCGCGTCGGCTCGACACGGAGGGAATCTTGTGGTGGGTTGGGCCAGGAACTTGTTCTAAGATGTTGCTATGGGCTGGCATATCACAACCTGGTGAATATGTCCATCGGTCATACCTCGTCCGGTGAAAGTCAAAGGGGTAGATCCGTCTGATGAACAATGTCAGGGTTACACGGGATGGGGTGCTTGGGGGTAGCTATGCCACCAGGTCTTGCGCTAGGCCTCGTTACACATCTGGAAGTGTGGTGGCAGGCGCAAGCACCCGGCACACGGCTCTGGGGTGTGGCCCCTCTCACGGACGTCGATGCCACCGTCGCATGGAGGGGGGAAACGCTCGCGTCGGGGAGACACAAAGGGAACCTTGTGGTGGATTGGGCCCGGACCTTGCTCTGAAGTGTACCTATGGCGTGACAATCATAGCCAGGTGAAAATGTTCATTGGTCATACCTCGTCCGGTGAAAGTCAAAGGGGTAGACCCGTCCGGTCAATGGTGCTATGGTTATACGGGACGGGGGACTTGCGGGGGTAGCGATGCCACCAGGTCTTGAGCCGAGACCTCTTATACATCTAGAAGTGTGGTGGCAGGTGCAAGCAGTTGGCACGTGGCTCCGTAGTGTGACCCCCTGACGAACGTCGTTGTCACCGTTGCACAGAGGGTGGAAACGACCACGTCGGGGAGACACCCAAGCAACCTTGCACTGGGTTGGGCCTAGACCATGATCCAGAGTGTATCTATGGGCTGGCCCATCACACCCAGGTGAAACTTTCCATCGGTCATACCTCGTTCGGTGAAAGTCAAAGGGGTAGACCCGTGCAGTCAATAGTGCTAGGGTTAGACGGGACGGGGTACTTGGGGGAGGCAATGCTGCCAGGTCTTGCGCTGGGCCCCGTTACACGTCTGGAACTGTGGTGGCAGGCGCAAGCATCCGGCAGGAGGCTCCGGGGTGTGTCCCCTCTCACAGACTTCGATCCCGTCGTCGCACGGAGGGGGGAAACGCTCGCGTCGGGGAGACACAAAGGGAACCTTGTGGTGGGTTGGGCCTGGAACTTGATCCGAAGTGTACCTATGGGGTGACAATCACAGCCAGGTGAAAATGTTCATCATTCATACCTCGTACGGTGAAAGTCAAAGGGGTAGACCCGTCTTGTCAACGGTGCTATGGTTATACGGGACGGGGGACTTGCGGGGGTAGCAATGCCGCCAGGTCTTGCGCCGGGACCTCTTATACGTCTGGAAGTGCGGTGGCAGGTGCAAGCACTCGGCATGTGGCTCCGTAGTGTGACCCTCCTCACGAACGTCGCTGTCACCATCGCACAGAGGGTGGAAACGACCACATCGGGAGACACAAAGGCAATCTTGAACTGGGTTGGGTCCAGACCATGATCCGGAGTGTATCTATGGGCTGGCCTATCACACCCAGCTGGTCATACCTCGTCCGGTGAAAGTCAAAGGGGTAGACCCGTGTGGTCAACAGTGCTAGGGTTAGACAGGACGGGGTACTTGGGGGGGAGGCAATGCCGCCAGGTCTTGCACTGGGCCTTTTTATACCTTTGGAAGTGTGGTGGTAGGTGCAAGCACCCGGCACGCGGCTCCGGGGTGTGGCCCCCCTCACGGACGTCGATGTCTTCATCGCACGGAGGGTTGAAATGGCCACGTCGGGGAGACATAAAGGGAATCTTGTGGTCGGTTGGTCCCGGACCTTGATCTGAAGTCTATCTATGGGCTGCCTATCACAGCCAAGTAAAAATGTTCATCGGTCATACCTCGTTCAGTGAAAGTCAAAGGGGTATGTTGGAATCTAGAGGCAATAAATAAAGTGTTTATTATTGTATTTCCTTGTTCATGATAATCGTTTATTATCCATGCTATAATTGTATTAATTGGAAACATGGATACATGTGTGGATACATAGACAAACACAATGTCCCTAGTATGCCTCTAGTGAACTAGCTCGTTGATTGAAAGATGGTTAAGGTTTCCTAGCCATGGACATGGGATGTCATTTGATAACGGGATCACATCATTAGGAGCATGATGTGATGGACAAGACCAAACTACAAACGTAGCTTATGATCGTGTTAGTTTATTGCTACTGTTTTCTGCATGTCAAGTATATGTTTCTATGACCATGAAGGTGCTCTACAGGAGGAGTACCTTGTGTGTATCAAACGTCGCAACGTAACTGGGTGACTATAAAGGTGCTCTACAGGTGTCTCCGAGGGTGTCTGTTGAGTTGGCATGGATCGAGACTGCGATTTGTTACTCCGTGTGACGGAGAGGTATCTCAGGGCCCACTCGGTAATACAACATCACAATGAGCCTTGCAAGCAATGTGACTAATTGTTAGTTGCGGGATATTGTATTACGGAACGAGTAAAGAGACTTGCCGGTAACGAGATTGAACTAGGTATGGAGCTACCGACGATCGAATCTCGGGCAAGTAACATACCGAAGAACAAAGGGAACATCATACGGGATTAACTGAATCCTTGACATAGAGGTTCGACCGATAAAGATCTTCGTAGAATATGTAGGAACCAATGTGGATGACCAGGTCCCGCCATTGGTTATTATCCGTAGAGGTGTCTCGGTCATGTCTACATAGTTCTCGAACCCGCAGGGTCTGCACACTTAAGGTTTGGTGACGTTTCGGTAGTGTAGAGTTATGTATGGTGGTGACCGAAGTTTGTTCGGTGTCCCGTATGAGATCCCGGACATCATAAGGAGCTCCGGAATGGTCCGGAGGTAAAGATTCATATATAGGAAGTCCCAGTTTGGTCGCCGGAAAAGTTTCGGGCTCATCGGTAGTGTACCGGGAGTGCCGATAGTGTACCGGGAGACCTCTGGGAGGGGTATTTCGACCCAAGAGGCTTCATGGGCTGTGGGAGAGTATTAACCAGCCCTTAGTGGGCTGGTGAAATAGCTACAACAGGCCCATGCGGCTGGGGGAAGAGTCCCAAAGGAAAAAAGAGTGGAAAAAAGGCAAAAAGGGAGAGTCCTACTCCTACTAGGAGTGGAGGAGGAGTAGGACTCCTCCCCCTTGGCTTCGACCGACTCCAAGAGGGGCTCAGCCCTGCGCCAGCCCTCCTCCTCCTCTCCTCCTATATATACTGGTGCAATAGAAGGGTTTCGCAAAGAATTTACGGCCACGTGCTACCCGTTTCACCGGTGCTCCTCTAGATCGGTTTTCCGCAGTGCTTAGGCGAAGCCCTGCCGGAATCACTCCACCACCATCGCCGGAGCGCCGTCACGCTGCCGGTGAACTCTTCCTCCTCTCCACCTCCTCTTGCTGGATCAAGAGGGTGGAGATTGTCATCAAGTTGCACGTGTGCTGAACGCGGAGGTGTCGTCCGTTTGGTACTAGATCGGAAGGATCGTGATCAAGGCCACGGGACGTTCGTGATTGGATCGCGGGACGGATCGTGACGAGATCGCGGGACTGTTCGTGATTTGATCGTGGGACGCTCGGTGATTTGGATCGCGAAGACATTCGACTACACCAACCGTGTTTCTTAACGCTTCCCGCTTAGCAATCTACAAGGGTATGTAGATCCACTCTCCCTCTCGTAGATGCTCATCACCATGGATAGATCTTTGTGTGCGTAGGAAGAATTTTGTTTCCCATGCAACGTTCCCCAACAGTGGTATCAGAGCTAGGTCTATGTGTAGATGAGATCTCGAGTAGAACACAAAAGGTTTGTGGGCGTTGATGCTTAGATTGCTTCCTCCCTTGGTTGGATTTTGGTTCAGCGGTATTGTGAGATGAAACGGCCCGGACCAACATTACTCGTACGCTTACAAGAGACCGGTTCCCTCGACACAAATTGTTGCCTAGATGGCTTGCGGGTAGCAGTTTCTCTCACTTTAGTTGGATCGGATTCGACAAAGGCGGTCCTTGAGAAGGTTGAAAAGCAAATTATGTATCACCGTTGTGGTTTATGCGTAGGTGAGAATCGTTCTTGCTAGAAACCCGTAGCAGCCACGTGAAACATGCAACAACAATTAGAGGACGTCTAACTTGTTTTTGCAGGGTATGTTGTGATGTGATATGGCCAATTACATGATGTGAGATATGTGATGTATGAGATGATCATGTGATGTATAGAATTTCATGACTTGCATGTCGTTGAGTACGGCAACTGGCAGGAGCCATAGGCTTGTCTTTAATTATTGTATGACTTGCGTGTCAATCATTAAGCGCTATGTAATGCTTTACTTTATCGCTAAATGGTAGCAATAGTAGTAGAAGCATGCAGGGCGTGACAACCTCGATGGCTACACGTTGATGGAGATCAAGATGATGGAGATCATGGTGTCGTGCCGGTGACGATGAAGATCATGCCGGTGCTTTCAAGATGGAGATCTAAAGCACGAGTTCATGGCCATATCATGTCACTTATGAATTGCATGTGATGTTAATCCTTTTATGCACCTTGTTATGCTTAGTACGACGGTAGCATTATAAGGTGATCCCTCACTTAAATTTCAAGATAAAATTGTGTTCTCCCCGAGTGTGCAACGTTGCGAAAGTTCGTCGTGTTGAGACACCACGTGATGATCGGGTGTGATAGACTCTACGTTCACATACAACGGGTGCAAGCCATTGATGCACACGCAGAACACTCGGGTTAAACTTGACGAGCCTAGCATGTACAGACATGGCCTCGGAACACAAGAGACCGAAAGGTCAAACATGAGTCATATAGTAGATATGATCAACATAATGATGTTCACCATTGAAGCCACCTCAACTCACGTGATGATCGGACTTGAGTTGGTGGACTTGGATCATGTGACACTCAGATGACCTGAGGGATGTCAATTTGAGTGGCAGTTTTAGTAATTTGATTAACTAAACTCATTATCTTGAACAATAGTCTAAGTGAACTTTGCATATTTATGTTGTAGATCAATGGCTCACGCAGTAGCACCCCTGAATTTTAATGCGTTCCTAGAGAAAGCTAAACTAAAAGATGATGGAAGTAACTTTGTTGACTGGGCCCGTAATCTGAGGATTATCCTCACGGCTTCCCAGAAATCATATGTCCTTGATGCACCGCTTGGTGACCAACTAGAAGACATGACCTCCGAAGACGTTAAGAACGCTTGGGAGGCACATACTGGAGATTACTCAATAGTTCAGTGTGCAATATTGTATGGCTTAGAACCGGGACTTCAAAGTAATTTTGAACGTCATGGAGCATATGAGATGTTCCAGGAGTTGAAGTTTATCTTTCAGAAGAACGCCCGGATCGAGAGGTATGAAACCTCTGATAAGTTCTATGCTTGCAAGATGGAGGAGAACGGGTCTATCAGTGAACATATACGCAGAATGTCTGGGTATTCAACTCGTCTAGCAGAGTTGGGAATTGCCCTTCTGCCAGAGGCGATCACTGACAGAGTTCTTCAATCACTGCCACCTAGTTAGAAGAGCTTTGTGATGAACTATAACATGCACGGGATGAACAAGTCAGTCGCCGAGCTATTTGCGATGCTAAAAGTCGCTGAGTCTGAAATCCAGAAAGAACATCAAGTGTTGATGGTCAATAAAACCACTAGTTTCAAGAAAAATGGCAAAGTCAAGGGCAAGGGCAAGAAGGGTAAAACCAAGAAGGATGGCAAAGCAGTTACTACTCCTGCAAGAAGCCCAAGCATGGACCCAAGCCAGAAACTGAGTGCTTTCATTGCAAAGGAACTGGTCACTGGAAGCGGAACTGCCCCAAATACCTAGCTGACAAGAAGGCGGCCAACAACAAACAAGGTATATATGATATACATGTTATTGATGTGTACCTTACTAGCTCTCGTAGTAGTGCCTGAGTATTTGATACCGGTTCGATTGCTCACATTTGCAACTCATAGCAGGAACTACGGAATAAACGAAGGCTGGCAAAGGACGAAGTGACGATCGCGTGGGAAATGGTTCCAAGGTTGATGTGATCTCCGTCGGCACGCTCTCTCTTCGATTACCATCGGGATTAGTGATGAACCTGAATAATTGTTATTTAGTGCCTGCGTTAAGCATGAACATTATATCTGGATCTTGTTTATTGCGAGACGGTTACTCATTTAAATTAGAGAATAAAGGTTGTTCTATTTATATGAGTAATATCTTTTATGGTCATGCACCCAATGTTAGGGGTTTATTCATATTGAATCTTGATAGTGATGACACAAATGTTCATAACATTGATGCCAAAAGATGTAGAATTGATAATGATAGTACCACTTTCTTGTGGCACTGCCGTTTAGGTCATATTGGTGTAAAACGCATGAGGAAGCTCCATGCTGATGGACTTTTGGAGTCACTTGATTTTGAATCACTTGACACATGTGAACCATGCCTCATGGGCAAGATGACTAAAACGCCGTTCTCTGGAACAATGGAACGGGCGAGTGACTTATTGGAAATCATACACACTCATGTGTGCGGTCCAATGAATGTTACAGCGCGTGGTGGATATCGTTATTTTCTCACCTTCACTGATGACTTAAGTAGATATGGGTATATTTACTTAATGAAACACAAGTCTGAAATGTTTGAAAACTTCAAGCAATTTCAGAGTGAAGTTGAGAATCATCGTAACAAGAAGATTAAGTTCCTACGATCTAATCGAGGAGGTGAATATCTGAGTTATGAGTTTGGCAGTCACTTAAGACAATGTGGAATTATTTCACAGTTGACACCGCCCGGAACACCACAGCGTAATGGTGTGTCCGAATGTCATAATCGAACCTTATTAGATATGGTGCGTTCTATGATGTCTCTTGCTGATTTGCCACTATCGTTTTGGGGTTATGCATTAGAGACAGCTGCATTCACTTTAAATAGGGCACCATCAAAATCCATTGAGACGACGCCATATGAACTGTGGTTTGGCAAGAAGCCAAAGTTGTCGTTTCTTAAAAATTTGGGGATGTGATGCTTGTGTCAAAAAGCTTCAGCCTGAAAAGCTGGAACCCAAAGCGGAGAAATGCGTCTTCATAGGATACCCGAAAGAGACAGTCAGGTATACCTTCTATCTCAGATCCGAAGGCAAAGTGTTTGTCACTAAAAACGGAACATTTCTTGAGAAAGAGTTTCTCTCGAAAGAATTGAGTGGGAGGAAAACAGAGCTTGATGAGGTTGTTGAACCTTTACTTCAACGAGAAAGTAGTGCAACGTAGGAAGATGTTTCTGTTGAACCTACGACGATAGAAGAGGAAGTTAATGATGATGATCGTGAAGCTTCGGATCAAGCAGGTATTGAACCTCGTAGGTCGACAAGGCCGCATACTACCCCTGAGTGGTACGGCAACCCTGTCTTGGAGGTCATGTTGTTTGACAACAATCAACCTACGAGCTATGGACGAGCAGTGATGGGCCTGGATTCCGAGAAATGGTTAGAGGCCATGAAATTCGAGATGGGATCCATGTATGAAAACAAAGTATGTACTTTGGAAGTATTACCTGAAGGGCGAAAGGCCATTCAGAACAAATGGATCTTTAAGAAGAAAACAGACGCGGACGGTAATGTCACCGTCTATAAAGCTCGACTTGTGGCAAAGGGTTTTTCACAAGTTCAAGGAGTTGACTACGATGAGACTTTCTCACCCGTAGCGATGCTTAAGTCTGTCAGAATCATGTTAGCAATAGCTGCCTATTTCGACTATGAAATTTGGCAGATGGATGTAAAAACAGCGTTCCTCAACGGTTTCCTTGAGGAAGAGTTGTATATGATGCAACCCGAAGGTTTTGTCGATCTAGAGAATGCTGACAAAGTTTAAAAACTCCAGCGATCCATTTATGGACTGGTGCAAGCATCTCGGAGTTGGAATAAGCGCTTTGATGAGGTGATCAAAGCGTTTGAGTTTATACAAGTTTACGGAGAAGCTTGTATTTACAAGAAAGTGAGTGGGAGCTCTATAGCATTTCTAGTATTATATGTGGATGACATATTGCTGATTGGAAACAATATAGAAATGTTGGAAAGCGTGAAGGAATATTTGAACAAGAGTTTTTCAATGAAGGACCTAGGAGAAGCTGCTTTCATATTAGGCATTAAGATCTATAGAGATAGATCGAGACGCTTAATAGCACTTTCACAGAGCACATACCTTGATAAAGTTTTGAAGAAGTTCAAAATGGAACAGTCCAAGAAGGGGTTCTTGCCTGTATTACAAGGTGTGAAGTTGAGTAAGACTCAATGCCCAGTAACTGCAGAAGATAGAGAAAAGATGAGTTTCATCCCCTATGCTTCAGCCATAGGCTCTATCATGTATGCAATGTTGTGCACAAGACCCGATGTCAGCCTTGCCATAAGTATGGCCGGAAGGTTTCAAAGTGATCCTGGAATGGAGCATTGGCAAGCGGTCAAGAATATACTTAAGTACCTGAAAAGGACTAAGGAAATGTTTCTTGTTTATGGAGGTGATGAAGAGCTCGTCGTAAAGGGTTACGTCGATGCAAGCTTCGACACTGATCCGGACGACTCTAAGATGCAAACCGAATATGTATTTATTCTTAACGGGGGAGCGGTAAGCTGGTGCAGTTCCAAGCAAAGCATGGTAGCTGATTCTACGTGCGAAGCAGAATACATCGCAGCCTCGGAGGCGGCAAAGGAAGGTGTCTTGATGAAGCAGTTCATGACAGATCTTGGAGTAGTGCCTAGTGCACTGAATCCAATGAACTTGTTCTGTGACAACACTGGTGCCATTGCTCTGGCCAAGGAACCAAGGTTTCACAAGAGGACGAGACACATAAAGCGACGCTTCAACTCCATCCGCGATTACATCTTGGAGAAAGACATAAATATTTGCAAAGTGCACACGGATCTGAATGTTGCAGACCCGTTGACTAAACCTCTTCCAAGGGCTAAACATGATCAACACCAGAACTGCATGGGTGTTCGATTCATTACAATGTAAATCACATAGTGATGTGAACTAGATTATTGACTCTAGTGCAAGTGGGAGACTGTTGGAAATATGCCCTAGAGGCAATAAATAAAGTGTTTATTATTGTATTTCCTTGTTCATGATAATCTTTTATTATCCATGCTATAATTGTATTAATTGGAAACATGGATACATGTATGGATACATAGACAAACACAATGTCCTTAGTATACCTCTAGTGAACTAGCTCGTTGATTGAAAGATGGTTAAGGTTTCCTAGCCATGGACATGGGATGTCATTTGATAACGGGATCACATCATTAGGAGAATGATGTGATGGACAAGACCCAAACTACAAACGTAGCTTATGATCGTGTCAGTTTATTGCTACTGTTTTCTGCATGTCAAGTATATGTTCCTATGACCATGAGATCATGCAACTCACAGATGTCGGAGGAGTACCTTGTGTGTATCAAACGTCGCAACGTAACTGGGTGACTATAAAGGTGCTCTACAGGTGTCTCCGAGGGTGTCTGTTGAGTTGGCATGGATCGAGACTGGGATTTGTTACTCCGTGTGACGAAGAGGTATCTCAGGGCCCACTCGGTAATACAACATCACAATGAGCCTTCCAAGCAATGTGACTAATTGTTAATTGCGGGATCTTGTATTACGAAATGAGTAAAGAGACTTGCCGGTAACGAGATTGAACTAGGTATGGAGATACCGACGATCGAATCTCGGGCAAGTAACATACCGAAGAACAAAGGGAACATCATACGGGATTAACTGAATCCTTGACATAGAGGTTCGACCGATAAAGATCTTCGTAGAATATGTTGAAACCAATGTGGACATCCAGGTCCCGCCATTGGTTATTGGCCGTAGAGGTGTCTCGGTCATGTCTACAGAGTTCTCGAACCCGCATGGTCTGCACACTTAAGGTTTGGTGACGTTTCGGTAGTGTAGAGTTATGTATGGTGGTGACCGAAGTTTGTTCTGTGTCTCGTATGAGATCCCGGACGTCATGAGGACCTCTGGAATGGTCCGGAGGTAAAGATTCATATATAGGAAGTCCCAGTTTGGCCGCCGAAAAAGTTTTGGGCTCATCGGTAGTGTACCGGGAGTGCCGGTAGTGTATCGGGAGACCTCCGGGAGGGGCATTTCGACCCAAGAGGCTTCATGGGCTGTGGGAGAGTATTAACCAGCCCTTAGTGGGCTGGTGAAATAGCTACAACAGGCCCATGCGGCTGGGGGAAGAGTCCCAAAGGAAAAAAGAGTGGAAAAAAGGCAAAAAGGGAGAGTCCTACTCCTACTAGGAGTGGAGGAGGAGTAGGACTCCTCCCCCTTGGCTTCGGCCGACTCCAAGAGGGGCTCAGCCCTGCACCATCCCTCCTCCTCCTCTCCTCCTATATATACTGGTGGAATAGAAGGGTTTTGCATAGAATTCATGGCCACGTGCTACCCGTTCCACCGGTGCTCCTCTAGATCGGTTTTCCGCAGTGCTTAGGCGAAACCCTGCCGGAATCACTCCACCACCATCGCCGGAGCACCGTCACGCTGCCGGTGAACTCTTCCTCCTCTCCACCTCCTCTTGCTGGATCAATACGGTGGAGATCGTCATCAAGTTGCACGTGTGCTGAACGCGGAGGTGCCGTCCGTTCGGTACTAGATCGGAAGGATCGTGATCAAGGCCACGGGACGTTCGTGATTGGATCGCGGGACGGATCATGACGAGATCGCGGGACTGTTCGTGATTTGATCGCGGGACGCTCGGCGATTTGGATCGCGAAGACGTTCGACTACACCAACCGCGTTTCTTAACGCTTCCCGCTTAGCGATCTATAAGGGTATGTAGATCCACTCTCCCTCTCGTAGATGCTCATCACCATGGATAGATCTTCGTGTGCGTAGGAAAAATTTTGTTTCCCATGCAACGTTCCCCAACAGGGTAGACCCGTCCGGTCAACGGTGCTATGGTTATACGGGACAGGGGACTTGCGGGGTAGCAATGCCGCCAGGTCTTGCGACGGGACCTCTTATACGTCTGGAAGTGTGGTGGTAGGTGCAAGCACTCAGCATGTGGCTCGGTAGTGTGACCCCCCTCACGAATGTCGTTGTCACCATCGCACGGTGGCTGGAAACGACTACGTCGGGAAGACACAGAGGCAATCTTGCACTAGGTTGGGCCCGGACCATGATCCGGAGTGTATCTATGGGCTGGCCTATCACACCCAGTTGAAACTTTACATCGGTCATACCTCGTCCGATGAAAGTCAAAGGGGTAGACCCGTGCGGTCAACAACGCTAGGGTTAGACGGGCGGGGTACTTGGGGGAAGGCAATGTCGCCAGGTCTTGCATTGGGCCTTTTTATACGTCTGGAAGTGTGGTGGTAGGTGCAAGCACCCGACACGTGGCTTCGGGGTGTGCCCCCCTCCATGGACGGCACTGTCCCCATATAGGGGGCTAGGGTTAGTGCGATCGGTGGGGTTTCCCGGTGTAGCAATGCCACCGACACAGAGCATCGGGCCCTATTGCATGTGTGAAAATGATGTGGCATGCGTAGGAAATTTAAAAAATCCCTAGGGTCATTTAAAAAATAAATTAGAATGATTGCAAAAAAAATAGAGATAGCCGTCGGCATAGGTTCTACACGTGGCCCTGCAACCTATGCCGACGGCTAAGCCGACGGCATAGGTGAACATTATCCACCCGCGTGGATTCTCCTCCACTCACCTCCTCCACCCTTCTCTCTCTCTCGACCCCGACCCGCGCGCACTGCTCCTCTCGACCCTGACCTGCCACCGCCACTCTCTCCTTGCCGCACGTCGCCGCCGCCCTACTCGTGTCGCCCCCTCCGTGCCGCCCGTCGCCATCGCCCCGGCCCGGTCCAACCGTCACCTCGCCCCGGCCTCGCCCCGGCTTGGCCCGGCCGCCGTCCTGCCGCCCGGCCAACGCCCCACCGTCTCGCCCCGCCGCCCTGCCGCCGCCTCTCCCCGCCGCTGGTGGTGGCAGGGATGATGGTGGTGGTGGGGACGTTGGTGGTGGCGGAAATGGCAACAATAAGGGATGGCTGCATGGTAACGCAAAGGTCCCAAAGCATATTCCTACTGCCGAGGAGCAGAAGTGGCTCATTGAGCCTAAGGGGATAGAGTAAGTTCCACTAAATAATTTCAATAATAATTTAATTATTTTGCTTGTCACATCCTAATATTTTCATTCTTTAAATCTTTTGCTTGTCACATGCTAATATTTTCATTCTTTATATCTTTTGCAGTAACTAGGTACATCCTGAAGGGGCCCGTGTTCCCAAGGGCATCATAACCGTCTTGCTGAAGGAATACTGGTCGGGGCTGTACGGTCCGAATCCAGTCACGCACCTGGATCTTTGGGTTTTGGCTAAGACCTGGGAGCACTGGGAAGCGGCCCCCCACTCGGAGTATGTGACCCATGCTAAGGCCGTGATCACTAATTTTTGGGTGAGTTCTCTTCACAAGCACACGTCCATTATGGTTTCATGAATGATTTAACTCATGGCTTCTTCCATTCTGGTTTCATGAATGATTGTAGAAATACTATTGAGTTCTTCCGGAGCACAAGGCCACTGCCGACGAGATCGTGCTGCGCCAAGAGAACAAGAAGGCCCGCCAGATGCAGTACGAGGTGCGGTTGGTGTCCATCACGCAATACTATCATGACTATCTTGGTATGAAGATGACCAAGGAAGAAGTGAAGACGCGGCACATTACCTTGGAGAGGGACAAGTACTTGTCGGTAAGTATTAATGATTTTCATTCCGAAGTTTGTGGTAAATTTCATCGTTTCGTATTAGACATGCCATTATGCTTCCTATTATGTAGGTGTGTCCAAATTGGTGTTATGGAAAAGACGAGTCCTGGGCGGCATTGGTGGACCTGTGGTGTGGTCAGGATGAAGCCTGGGCGGCTACTAGTAGCAAAAACAAGGCTAACCGAGGAAAGGAGGGAGTACATGCTCAGGGAAACCGGAACCACTTTCTCCACAAGGCACTTCAGGTAGGACTAACCTCATTAAACAATCTTCTTCTATTTACCGTCACTTTTTTATGTATGACTAACATCTGTTTGTTGGTGCAGGAGGAGAAACTCAAGCGACCGCGCTCACACATGGAGGAGTGGGAGATCGCCCATACTCGGAGGAGGCCCAAGCCTGGCAAAGACAAGTACTACGGCAACACCACGAAGAAGAAGAAGAACTACTCTGCGGCGTATCTGAATCTACATCCTAACACACCTGACCCCATCAAGGCGCCTTTGGACGACAGGCGGTGGTTGGCATGGGGCCTAAGGCTCATGGTCGGTAGGCGGTTCTGGATGTTGTGTTCACTCCTTCTATCTCCTACACACAGCTCCGAGCTACCGACCCAAGCCTGAGACAGCGCACGCCCATGACCACTGCGTAGTCACAGTCCCTCCTAGCCGAGCGGCACTCTGTAAGTATTTTTCCCTCTTATCTTCATTGCTCACTTTATTTTCTGCATTGAGATGTTTAATAAGTTCCATCACGTCATATTGTAGGCCTACATGGAGTACACACACTAGGAGACCATGGCATGGAGCGCGAGAGTTGCAGCCGTCCAGGACCACAGCACTCGCATGATGACGGTTAGTTTAGCCCCTTTCATTTCATTTCCATATTGACACTTCCATTTCTTCTGACATTCGTGTTTGCTTTGTCAATTAACATGCAGCTCGTGTTTGAGAGCATGAGGAATGGCACGATTCCTGAAATGGAACCAGCACCACCAGCTGCAGGACCACAACCAGTGTTGCTTACCTTTGAGGAATTTCTAGCACAACAACCAGGGACAACGGTGGTTAGTACATCCCCAAACTATTCAACCACCGCTTACTTTTTATTCAACACAATATCATTCACTCAACATGTCTTTTCAAACATCCAGGGAACCGGTAGATCATCCGTTGGTGGTGGTGCCGGTGTTCACATCACTCTCGAGTCACGGAGCCCGGTCACTCCAATCCACCGAGGCGGTAGCGCTGCCGCTAGCAGTGAAGACCTAGTATTTGGCGGACTTGGCGTTGACGACCTTGGAGGTGGACGTACTGGCGATCCTTAGATGACTTGTGCTCTTTAGATGACTTCTGCCTTTTTACGCTACTTCCGATGAGATCTGCCTTTAGATGACGTGTGCTCCTTGGATGACTTGTGCTCTTTAAATGACTTCTGCCTTTTTACGCTACTTATATTTCTGATATGCTTATGTTGTTGGTTGTGAGGATGTGATGGTGGTGGTGTTGGTTGTGACGATGTGATGGTGTTGTTGGTTGTACATTAAATTTCATTGTATATACCCTGTTATTTTGGAGCTGAAATGAATTTGTATGAAACAGGAAAAAGAAAAAACAGCACAAAACTATGCCGACGGCATAGCCGTCGGCATAGAGGGCCTCCGAGTTACCAGTGGCTGCCACGTCGCAAGCTATGCCGACGGCTATGCCATCGGCATACCTTTGTAGCCTAAGCCGACGGCCTGAGCCGTCAGCGTAGGCACGCCCCAGGGGATACCAGCGCCTGCCATGGCAAGCTATGCCGATGGCTATACCGTCGACGTACCTTTGTATCCTAAGCCGACGGCCTGAGCCGTCGGCATAGGCGTGCCCCAGGAACCATCGCAGGCTACCACATGGCTCTCTATGTCGACGGCCATGCCGTCGGCATAGGACCGACACGTGGTCGTCCCTGGGTGTTGCACTCTTGATGGCAGCGCTGCCGGACGCCGTTTACCCTGGAGCTATGCCAACGGCCTGGGCCGTCGGTATCTCTGTACGGACACCATTGGCATAGCATATATGCCAACGCTTTTTTATGCCTACGGTGAATTGGGATACACCAACATATATGGTGCCGACGGCCCTATGCCGACGGCCTCGGGGCTACGCCGATGGCCTAAGCCGTCGGCATAGAGCTTTATCCTGGTAGTGACCTGGCACACAATCTTCATCGCATTCAATATACCCTTCCACCGAAGCTTCAAGACCTCCAATCGCAGCCGCCATGACTTTCCCCATCCTCTATCAATGCCTTGGGAATCTTGACTTAAATATGTCTCATGACACAGATAAGAAAATGAAGCTTCACATCGCGCCCTCTTAAGGTTATGTTGGCTGAAAATATGAGTACGCGTGACCAGAGCCTTTCTGATATAGATATCCAGAACGACTTACACTAATCGATATAGATCTCTGACGGAAAAGACTGAAACTCGTTAGCGGCCAGATCCAAGAGATAAACATCCGACAGAAAGATGACTTGATGAAAGGAGAGTGTTAGAGTCAAGATTCGACAGAACCAAATCGGGGCAAGCACCTGCTTAACCGACGCACCGTAGTGCAAATCTAGCATCCGGTAGCAATCGATCCACTCGAGCACGTGTAATCTAGTACACTGCAGAACAGCCCCACATCCCGTTCAGATCTCGTCAGCGCATGCATATTCCGCCGTCGTGGATCCGGGGCAAACACACATCACACGCCCGAACAAGAGCATCCCAGGACATCGGACCTCTATGCCACCAGTCCCGCCGCCACGCCTACAATGAAGCAACCCGTTGGAGCCATCCAAATCAGATCAGAACAACAAGACCGTTGCGTCGTTGTCATTGTCCACGAGAAGCTGATGGGCATGCCCGAGTGCCACCTGTGCCGCGACCAATCCATGCGGCCAACGATCACAGCGGGCGAAGAGGAGGAAAGGAAGAATTTGTGCGGCAGCAACTAGAGCAGGTTGCCTCCGAGTCGCCCACACGGGTGTTAGAGTAGTCATTATATTATATGACTTCTAGTCTAAGTCGGTTTGTAACCTTAGCCCAAGTCGGTTTGTAACCTCTTTATATACTCTTGTATGCCTCACCAAATCAATCAATAAGCAATACTTTTATTTGTCTATCATGGTATCAGATACCGGTCCTAGGGTTTAGGGTATGGCTCCGCCGCCGCCGCCGCCGCCCGGCTACTTCGAGCGTCAGGCCGCGCTCATCGCCAAGGCCGTCACGGCCGTGGCCACCTCCCTCTCGGCTCTCACCCTAACTCCACCAATACCTCTTACCCCCCTCCTCACCGCACCAATGCCCCTCGTTGACACCATCTCCGATGTCAGCCCCTTCATCCCCATAGTCCTCGACCTCGTCGCCCACAACTACTATCATTGGAGGCATCTTTTTGATCTCCACCTCGGCCGTTGCAACCTCCGCTCACATGTCGCCGCCAACAGTCTTCCTTGCCCCGACAATCCGCAATGGCTAAAAGACAATCTCGCGATCGTCCAGTGGTTCTACACCCGCATTACCACCGAGATCTTCAACATGCTTGATCACGACGTCGCCACCGCCGCCAACATCTGGACCTCTCTCCGCCAGCTCTTCCAAAGCAACACCGATGCTCGGAAAAACACTCTCCACACCGAGCTCCACAATCTAGTGCAAGGAGACGCCCCGATGAACCTGTTCTGCCAGCGTGTTAAGGCCATTGGTGATGAGCTTTGCGAACTCGGCGATCCAGTCAGCGACTCACAGCTAATCAACACATCATACCGATGATACGGCCTCCTCCTACCTTCGCTGAAGTTCGCTCCCTGCTCCAGTTTGCGGCGGAAACACAAACTCGCAAGGACTCTCGCTCCAAGGTTTTTCATGATGCCGCTCATCCTCCTCTGCCATCCACACCATCGCTGCCTCCCATGCCGGCTCCTGCCACCGGGTCGTCCGCATTGTCATCCGCTCAACCGCCCCCAGGCTGGCGCCCTAGTACGAACTACCGAGGCAAAAACCCTATCTACAGGCCTCCGTTGACTCGTTCGGTTCTGCCTACAACACCGCCACCACCGGGACCTACACCACCTACTAGTGCTCCATCTGCGGCTGCATGGCGTCCTCCCCATGATCCTTGGGCGGGGCTCGTTGAGGCGTGGCCTATACGATGGTCTGCGCCGTCCCCACTCGGTGTTCCACTGGCCTATTCAGGTGCCTGGCAACCCGGCCTTCGACCGCCTACTGGTGCTACCGGGGTTCTCAACCCCCGACAGTCGGCCAATGCCTACCACGCCGCCCTGACTTATACTCCTTACGGTCACTACTCCACCGATGGCGGCGCCTACTACACACCCAACCGGCCCTACTGCCTTCACCATCCTATCTGCCGGCGCTGCTCCCGAGGCCACCCTCGCCTCCGACGCCGAGCTAGGATCAAGCTGCTTTTCTCCAGGCCATGAATAATTTTGCTGCGCAAGGAAACTCAGGTACGGATTGGATCTTTGATTCAGAGGCCTCTAGTCATATGTCTGCATCAAGTAATTCGTTATCATCTTACACTAAATCTCCTTTCCCTTCCATTACCCTCGGTGATGGATCATATATTCCTATATATTGTGTTGGTCATGCTCAACTTCCCTCTTTCACTAAACCCCTTCTCCTTCGCGATGTTCTAGTTGCACCCGCCCTCATTAAAAACCTTATTTTTGTTCGCCAATTTACTTGTGAAATCTAGTTTCTGCCGAATTTGACCATTTTGGTTTATCTGTGAAGGATTACCTAACCAAGGTCGAGATCGCTCGCTTCAATAGCTGCAGTGATCTATACTCTCTTAATGGAGTTCCTGCTGCCACCCCTCCTACATCCATGCTAGCCTCCATCAATCTCTGGCATCGTCTCTTGGGTCATCCCAACCCTGTTGTTTTAGCATCTATGCTTAGTGAATTTACCATACCATGTAATAAGGATTCTCATAATTCTGCATTTGCGAGTCGTGTCAGTTAGGCAAACATGTGTGTCTTCCCTTTAGTTCCTCTAGCTCTTGTAGCACTTATCCGTTTGAATTAATACATTGTGATTTATGGACCTCTCCCATTGCAAGTATTTCATTTTTTAAATACTACCTTGTCATACTAGATGATTTCACCCACTTTGTCTGGACCTTCCCTCTACTCAACAAATCCGAAGTTCATTCTCTCTTTCTTAATTTTCAACGCTATGTTTCTATCCACTTCTTCCTACCCATTCGCTTTATCCAATGTGACAATGGTCGCGAGTTCGATAACATTAAAAATTGTACATTCTTCTTGCAACATGGCATCCTTCTTAGATTCTCATGTCCCTACACTTCCCCTCAAAATGGTAAAGCCCAACGTTCTCTTCGCACCCTTAATGATATTCTTCGCACCCTTCTCATTCAATCTTCTATGCCTCCCAAGTTTTGGGCTGAAGCCCTACACATGGCCACCTTTCTTCTAAACATTCGACCTACCAAAACTAATCCCAATACCACTCCCTATTATTCCCTCTTTCTTTCACACCCCAACTACTCTGCAGTTCGTGTTTTTGGTTGTCTCTATTTTCCCAATGCCTACGCCACTTCCGCTAATAAATTGTCACCACGATCTATCCCATGTGCTTTTCTCGGCTTCTCTGATGAACACAAAGGCTATCATTGTCTCAACCTTCACACAAGGCACGTTCATGTCTCTCATCATGTTACGTTTGCTGAGCACATTTTTCCTTTCTCTCAACGCATTACTACAACATCCACCCCCCTTAGCTCGACCAACACCTCTTCTCCCCGACCTTTCCAACTATATACTCCCCTTCCTCCACCCACTCATGATGAACACTGTTGGGGATCGTAGTAGTAAATCAAAATTTTCCTACGCATCACCAAGATCAATCTATGGAGAAACCAGCAACAAGTGGGTAGAGCATCTTCATACCTTTGCAGATCGCTAAGCGGAAGCGTTACTAGAACACGGTTGATGGAGTCGTACTCGTAGCGATTCAGATCACGGTGGATTCCGATTTAAGCACCGAACAACGGCGCCTCCGCGTTCAACACATGTGCAGCCCGGTGACGTCTCCTATGCCTTGATCCAGCAAGGAGGAAGGAGAGGTTGAGGGAGAGCTCCGGCAGCACGATGGCGTGGTGACGGTGGAGCTGTGTGGTACTCCGGCAGGGCTTTGCCAAGTGTTACGGAGGAGGAGAAGGAGGAGAGGGGTTGCGCCGAGGGAGATTGGTGTGCTCCAACAGCCCCAAGGGGTCCACTATTTGTAGGAGGAGGAGGGGACTCACCCCCTAGGTTTCCCACCCTAGGGCGGTGGCCAGCCCTAGATGGCCCTTGGGGCCGGCGGCCAAGAGAGGGGAGAGGGGGAGGCGCCCTAGGGTGGGCCTAGGGCCCATCTGCGCTAGGGTTTGCCCCCCCCCCCCCTTGCTCCTTTGTTGCGCCTTGGGCCTGGTGGGAGGCGCACCAGCCCACCCACGGGTTGGTTCCCTCACACTTTCAGCCAATGCAGGCCTCTGGTGCCGGTGGCCCCTCACGGTGGACCGCTGGAACCCTTCTGGTGGTCCCGGTACGTTGCCGGTGATGCCCGGAACACTTCCGGTGACCAATTCCTCAATTCCTATATATGATTCTTTACCTTCGGACTATTCCGGAACTCCTAGTTACGTCCGGGACTCCGAAAAACCTTCGGTAACCACATACACTATTCCCATATAACCCTAGCGTCATCGAACCTTAAGTGTGTAGACCCTATGGGTTCGGGAAGCATGCAGACATGACTGAGACACCTCTCCGGACAATAACCAATAGCGGGATATAGATACCCATATTGGCTCCCACGTGTTCCACGATGATCTCATCGGATGAACCACGATGTCGGGGATTCAATTAATCCCGTATACAATTCCCTTTGTCCATCGGTATGTTACTTGCCCAAGATTCGATCGTCGGTATCCCTATACCTTGTTCAATCTCGTTACCGGCAAGTCTCTTTACTCGTTCCGTAACACATGATCCCGTGACTAACTCCTTAGTCACATTGAGCTTATTATGATGATGTATTATCGAGTGGGCCCAGAGATACCTCTCCGTCACACGGAGTGACAAATCCCAGTCTCGATTCGTGCCAACCCAACAGACACTTTCGGAGATACCTGTAGTGCACCTTTATAGTCACCCAGTTACGTTGTGACGTTTGATACACCCAAAGCATTCCTACGGTATCCGGGAGTTGCACAATACCATGGTCTAAGGAAACGATATTTGACATTAGAAAAGCTCTAGCATACGAACTACATGATCTTGTGCCATGCTTAGGATTGGGTCTTGTCCATCACATCATTCTCCTAATGATGTGATCCCGTTATCAACGACATCTAATGTCCACGACCAGGAAACCATGACCATCTATCGATCAACGAGCTAGTCAACTAGAGGCTTACTAAGGACATGGTGTGGTCTATATATTCACACATGTATTATGGTTTCCGATTAATACAATTATACCATGAACAATAGACAATTATCATGAATGAGGAAATATAATAATAACCATTTTATTATTGCCTCTAGGGCCTATTTCCAACAAACACAACATAACATCAACAACAATCACACCCACCACTACCCCTACACCACCACCAGCCACAGCCGATAACAACCCTCCCCACAACCCTCTCGAGCCGTCACCCCCATCCCCAACACCTGCTCCCTCCCCAACACCTCTGACCCCTACTCCCACCCCACCACCCAACCCTGCTCTTTCGTCCAACTCTTTCGCTGCGCCGGACTCATCAGTACCAATCATAACCCCTCGTGTTGTTCCTACAGCAGCCCCGATCAATGATCACCGCATGCGTACTCGGGCCAAATCAGGATTTCATCAACCCAAAGATCGCCTAAACCTTCATACCACCATATCTCTCTCTTCCCTCCCAAAGAATTACAAAATTGCTCTACTTGATCCCAATCGGCCCGCTGCCATGCAAGAAGAATATAATGGTTTACTTGAAAACAACACATGGCAGCTTGTTCCACGTCCTTCCAATACAAATATTGTTTCTAGCAAATGGATTTTTGTCAAAAGTTTCACTTAGATGGGAGCCTCTCACGCTATAAAGCCCGGTGGGTATGTCGTGGTTATTCTCAACAACAAGGTATTGATTACGACGGAACATTTTCTCATGTTGTTAAATCTAGCACCATTCGTATCGTTCTTATTGTTGATGTCTCCTCTTCCTGGCCTATTCACCAACTTGATGTTAAAAATGCTTTCCTGCATGGTTCTCTTCAAGAAATTGTCTACTGTCAGCAACCTCTTGGTTTTGAAATCCTTCCTTTACAAATCATGTTTGTCTTCTTCAGAAATCTCTCTAAGGTCTCAAACAAGCCCCGCGAACTTGGTTTCAATGCTTCTCCTCCTTCATCCAAACAATAGGCTTCACTCCATCGCTCTCCGACACATCCCTCTTTGTGTATCATCAAAATTCTGAAACTGTCTACCTCCTTCTCTATGTCGATGATATCATTCTCACCGCATCCTCCCAAAAATTCTTAGATCATATTGTCTCTCTCCTTAGATCTGAGTTCTCTATGACTAACCTAGGACATCTTCATCATTTTTTAGGCATTGTTGTTGTTCACGATTCATCCAGCCTATTACTTTCCCAACGTCAGTATATTCTTGATCTCCTTAATCGTGCTGGTATGCTTGACTGTCAATCATCTCGCACTCCTATCGATACTAGTTTCAAACTTTCGGTTGTCGGTGAACCCTTTTCGGATCCTACTCTCTATCGTAGCTTAACAGGTGCTCTCCAATATCTCACTATTACTCGTCCTGAAATCTCTTTTGCTGTTCAACAAGCATGTCTCTATATGCATGATCCACGAGTTCCTCACTATAATCATGTTAAGCGCATTCTTCGGTATTTAAAGGGAACTCTCAATCATGGTCTTCACATAAATAATTCTTCTCCAAACTCTCTTACCGCATACTCTGATGCAGATTGGGCTGGTTGTCCTGACACTCGAAGGTCCACTTCCGGATTTTGTGTTTTTCTTGGTAACAATTTAATTTCTTGGTCCTCGAAAAAGACAGGTTACGGTCTCCCGCTCGTCGGCTGAAGCCGAGTACCGCGCCGTGGCACATGTCGTTGCAGATACAATCTGCCTTCGCCAATTACTCTCCGAGCTACACAGGCCGATTGAGCAGGCCATTATTGTTTATTGTGACAACATATCAGCAGTCTACATGACCGACAATCCAGTTCAACACCGACGAACCAAGCATATTAAGATTGATATTCATTTTGTTCGTGAGAAGGTCGCTTTTGATCAGGTTCGGGTGCTTCATGTTCCCTCTACGGCTCAGTTTGCTGACATTTACACCAAAAGACTACCTACTAAGCCGTTTCAAGATATCTGTTTCAGTCTCAACGTCGTCGAGCCTGTCGTTGATACTGCGGGGAAATGTTAGAGTAGTCATTATATTATACGACTTCTAGTCCAAGTCGGTTTGTAATCTTAGCCCAAGTCGGTTTGTAACCTCTTTATATACTATTGTATGCCTCGTCAAATCAATCAATAAGCAATAGTTTTATTCATCTATCATGGAAGCAAGGCGTTGGATCTATAAGGTCAACTCTAATCGATTCCTTAAAAATAATGAAGGATCCGACGAAGTAAACCCTTAATGAAGTATTTTACTCCACAAAGTTTTGACGGAATAAAATTACTTTTTAGTTTATGCATTTCGTCGAACAACTGTCATTCGTGTCCGCAATGATGATGACCACGTCGAAAATGCTTTCCATGCTCTCTGCGATGTTCCGCGAGACCACCTCACACTCACCAGCCGTAGGCAGCGCCGAGACCAGCCACTTCGATGGCTCGCTCACATGCCCGGACTAATAGACGAGTAGCTCTGGGCCTATCCCATGGTCGCCGGGCCCTCGAAGGACATGTAAACGCTCTGGGCCTCTAGCATGGCCGCCAGACCAACCACTCGGACCAGCCGAGCTATTGGTTTGTATATATTAACCAGCAAGTCAATACATGTTTTCCAAAGTAGATAAAATACTTATGTTGACATATCGCACATGCATTCACAATCACACTAGATTGGTAATTACACGTTGGTATCACATTTGGGGCAGTGGTGATGAATTGGTATCAAGATTGGTAATTTTTACATGTTATTAATACTAAGTTTCGGGCTGCACGTTGCAAATTGGTCTAAACTGCGTATAAACGCGTATTGACGGTGTACCTGACACGCGGAGCCCGACCGTCAGGTGCTGACGTGTCATATTTTTTGTAGGAAAACCCCTTGTTTTCTACGTAATCACAGAAATGCCCATTAGTTTAAGGGAAAAAATGCTTCACTGAGAAAAAAAATCACGAATTTTAAAGTATCCGAAAGGACTCGTTTGTAAATTTCCGTCGATCTGGAGAAAAAATTAAAATGTACGCAAAACTGGGGCAGCCGCGACCTCCAGTACGGGGTTGAGGCGACCTAGCCACCAGGCCACTTCAAGTATTGCGATAGACTTGGGGCTGGAAGTCTTTTATACTAGCTTGCAGACGCTGGCCGGCTAGTTAAGCCCAGCAAGATAGCGCGCACTAAGTTACTGATTTTTTATTACGATATCAATCCATATTTTTTTGCTATCCACAATTAATGTCAATACACATTATATTATTCAAATACGCAACTATTAAAAAACTATATGTCCAACACACATTTTCTCTTTTGAGTTATGCATATATTGATAGTATTTTGTTAAACGCACAATTATTTAACGTTGACAAAATGTGTTAAACTCTTCGACCTTTATTAAAAATAATTGAGGTGTTTGTTCAAATGCAAAATTATTTTACACAACAATATGTAAAATGGTAATCATATCTTAACAAAATTATGTATTATTGCAGATACGATTCTATAATTCATTCACCAAAAATTCATTATATTTAAAAATTCATTCACCAAAAAAATTCAACATATATTAAAAAACAATTTTCCTTTAAAATATGTTCATCACATATTACACAAAAGTTCATTATATTTAAAATCTGTCCACCGTTTGTAAAGAAATGTTCATCGTGCATTGAAAAATGTTCACTATACGCAGAAACAATGGTGAGCATACATTAAATAATGTTCATCCTTATTTAAAAATATGTTCATTATATTCTGACGCATACCTTAAAAAATTTCAGTAAATATGTTAAAAAGAAGGAGAAATGCAGGCCTCGCTGGCCCTGCACGCGCGCTAGTAAAACATGAAACGGAAAAAAATGCAGGCCTCCCTGGCCCAACCATCGGCCCAGCACTGCCGCGTTATTATAAAAGAAACGACGCAGGTAGTCTACCAGGAGGTCGCAATGCCCACGTGCTGGAGGTCGTGTGTTCGATTCCCGATGGCTCCTGTTTTACGTTCATTTTATTTCTTTCTTTAGTTTGATGAATAATTACAAACGAGTCCGTTCCGATATTAGAAATTCTTACATAAAGAAAATCTCTCAGTGAAGCTTTTTTTGTAAAGTAATGGGCATTTCTATGATTACGTAGAAAACAAGGGGGTTTTCTGCAAAAAATATGCCACGTCAGCAACTGACGAACGGCCCCGCCTGTCAGGTACACCGTCAATACCCGGTTTAGCTCGATTTGTAACGTACGGCCCGAAACTTGGTACTAACATGTCAAAATTACAAATTTTGGTACCAATTCATCATCATTGTCCCAAATGTGATACCAACGATGTAATTTTTTCCATATATATGGGGCACGACTGCACTTGTCTAAAGCGTTGTGGCAAGGTTAGATGGACGTCAAAGGTACTACTGCCCTTTAGAGTACCCAGCCACGCTCGCAGTAGCATCCTAGTTTGCTCGTGCACCGTCGTGAGCAGCGGCGGCAACAGCATGTACACCCATGGGCGGATTTGGGCCTCGCGTACAAAAAAATCCTAGGCCTACATGTAAAAAAATCGGCCTGGGACGCAGCCCGGCCCAACTCACCCAGCGACCGAAGCTGCCACTGGCCGCGCGACCGGGAGACGCCCGTCTGCCTAATCGCGCCCGTCCCCGCGCCGCTCCAACTCACCCCGCCCCGCCCCGCCCGAACCCTAAACCCTTTGTGTCGCCGCCCGTCGGCCGCCGTCGCCGGTCGCCGCCCATCCTCCAGGTTCCAGCACTATCCCAGCCCCTGCCCGGCCGCCCCCTTCTCGTCTCTCGCCCAGCCCCAGTCCGCTACCCGCGGCCCTGTGCGCCGTCGCGGAAGCAGCTCCCCTGTCCGCCAACGGCCGACGTCGTGTCGGTGAGGGCGCGAGGCGGCAACCCCACCGCCCTCTGGTCTCTGTCGCAGCAGGTTGCCCCTGTCGAGGCTTGGACTGCTGCGCCCCACCCCCCCTCTCACCCCTCTGCCATATCCATTTCTCCACCACAGGTCCGTAGCTGGCTTGCCCCCTTCGATTTGTCTATTGTTATATGTAAAGGAGCAACCGATTTGATATTGATAAATGTTTGTTTATCTAAATTTTAACAGGAAAGCAAGATGAATAAAAGAAACAAGACATTGAATTTTTTTTCCAGATTCGAACCAACGAAACTCTGGAAACAGGCCCTTCAATTCAAACAACTGATAATACCCCTCATGTTATCGTTAAACTCAAACCCGGTGATGTTGAATTGGACCCCGATAAGAGAATACCCATTGAGAATTTGGATGTAGACGTTAGAGATCTTGCTAGAAGGGAGTACATTAATGGGTCCTTGCCAACCAACTAATCATGCATATGAACGGATCAATGGTAGAAGCTTTCATAACTATTGGTTTGATAATCATCGTGACTGGTTGGAATATAGCATTGAAAAGAACTCAGCCTTTTGCTTTTATTGTTTCATGATTAAGCAACCAAGAGCTCAAAACTATGGTATTGAAGCATTCACGAAAAATGGATTCAATTCTTGGAAGGATGGGCCTAATGTTTCCAATCAGCATGTTGGCAAGCATGATAATGCTCATAATAAATCTAGGCAACATTATGAGGATTTCCAAAATCAAAGACAAAATCTGCCACATGTGTTTGATAGGGGTTCTCATAAGAAAGAAGAAGAATACAAAGCTCGTCTCTTGATTGTATTGAGTATTGTCAAATTTTTGATACTACAAGCTCTTGCTTTTCGTGGTCATGATGAGTCTACTAGCTCATCAAATAAGGGTAACTTTAAAGAGTTGTTGGACTTGTTCATAAAGAAAGACCCAAAGGTGGCAAAATTATTTGGGAATGCAGGAGATAACTATAAGTTGACTTCACATAAGATACAAAAGGATTTATGCAGGAGATAACCATAAGTTAGCCCAACAACAACTTGATGAAATAGTACGTCAAATATAGGCTGGGAAACTTCGTGAGCGAAGAGGGAAAAACCAATTAACTAACCTTGCAAGACCTGATGATACACGACGGGGATCACATCATAAAACATTTTTTTGTCTTGTTGATTTGTGGAAACCAGTTCTAAAGGTGTTAGAAAATCTACACAATGATGCAGATAATGTTGCCCAAAGAACCACAGCCGTGGGGTTGATAAAGCACATGGAGTCTTTTGAATTTATTCTCGTATTGCATCTTATGATTAGATTATTGGGCAAGACTAACAATCTGTCACAATGCTTGCAAATGAAAAATCAACATATTGTACGTGTTGTTGGATTGATTAAAACCACATTGGAGGATATCAAAAGATAAGGCAAAATGATTGGGATGAGCTCTTTAAAGAGAAAACATGCTTTTGTGTCAAATACAACATTGTAGTGTCAAATATGGAAGATACAAAAACTGTTAATGGGCGTTCAAGGACTTGGGGTGGGGAAGCAAGAGTTGATCCACATCTGATGAATTACAATGATCTTGGTCATCTTGCCATTAATATGATGAAAACTAATATGCACAGAACTTTTCCCTTGGTTTACTGTCTTGTTGAGTTAGCATTGATTTTACCTGTTGCAACCGCAACAGTGGAAAGAGCATTCTCAGCAATGAGCATTATCAAGATTGGATGAATCATAGAATGGTATGTTACATTGAGCGAGATGTGTTTGTTAGTATTGAAGAATCAAAGATAATCGAGCGATTTCAAGGTTATTGCACACGTAAAGGCCTTTTGCCTCATCCTATCGGTAAGTTTTCACATTTTACATCTATTATTAACTTGTTTTACTTGCTATATTATGCAATGATTTGCACTTCATAATTGATGGTTACATGTTTACTTCTTCTGCTATTGGAGATGCAGTCATGGGAGGCTCAGATCATTCAATCCTTTGATTTGGTAGCAATCATTTGTATCATCTATCTATGCTACATATTGACTTTGGATTTGTCTTGCTTTATTAGTTGACCCATCATGGAAAAAATGCTATCATTGAATATTATGTTTGATTTCTTATTAGTTATGCAACATAGCTTGACTTTTGTATGCCTTGAAACTAGAGTTTTCTCTAGATAGTTTTCAGTCCTTAGTTTGTCGCCTGGGGCATCAGCAAATCCTGGGTCCGCCATTGTATACCTCGACCACCACTTCGATGGCTCACTCACATGCGTGGACTACTGGATAAGCTACTCCGGCTGGGACAGCACCCAGTGCCTTAAGGTCACCTCGACGGGGTGCTGCTTCTTGAAAGAACAACTTCTTCCAAGATGATTTTAGTAATTAATAACAATATATAGTTTATTAATCTACATTTTTCATGACATTGTCTCTCATAGTGAATAACTCATCAAAAGGATTTGTAGGAACTAGACAAGAATGATAAGGTACATCTAATGTTTTCTGTAATTTTGTTGTGTGATTCAAGAGAAGTGTATTGCAACAGAAGATTCGAGGGAAATAACACGAGGACGAAAAATTGTCTGTTGTGGGAGTAGAAGTTGTTTCCTCGTAGGCTTTCAGTTTAAAAGTTTCCATTCACATATACTCCCTCCATTCCTAAATATTTGTCTTTATAAAGATTTCACTATGGACTACATACGGATGTATATAAACATAATTTAGTGTATAGATTCATTCATTTTGCTTCAGATGTAGTCCATAATTGAATCTCTAGAAAGACAAATATTTAGGAACAAATGGAGTAGTTTAACTCTGTGTATGTCATACATTTGTTATCACTTGGTATTTTACTCAAGGGGAACTGATACTTCCCCATATGAGAACTCTTATCCTTTGGACTATGGCATGCCTTTTGGTCGGCCTGGCTTAGGTAGTTTGTGTTGACTCCTTGATTCTTTAGTGATTGCCAACTATTCATGGATTCAGCAACAGACTTGATTTGCTTCGTCGTAATACCATGGATACTTGAATGCCTTTGTTGACAGTGTATTTGAGAGGCCCCTTCTGATTGTTTTTGTATTTTTATGCATCTTTTGAGCTTGTGGGACCCATTTATTTTCCTAGAGATCTCACTTGTGTGTGCTAAAATACAATTCTCTAATAGAATCATGGCTCTCGCGTCTAGCGTCCTCGCGCAAGACGGGTGAGCGTGTCGGCGGCGCCGCCCCGATCTCCTTCCTCCGGCATCTCCTGCTCCAGCCGCGGCCGGATCTGAAACCCCCATTACGTCCTCTCACTGCCCCTCCTTTGAGCTCTCCGCCTCCCTGGCCATGCAGTCGAGCTTGCATGCCTCCTGGACGGCGGCCGCTCCGACCTCGCTACTCACTGCCCTAGCTCCGGCCGCTCAGCTTGTCGTGGCGGTGCTCGCCATTCGTAGGGCATGCCCGGCCATCCGAGGCCACCTCCGCAAGTCCGCGAAGCCCGTGGCCACTCCGGCACCACCGGCCGTCGCTCCGACCTTGCTGCCCGCTGCTCGGCTTGCCGCGACGGCCCCCGCCCAGCCCACAAAGACGACGGCCACTCCGGCACCACTAGCGGATGCTTCGACCTTGCTGCCCGTTGTCCCATCTCCGGCCACTCAACTCGCCATGGTTGTCCTCGCCCTAGCCATCCAAGGCCACCTCTGCAAGCCCGCGATGATGACGGCCACTTCGGCATCACCGGCCTTCGGTGCCTCCGCCTCCGGCTTGCTGTTGTCGCCCCCAGCATCGGGCTTAGGCCCAGCGCCTCTTTTGGTTGTTGGCTCGGGGCAGCTACAACCTGCGTCATGGTCCCCGCTAGAAGCCGACGGCATTGACGACACTGATGGAGAGGAGTTGGCCCCTATGACACCACTTGCTGTCAAGGCATCGGCCCTGGTCGCCTTGACCGCTGCCCAGCCGGGCGTGGGATGTGTGACAGAGGTGTGCAGGGGATGGAAAAAGGTGTTGCCCCGGCGTGGTCCGTGTCGCCCAATGTTGCTAGTCCTGACAATGGCTCACTGTCCCATCCCTGTTTGGATGCATGGCCAGTGCTGCAAATGCCTCGTTCGTGGGCACCGTGTGGCTGAGTGTAGAGATCCGTTTTGATGCTCCCGTTGCTTGGAGAATGGTCATCGTACGCGTGGATGTCGCAATCCATGGCATCCTCTATGCTCGTTGACATGCCTTGCCATGGAGCCAATTCTGGGTATCGTGCATCGTCCCACTCCAACTTCATGTGAGGGTCCGATGAAATCCACACTACAATCCAAGGCGTTTCGTGGTGGGTCTTGGGCGTATGTCGTCTCTGCTTCAATTGACTCGGCAACCCAACCCGATTGTGGTCTGCCTTGGTTGATCATATCGCGAAACTACAAGGTTGGATGACGCGGGTTGAGAGCTTTCTAGAGAGGGTGGAGGCTACTCTGGACAGTCTCTCCTCTGGGACAGCTATGTTTTCGACCACTCTGACGTCATGCCCTCCTGGTGTGATCGGTGTTGCCTCCATGAAGGAAGGGAGACGAGAGCTATATGGATGTTTCTCTCCTCGTGTTGGGGACATTGCATCCTCACTGTCGGCCTTGTCGCATGTGCTGCCTACTACTGAGGTCGAGGCCATCGCCATGCTCGAGGCTCCGGTTCTATGGATCATGCCCGACCTACATGAGCTATGTCTGGGCCCTGTTTTGCCTTTGTCTGTGCAGCGCTTGGAGGTGGACTCATTAGTGACCTCGTGTGAGGGGCATGTTTCCATGGTTGACTGGTCAACGGCGCCTCCGGTCAAATCTGATCTAGCCGGTGTCGTTGGCGGTGGTGGCCATCTCATCCGTTGGAGGTGGTCGGCCTGAGGCTGGATGGTCAGACCTCGAGATCTGCCATCTAGTTCCGGTTGTGAGTCGGGAAGACATAGTTGCTGGTGAAAACTGAGCCGATGACAGGCGATGGCGGCGTTCTGCATCATTACCTTGATGAAGGCATCATCATGTAACTACTGTCGACCCGCTCGTGCTGCTCCGGGAGAAACCCTTGGATCTGGTCTTCCAGATCGGAGATGGCGCTACTATGGTGTCGTTTTCTCTCTTGGGAGCATCAATTGGTGGAGCAGAGCTGGAAGGCAGAGGTATGAGGTGGAGCGGCTTCGTCTTGCACGACGCTTTCGGTGAAGATGTCAAGTCATTCCTGGTTGACACGTGCTACGGTGTGTCATGCCTAGTCGGCAGGTGCTACGCATGACAGATCTTCCAGAATCTTCGCATCTGGATGGACGAGCGCGGGGCGGTGGCGCCGTGGTGGCGTCGACGGATGGACGGACTGGCAAGGATGATGTAGATCTCTTTCTTGAAAATGAGTCAGCAGTCCGATGATGATGGCGGCGTCTAAAACGTGTGCGTGTGGTGTATGTTTTAGGTCTGTTGTACCGGTTGTAGGTTCCGATACGTTATGTGGATGGATCATCGACGACACCGGTTTTAGATATGGAAAGTGAGAGCACTCCACATTATCGAGTTTTATAGGTGTGACTGATGGCTTCGGGTGGTTTGATGTATGTTCTTGTTAGACCTATGTTGACTAATAAATAAAGATGGTCTTATGCATCTATTGATACAGAGGCCGGGGATTTAAACCTCCTTTTTCAACAACAACAAAACTTGGCATTGGCCCAAAAATGTCGATTATGCAGAAAGAAAACTCAACATGAATAGTTTGTACGTGTCCGTTTGAATTTCTTGCTCTGATCAAGTTCCTCGTCTTCACGGCCACCTTTCGCCCCCCAAGACTCCTGATCCCTCCGATGATAGTGGCCGGCGGCACGTCGAGATGAAGCGCTCCTTGAACTCCAGGACGGTTCCCAACATTTTTTTTGACGACTTACTAAGCTCTAAGAGCAACTCCAATGGGGCGATCCATTTCGTCCGCTGGCGTCCGTTTGGGTCTGCGCGGACACAAAAGGCGGCCCAACGTGCCGACCCAAACAGACCGCGTCCGCTTGGCATCCGCATGGCGACCCATTTCCAGCCCAATTTTGAGCCGGATTTACGTCGGCGCGGATACGAGACGGACGCGCGCACACCTACTCCTCTCCTCGTGCCCACCGGTCGGTGGCAGCCACCACCATTTCCCCCATTTCCACCAAAAACCCTCCCGTCAACGCGCTCCCACCGCACACCCGCCATGAACGACGCCATCGACCTTGACGCCGTCGCCGGTCTCGCCTCCCTCGCCTCGTTCGGCGTCGCCGCCCCCTCCGGGAAAGGCAAGCCTCATGCCCTGTGCAAGACCGCCGCCACGACCAAGTCAAAGAAGGCGCTGACGCCCAAACAGCGGGCAAGGGAGTCGGCCAAGAGGAAGGACCGGAGGCACGCCGCGGACACAAGGGGTGAGGCCGCCGCGCAGGCCGCCGTCGTTGCTGCCACGCAGCAAGAGGTCACCAACGTCCGTGTCGCCGCGACAACGAGGGAGGCGCTCTACATGCTAGGGTTAAACCGTGGCCAGCACGGCCTCATCCAAGCCGCCATCATCGCGGCCAGCACTGGCTCGTCGGTGTATCCTCGGATGGTGCTTCCCGACTCGCCCCGCGCGTCGGCTTGCAACCCTATCCCCGGCTTCCACGTCTACCCGCAGGCCTCCCGCCTCTCCGGGGAGTGCTCGCCAGACGTGAGCGTGGTCGCGCCTTCCACACTCGCGCCCATCGACCTCAACGCCACCCCGGTGGCAGGTGGCTCGTCATCCGACGGCACGAGGAAACGCGCGCGGCAGACGCCGGCCGGTGTGCTCCCGGACGCCCGCAACCTGTTCGAGGGCATGTCGTCCGCCGTCGACGAGGACTACATGCAGAACCTCATCTTCGAGGGCGGTGCGTCGGCCGCTGGCTACAATCCCGACGAGACACAAAGCCAGGACGACCGCGGGGCATTCACGCCGGCCGCTGACTATGATCCCGATCAGGCGGCCTTCATGCGTGATCAGGTCGGCATCGACCTAGACGGCTTCCCACTCGACCACGAGTTTCCGAACGACTACGGGCTAGAGGAAGAGGACGAGTGCGACATCAAAGCGGAGCCTTTGTTCGAGGACGAGCTCGCCAACCAAGCCGTCGGTCCTAAGCCGAAGCGCAAGAGCAAGCGCACGAAGGCATACACGGCGACCGAGGACAAGCTTTTTTGCGAGTGTTGGTGAGACATTGGACAAGACCCCAAGACGAGCGTCGAGCAAAAGCATTCAAACTTTTGGATTCGTGTCCACCTAGAGTTTCATGAGCGCAAGAAGTTTCCGCCATACCAATTTGTGAGCACGTGCAGGTGGGTCTCCATTTCCAAGCGATGGAGGGTGATCCAACAAGAGTGCAACAAGTTTTGCGCCACTCTTGAGAGCGTCAAGGCCCGCCCCGTGAGCGGCATCGGCATGCAAGACATGGTATGATAGCAAGTTGCCCTCTTTTTTGTCATCAAGTTCATCCTTTACGTGTTCATTTGCATATCATTTGCCCATATGCTTGCATGGAAACATTTGTAGGCATTTCAAGCTTTGGAAGCATTCAAGGTTCAACACAATGGCAAGTGCTCCAACCTCTCCCATTGCTTTCGGGTCATCAAGGACGAGGAGCAGTTCAAGGCGCAATATGCCGCACTCAAGTCGCGTGGGGGGGAAGCAAGCCGTGGAGGATGTTGGGGAGGGTGAGCCGGCACGGCCGCGGGAGAAGACCAACTCCAAGAAGGAGGACAAGCGAGATGCGGCCTCCAAGGCCTTGATCGCAAGCGTGGAGGCATGATGAATAAGAAGGACTCAAGGGAGGAGGAGCGCCGGCGTTTCAAGTCGGAGCAAATGGACGCTTTCATGGAGATCCAAAGGAGGAGGCTTGAGATGGACGCCGAGAAGCAAGCCAAGATGTTCGAGCTAGAGGCGGAGAAGCAAGTCAAGATGCTAGAGATCGAGGCCGCCAACGCCAAGACCAAGGCGAAAGAAGTGGCTCTCGCGAGCATGATGACCGGGGTGGAGATCATGAAGGTGGATCTCAACACCGTGTCGCCAAGGAAGAGGTCGTGGTTCGAGAAGATGCAGGCCGACATGCTCAAGTTCGACAACGAGTGATCTATGGCGGCGAGCACCATCTTTTTTGTATGCCGGCAGGTGTGCTGGCATGACCATGGGAGCCACGATGGCGTGATTGAACTCAAATCCCATCCTTTTTGTGTGCTGGCATGTGTGCCGACCAGCTGACGAGTGCGCCAGTATGAACTGTGGTGATATTTTCTGAAGTCGGCATTGTATTGCCGGCGCTGGCATGAGACATGGCCGCTGGCATGATCGGCCGCGGGCCTTTTTTAAAAACAGTTGAGTGCGAACATGAAATGGGTCGGCGCGTTGGGCGCACTGCCGACCCAAATGCAAAATTGGACGGACGCCGGGCAGGCAACCGAACCAAACGGACAAAAGACGGACAAATGTGCCGTCAGTTTGGGTCGGCCCGTTGGAATTGTTCTAAACGCACCCATCCTTAGGTCGGATACGACGGTGTTCATCCGTCGGCACGTACGTGGTCACCACGGCCTCTGCATCGACCCTTCTGCGCAGCTCCTCTTCGCACATGAGCCTGAGGCTTTCCAGCCCGTACTTGCCTGCGGCGACGAGCAATTGCTCCATCACCATGGCGTCGTACCCTCCTTCGTGGCGGCACACCGGCAGCGAGGCCGTGTAGACGTAGTGGAGGAGCATCTCGAAGATGGCCGGCTCCACGCCGACGACCTCGACGACGCGCCGCGTGCCCTTCTCCGGCATGGGGCGAAAGAGCTGAGCTTCGAACACCGGAGATCGCACGGCCAGGAGGGCCCGGTGCGCGTGGAACTCCCGGCCGCCAACGCGGAACGTGACGTCGCTAGATCTCCCGTCCTTGAGCAGGCGCTCGAGGCCGGGCAGCTCCAGTGGCGGAGACACGGCCCTGTCCCTGACGACGGTGAGGACGCACCGTACCGTGAAGCGGCCGTCTCCGAGTCCATCCAGCTTGGACTTGGCGACGAATTCGTGGTGGCCCTGGCTTCTTCTCCGGCGGTGGCCCGGAGTGAAGACGCGCTCCGGCGTGTCGCGGCAGGCCACCGGTGGGCGGTGGCTGGCCCTCCTTCCCCGTCACGCTCAGCGTGAACTTGGCCCTCGCCTCCTTGGCTGGGCTGAGACAAAGCAGGTAGGAGGAGGCGTAGCCGTCACCGTCACCGTCGTCTGGGTACAAGGCGATCTGCCAGTCGTGGCCGCCGACGCTGAAGACGGGCGAAGTGACGCGCGCATCGAAGCCCGCGTCCCTGAGCTGCGGGTAGTTGGCCACCTCGAAACAGAACGTCCCGGTGACGTGCTGTATGAACATGATGCGTCTCGATGTGGACGACGCGACCATCCTGACCGGCGGCGGCGACGTGGTCTTCACCTTCGTGACCGGCAGGCGGCAGCGGCAGGGAAGGGACGTGGGTAGGCATCGTTGGCTTATGCTCAGATCCCATCACCGCGAGCACTTCCTTTCGGCAATAACGACGACGAAGCAAAGCTCGGATAGATCCGGCCGTGCGTACAAAGCCAGCTCGAAACTTGCAACACGTACGCGCACACACCAGATCACGGGCTAATATTATTCTCCTTTATTTAAACGGGATGATTAAAAATCAGTCGACCAATCGAAACTACAATCCGATTAATCTTGCATCGAGATCCGTGTAAACATTTCTTTTCAGTTTTTTTTTTTTTTACATGCTATACTATTTGACTGAAACTTCGCGAAGTCTCAGTCGACTGAGACCTAAACACTTCCTTATTTAAAGACTCACACGGACTGGTATGAGTAGACTACAACTACAGTACTATCCTAATAGATCCCCTAACGAGCGCGTCCACGTCCACACGTACTAGCACGTCATCCGTCGCTAGCCGTTCCCGTGCGGCGCCGCCGCGCCGCACCGGAGCGCCCTCACCGGTCGCCTCCCGATTCTCCCGCGCACACCCTCTCCTCGCCGCCGCCGTCGGGGCGTTGCAGGCAAAGCCTGTGTGTCGCAACAGCGGCGGCGGCGTTTCTTCTCGCCAAAGAATCGGTCATGACGGCGACGGTTCGCGATGGCCGGATCTACAGCAGTGATGCGGGGCGGCGGCGGCCAGGCACGCAGCGGCGGCGTTCGGCGACTCGTACTGCGTCGGCGGCTTGGGCACCCGTGGGTCCAGATGGGATTCGGGCGGCCTGCACATGCTGATGTCATATACCGTCAACGGCAGGCTGCCCTTGGGATCGACATGCATCACGAGGACGTCGGGAGCTCTGGCCCTGGGTGTGGCGGTGGTGGCCATCTCCTTCGCCGGAGATAGTCAGCCTGAGGCTGGATGATCGGATCTCCAGATCCGTCATCTAGTCCCAGCTGCGAGTTGAGGAGACAGAGTTGCCAGTGAAAACTGAGCCAATGGCAAGCAATGGCGGCGTCTCGCGTCGTTACCTTGATGAAGGCATCGTCGTGTAACTTTTATCAACCCACTCGTGCTGCTTCGGGGGAAACCCTAAGATCTGGTCATCCAGATCGGACGATGGCGGTACTGCGGTGTCGTTACTCTCTTGGGAGCATTGTTTGTGGAGCAGTGCTGGAAGATAGAGGAAGGAGGTGGAGCGGCTGAGTCTTGCACGGAGCTTTGGCGGAGATGTCAAGTCATGCATGGCCGACAGGTGCTACGCTGTGTCATGCCTGGTCGGCAGGTGCTACGTACGACAGATCTTTCAGGGTCTTTGCGTCTGGATGAATGCGCGCAGGGCGGTGGTGCCGTTGGGCGCCGTGGTGGCGTCGACGGATGTCTGGACTGGCAAGGATGATGCGGATCTCTCTCCTGAAGATGGGTCAGCGGTCCGAGGATGATGGCGGCTTCTGGCTTCTAAAACGTGTGCATGTGGTGCGCGCTTTAGGTCTGCTGCACCAGCTGTTGGTCCCGATACGTTATGTGGATGGATCGGCGACGACACCGGTTTTAGATATGGGGGGTGAGAGCACGTGATGTATTTGTGAGTGATGGCTTCGCGTGGCTAGATGTATTTTCTTGTCAGACCTTTGTGGAATAATTAATAAAGATGGATGTATGCACCGATTGATGCAAAGGCCGGGGGTTTAACCTCCTTTTCTAAAAAACAGTACTACCCTAACCTTGGAATCAAAAGGTTTTAGATGTATAATAAAACTAAAACCGAGCACGTGAGGTGCGGTTCAGTATTACTAGACACGAGGAGTAAGAGGTTAGTCTTGATGGGCAAGTTGTACCTTAAAACGACACATTTCGATATTTAAGGTCAATGCTGCAGAAGAACAGGGATATCGATGAAGATATGAATCATCGAATCAAAGCCGGATGGATGAAGTGACGTCAAGATGCTGGCATTCTCTGTGATAAGACAGTGTCACAAAAGCTAAAAGGAAAGTTCTATAGGACGACAGTTCGACCCGCAATGTCGTATAACGCTAGGTGTTGGCCGACTAAAAGACGACATGTGCAGCAGTTAGGTGTGATGGAGATGCGCATGTTGAGATAGATGTGTGGTCACACAAGGACCGAATCAGGAATGATGGTATACGAGATAGAATTGGAATAACACCGATTGAGAAGAAATTTGTCTAACATCATCTAAGATGGTTTAGGCATATTTAGCACAATCCTCCGAAAGGTTCTAGTGCATAACGAACGGCTAAAACGTGTTGATAATATCAAAAGAAAACGGGATAGACCAAACTTGACATGAAAGAAGTCCCTAAAAAGAGATCTGAAAGTCACCAAAGAACTAGTCATGGAACCATAAATCATAAATCTGATAGGTTTCGTTCTAGCCTACCCCAACTTGTTTGAGACTAAAGGCTTTGTTGTTGTATCACCACTACGGCCCGGCTATTAGTTTTGTGCATACATAATCGTTTTGCTTGCTGGTGTGTACTTCTCTGTGCTGACAGGGTGTAATGCAACACAATCAAATTGCGATTAACGATTGTACAGCCTCCGCGTGCAAATTACAAGAATAATACCAGAACTACACTTGCAACAAAATATAACATTCATAAGAGCAACATCACACTTGCAAGGAGAAGAAGAAAAGGGGCACTTCACTATCTTACTCATTTACAATGTTTCACGGTACATACTGCTCTGCAAACGCAAAAGAACAGGTAAAATGTGTTGCCGCCAAGGCAGTCAAAGAATCGCTTCAATCTCCTCTCTATTTTCATATCAACTCCTCCCATGAACTCTCCCGAAAAATTAAACCATAAGCCACACCGACTATGGCTTATGGCAAACGTTGCAAGTCCTCCCAATAAAAAGACGGACAATGACCAGCAACTAGTAGGTGAATTGACAGGGTAGGCAAAACTGCGAGTCCTCTTAGATGTATACCCCGAAAGCCAAAGGGGTAAAGCCAAGATTCTTCCAAAGAAATCAGAAATCACAGCGGTATGACAAGTTTACATGTATTTGCCTGGATACATACTGGTCGCCGAAGGAACCATGATTGGATGAATGGTCTGGAATGGCTGCACAAGCGTTGCAGGGCTCGGCATCACCATGGGCAGGTTCCCAGTTGCCATGACCGGCGGAGCCCCAAAAAAGGGCGCCGTGCCTGGAGAATGGACATAAAAGGTAAGAAAGAGTATGTTATTATCACTGTAATAACAAAACGCTTCAGTACTTCATATCATTCAATCAAAGACAATGAAGACGAAACCCGCAATGTCTGTTACCTTGAAACTTTTGCAAGCTAGCTTGATGCGAGTTCAACAGCAAAGGGCGAGGCCATACTTGGGACATGACTGGTGTTCCACGCATAGCATCCTTCAATAGAAAAACAAATAACAGATCAGACAGAATGAACAAGAAGAAAATGTGTGTCCATTCTAGTTCTCTTATCTAAATTCTGTGTCGGTTCCAGTTTATATTTACAGTAAACATTGCATTGCTGCACCAGGGTTTGTTACATGGATGAGATTTTGAGAAGCCAACCGGTTAAGGAAAAAAAATTGAAAACCATTTGATGAGCAACTGAATTTGATGAACAAAACCATCAGGGTCGCAGCATCCATCGCAAATGCTGAAACCGCAAGATACTAATGTGTGATGCTAATCTCCAATAACCTATGTTCAAGGTTTACCAAGGCAGTAAGATATGTATTTCTAAAAACAATCTTATTTGCAAAGTTCAGCTTCGATAATAATTTCTAAATAGGCATGTTTCTACAATTATGCGTGTATCATCCTCCTCCTATGAAAGAGGTCCGCTTGAACCCTAGATACAAACAGCAATGGCTCACCTGAGAAACTGGATGAACATAAACAACAGGACTGAACTTCCCATCGACCACCTATAAAGTATGAAATAAAACAATTTGGTTCAGTTGAGTAGCAGATGAAAATAATCTCAAATAATAAATAGATACAAATGAACAGATTTCTAATTTTTTAATATGGACTACATATCTTATTAAAAAACAAATATAGGACTTACAGGCTGAGGACTAGGGCTGATATAGGTTGATCCCACTTGCAAGGGGTGATATGGCGTACCGAGTCTTCCAGGATCTAGCCTTCCGACATTATGCCCCACAACCTGTCATGCAAAAAATGTAGATAGCAGCGTGTATCAAAATTCAGAAGCATGAACATATCATAGTTAACCATGTGTAGGAGTTGACATCTTATGTCGTATTGCACTCGTATCACTTGATATATAATATGGTAGTGCATCCAGCTAAAAGATAAAATAATCAAAAGTATGACTGAGTAAATCGAGTTACTTACTGATTGAACATATTGAGGTGAAATTCCAAAGTTTCCAGGAGCCAGGCTATTATAATGAACAACCTTGCTGGATAGAGACGAACTGCCTGGATGCGAGTGAGTTTGAAATACAGGTACGCCAGTTGGAACTCCAGAGACCGAGTTTGAGATATAGTTTGGGTTAACAGGGGGTGCAGCTGCAAGTACTGGTCTGGAACTTGCAAAAGATGGAGCGAAGACCTTAGCATGGGGATTGAGTTTGGATTCCTGACATGATAATGTTAAAAGGCAAAATCAATAGACTGATAACAATGAACTGCATGTCATATATATAACGAAGTAATGAAGATAATATGTAATAAAGCACAGGAAGGTTCATGAACACCAGTAAAAAAGGCATTGGAAGTAGGGCATGTACAAATGCAAGATGCATTTACATGGGTGCTTAAAGATGAGTATAGGGAAGCGCCCACGTAAGAGGCATCTCCTCATGCAAGGCATGTCTTGTAGAGGCTTAGATTGTTGTTTTATCTACCAATTAGATCAAAGCTATATGCGCAAGCACCTAAGATGTGCCAGTGCCTATTTAAGCATCGATAGTACAACATTAGAACCTCTGTCCTACGTGGACAGAAACAGATCTCTTTTACGCGCTCCCACCTGGCAATGTTGCACATCCCCTTACTTGAATCTTTTCAGAAAAAGGAAACTTCTATGAATCGTAACCCAAAATAGGAATGCACTAATCATAGCAGCAATACTTGGTCAAGAACATTGACCCTTGGCAGGAATGCACTAATCCAAAATAGGAATGCACTAATCATAGCAGAAAAGGAAATTTTGTTTTTGCCACTCTAGCTTTTGCCAATTTTGCTTATGCCACTCTACATTTGACATTTCACTTTTGCCACTCTTAGCTTTTGACAATTATCACAATTGCCATTTTGTGGCAAAAGGAAAATAATTTTATTTCACTTTTGCCACTCTTAGCTTTGAAAATGTATCACAATTGCCACTCTATAATTTTTGTTTATGCCACAAAATGGCAATTGCGATAATTGTCAAAAGCTAAGAGTGGCAAAATTGAAGTGTCAAAATGTAGAGTGGCATAAGCAAAATTGGCAAAACCTAGAGGGGCAAACAAAATTTTCCCAAAAATGTACGACTAGATTCTAAAGTATTTTACCTGTGCATTCAGTTATCTACAATAATATTATGTTTCGCATGAGAGTACTAAGTATAATACTTAGAAAAGGCACACATTTACGAAATAATTGAGATAATCATTAAATCAGTAAAGTTAAGCACTATGTGCGGAGTTGAATTAATAAATAATTTTATATTTAAATACTTGTATCTGCAATAATATTATTACCAATGGAGTATTATACATTAATATTGAGAAAATTCATACATTTACGACATATTGAGATAATCAATAAATCAGTATAGTTAAGCATGTACATAGTTGAAAACTTGAAATAATACATAAATTCGTACAGTTTATTACTACGCTTTGCTCCAAAGGGAGATACATGGCAAGTTTATTTTTCTTACAAAATCAGCAGGTACTCCCTCCGACCCATATTAATTGTCACTGATTTAGTACAACATTGTACTAAATCAGCGACAATTAATATGGATCGGAGGGAGTACTACTTTATAAGTAAGAATAAGATGTAGACATATCTATCGGCTATCGCTATTAGCACAAACTGAAAGAGCCCACCTTAGCAGTGGTTTTGCTTGACATAGCAGCTTTAACAGATGAATTGTTGACTGGTTGAGATGTTTTAACATTTGAAGCTACCACGGGAGTAGCTAAAACTGAATTAGCAACATTTCCATCTTTTGATCCAATACCAGCAGAAGTTGGAATTGCATTCCAATTTGGCACTATATGTTCAATTGGAGAGATGACATTTGCAGCATTACTGTTCACTGAGAAATCAGAAAGGTTTAGTGCAAGGAAGAGAAGGATGAAAGGGCTATCTCAATTGAAGAGAAAAAAAGGCTAGAGTTAGTACTTGGAGCAATTTCCCCAGTGGAGGTATCACTATTCTGACACAGCCTGCTGCATTTCTCAACCTGTCTGTGACAGAAATAACATTAATGAAGGTCAACAATGAATAAGACATGGTAAAAATAAGCAGAATACGATCAAGTAGAATATATTGCTTGAATGTACATTCTGAACCAGCAATGAAAAAATGTAACAGCTAAAGGTATCCAGTTACTGGGGGCAAGCAATCGAAATACTTTGATGGATACACATTTACAGACCTGGATGCTTTTGGGTCTCCCAAATGTGAAGTTTGAGGCTGCATCAATCCACTGGCTGACACCACTTCACAAGCAGTAGTTTTAGAAATATCTTTAGTAGCAAGGGAAAAGTCCTGGAAAAACAACCATTTTTGTCAGATCCATCAGAAGGCAATGTGTTTCATCTAACAAATAAGTGCATTAAACCTACCTTCGCAATCACTTGCACAAGATCATCCGGGAGAACAACAAGAGTGTCCACGAAAGCTCCCAGCACTAGATTGGCATTGTCATTTCCGTTTGCAATCTTCCTTGCCTTCTTTAGCACAACACCTACTCAACACAAATCCATTAATCCAATGTGTTCTCTCCCAAAACTCAAATTTGGTAGAACACAACAAACATTATACTGCCCAAGACTTGAAAGTACATAGTATATGAGCAGTCAACAAACTCAAATTATGAGGTGAAAAGGACTTAGGGAGTTCAGACTATCGATCACAGTAGGGATGATGTAAAATCAAGGTAAGTTCACAAATTGTGCGCATGATCTGACAAGGAAAAGGGTATTTCCTGGAGAACTTGCAAAAATTCTAAGAGAACGAATTACGCAAAATAAAGGGACTGGTGTACGAATATTGCCCCCAGGGCGAAAATCCTAAGAGCAATTTGAATACAGAAACCACACCAATTCCAATGATATCCAGAAATCCACCAGGAGTTTTTCATCACAGCTCAAATGTTGTGTGAAACCGACCCAGTAATTCCATTACGATGCACATCCTTCATAACAATGCCCAAGAATGACTATTACCTTTGTACTATTGTTGGGATCACACAACCGAGCATAATCGTTTTGATCACGGAATGAAAGCATTCGTCGATTATGACTTATTTCCATAACATAGCACGCACCAAATCCCCACGGAGACCAAAAACCAGCAGCAAGGGGCAAGGGAATTCGCCCCTAAATCCACAAGAATGATTTTTATACAAAACCGCGACAGCACGTGATCTCAAGGAAAGCCAAAAGGACTTTTCCCGTGATCTGGATGAACCACATTTGAATCCACCCTGATGCGCAACAGATCCTCCGCATGACGCTTCAGGCTCATGGAAGGGCGGCGATATATACAGGAGAGAAGGAAGAATAAAACAATCTAGATGCACTCGCATTGCAGAAACCCGGATCGCTCGAACCAATCCAGATACGACGGCAGCACAATTTTCTCACCAAGATCAGGAAGACCTAACGAACGAGCAGGATCTCGGCCTCTACAGAGCAGAACACGCCCAGCCGCCTCCATCGCAGAAGATGAACATGACCCGGCGATCTCTACCACCCGCCCCCCTAATCCGCCCCAGCCCAAGCCCGAGCAAAAAAATACTGGGAAAGCGCGGCATCCCGGCAACCGCGGCAAGTCGAGTGGACGAACAGGCAGATCACAGCCCATTCCCAGGGGGGAAACAAAACAGGGACGAAGCAGGTCGCGCGCGGCGTCCGCTATCCCGACCGGCAGCCGGATCACGGGCCCGAGCGCAATCCGCGCGATCCCCAAACCCAACGCACGCCAATGGAACAAGGGGGCGCGCACCGTATCCGCCGGCGAGGGAGGCGGTGTGGAAGACGCCGGCGTAGGCGGATCCGTCGCGGACCCGCACCTCGACGGGCAGGCCGACCATGCAGACGGTCGCTAGCAGCAGCGCCTCGCAGACGGCCGGCGGGGCGGCCGCCGGCGCCGCTGCCTTGGCCTTCTTGGGGCGGGCCATGGGGTGGGGGTGGGGGCGGGGACGAGAGGGGGGGAGGGGGGGCGGAGGCGACGGGGCAAAGGCCAGCCAGGTAGGGAGGGTGGGAAAGGCGAGCGAGCGAGCGAGGGAGGAAAGGAGCCCGAGCGGGCGCGTGCCGCGTGCGGTGCGGTCTGGCCGTGTGTCTGACGGACGGGTCGGGGTCGGGGGTCGGTTCGGAACGGACGGACGGATCGGGCGCTGTTGGTTGGATACAGATAGAATAGAGGAGGTCGATCTGCCCGGGCGCGGATCTTGATGCGCGCGCGCGCGACAATGGCATTGAATCTCGGGTCGTACATGTGCTACAGTGCCCTGTCTGGAATTATGGCCACCTTTCTCGTCACCTCTGTCGCTTTGCAGCTGGCGTCTGTAGCTCTCCAGAGTAGTCTTATTGTTATTTTTATGATGATGATGAATAACTGTGCGCTCTCCTCTCTCCGGGGCTATCCGTTTGGGTAAAACGGACAAACCACACGCCCCAACGCGCGTCGTTTTGGAGGCATCTTGTCAGTTTTGTGTCTGGCTAGACCCATTTCCGGCGCAAACAATGCGTCCGGTTTGGATTTAGGCGGACAGCGAGCGGACGCGCTCAAGCCCTCCTCTCATCCGCCTCGGGAACGTGTGGGGGCGGCCACCTACCTCTCACCACCCATATTTACTGCCGCCGCTATTGGGACACAAGGGCGCCGCTCCCCTGGAGCGACGTGCACTTGCCGAACAACTGGCATTTGTCTGCGGATCGGGTGTCGATCCCGTCGGTGTCGTTGAGCAGCCGTGCCCGCCGCGACGAGATCCAGCGCCACCGACGCTGCCTCCCCGACGACCTCTACGACGACCTGAGGTATGCCGTCGATTCGCCCCTATGGGACACATGGTTCCGCGACGAGCACGACGTGCGCCGCACGTCGTACTTTTCCGGGGACACCAACAGCCCGCCTCGGGTATGTGCAGAGCGTCGGGCGCGCCCTCCGAGCCCTTCCCAGGTGCACGGGCGTACGGGGGTGCGCAGCCTGACGCCGACCCCGTCGCCATCACCCTCTCCTTCGCCACCACCACCTCCTTGCATGACCGAAGAGGAGGAGGCCCGGCTCGTCCAGCGTGTCATGGAAGATTCCATGAACACGTTGTTGGGGAACGTTGCATGGAAAACAAAAAAATTCCTACGCTTACCAGGATCAATCTAGGAGATGAGCATCTACGAGAGGGGAGAGGGGATCTACATACCCTTGTAAATCGCTAAGCGGGGAGCGTTAAGAAACGTGGTTGATGTAGTCGAACGTCTTTGCGACCCAAATCGCCGAGCGTCCCGCGATCCAATCACGATCCGTCCCGATCTAGCACCGAACGGACGGCACCTCCGCGTTCAGCACACGTACGGCTTGATGATGATCTCCTCCTTCTTGATCCAGCAAGAGGGAGTGGAGAGGTAGACTAGTTCTCCGGCAACGCGACGCGTTGCAGCGATGGTGGTGGAGTAATTCCAGCAGGGCTTCACCTAAGCACTGCTGAAACCGAACTAGAGGAGAAACTATGGACTAGAGGAGATGGTAGCACGTGGCTGAAAATCTATGTCCAAAAACCCTAAAACCTCTAGTATATATAGGAGGAGGAGAGGAGGAGGCTTGGCCGCAAGGGCAAGCCCTTTTGGCTTCGGCCGAAGTGGAGGGAGGAGTCCCACTCCTCCACTCCTAGTCGGTATAGGACTCCTTCCTTTTATTAGCCTTTTTTCCACCTTTTCCACTTTGGACTTCCATCCCAGCCGCATGGCCCCTATGTGGGACTTTGGCCAGCCCACTAAGGGCTGGTATTCCTTCTCCCACAGCCCGTGTAGCCTCTTGAGAAGAAATACCCCTCCCGATGGTCCCCCGTTACCCTCCCGGTACTCCCGGTACACTACCGATGAGCCCGAAACTTTTCCGGCGACCAAAATAGAACTTCCTATATATCAATCTTTACCTCTGGACCATTTCGGAGCTCCTCGTGACGTCCGGGATCTCATCCGGGACTCCGAACAACCTTCGGTCACCACCATAGATAACTCTATACTACCGAAACGTCACCAAACCTTAAGTGTGCAGACCCTGCGGGTTCGAGAACTATGTAGACATGACCGAGACACCTCTACGGTCAATAACCAACAGCGGGACCTTGATGCCCATATTGGTTCCTACATATTCTACGAAGATCTTTATCGGTCGAACCTCTGTGTCAAGGATTCAGTTAATCCCGTATGATGTTCCCTTTGTTCTTCGGTATGTTACTTGCCCAAGATTCGATCATCGGTATCTCCATACCTAGTTCAACCTCATTACCGGCAAGTCTCTTTATACAAGGTCCCGTGACTAACACTTAGTCACATTGCTTGCAAGGCTTATTGTGATGTTGTATTATTGAGTGGGCCCTGAGATACCTCTCCGTCACACTGAGTAACAAATCCCAGTCTTGATCCATGCCAACTCAACAGACACCCTCGGAGATACCTGTAGAGCACCTTTATAGTCACCGAGTTACATTGCGACGTTTGATACACACAAGGCACTCCTCCGGTGTCCGTGAGTTGCATGATCTCATGGTCATAGGAACATATACTTGACATGCAGAAAACAATAGCAATAAACTGACACGATCATATGCTACGTTTGTAGTTTGGGTCTTATCCATCACATCATTAGTAATGATGTGATCCCGTTATCAAATGACATCACATGTCAATGGCTAGGAAACCTTGACCATCTTTGATCAACGAGCTAGTTCACTAGAGGCATACTAGGGACATAGTGTTGTCTATTTACCCACACATGTAATGTGTTTCCAATCAATACAATTGTAGCATGGATAATAAACGATTATCATGAACAAGGAAATATAATAATAAACACTTTATTTATTGCCTCTAGGGCATATTTCCAACAGTCTCCCACTTGCACTAGAGTCAATAATCTAGTTCACATGAGTATGTGATTTACATTGTAATGAATCGAACACCCATGTAGTTCTGGCGTTGATCATGTTTAGCCCTTGGAAGAGATTTAGTCAATGGGTCTGCGACATTTAGATCCGTGTGCACTTTGCAAATATTTATGTCCTTCCCCTCGATGTAATCGCGGATGGAGTTGAAGCGTCGCTTTATGTGTCTGGTCCTCTTGTGAAACCTTGGTTCCTTAGCCAGAGCAATGGCACCAGTGTTGTCACAAAACAGGTTCATTGGATTCAGTGCACTAGGCACTACTCCAAGATCTATCATGAATTGCTTCATCCAAACACCTTCCTTCGCTGCCTCCGAGACTGCGATGTACTCCGCTTCGCACGTAGAATCGGCTACCACGCTTTGCTTGGAACTGCACCATCTTACCGCTCCCCCGTTGAGAATAAATACGTATCCGGTTTGTGACTTAGAGTCATCCGGATTAGTGTCAAAGCTTGCATTGACGTAACCCTTTACGATGAGCTCTTCATCACCTCCATAAACGAGAAACATTTCCTTAGTCCTCTTCAGGTACTTAAGGATATTCTTGACCGCTGCCCAGTGCTCCATTCCAGGATCACTTTGAAACCTTCCGGCCATACTTATGGCAAGGCTGACATCGGGTCTTGTGCATAGCATTGCATAGAGCCTATGGCTGAAGCATAGGGGATGACACTCATCTTTTCTCTATCTTCTGCAGTCACTGGGCATTGAGTCTTACTCAACTTCACACCTTGTAACACAGGCAAGAACCCCTTCTTGGACTGGTCCATTTTGAACTTCTTCAAAACTTTATCAAGGTATGTGCTTTGTGAAAGTGCTATTAAGCGTCTCGATCTATCTCTATAGATCTTAATGCCTAATATGAAAGCAACTTCTCCTATGTCCTTCATTGAAGAACTCTTGTTCAAATATTCCTTCACGCTTTCCAGCATTTCTATATTGTTTCCAATCAGCAATATGTCATCCACATATAATACTAGAAACGCTATAGAGCTCCCACTCACTTTCTTGTAAATACAAGCTTCTCCATAAACTTGTATAAACTCAAACGCTTTGATCACCTCATCAAAGCGCTTATTCCAACTCCGAGATGCTTGCACCAGCCCATAAATGGATCGCTAGAGTTTGCAAACTTTGTCAGCATTCTCTGGATCGACAAAACCTCTGGTTGCATCATATACAACTCTTACTCAAGGAAACCGTCGAGGAACGCTGTTTTGACATCCATCTGTCAAATTTCATAATCGAAAGAAGTAGCTATTGCCAACATGATTCTGACAGACTTAAGCATCGCTACGGGTGAGAATGTCTCATCGTAGTCAACTCCTTGAACTTGTGAAAAACCCTTTGCCACAAGTCGAGCTTTATAGACGGTGATATTACCGTCCGTGTCTGTCTTCTTCTTAACGATCGATTTGTTCTGAATGGCCTTTCGCCCTTCAGGTAATACTTCCAAAGTCCATACTTTGTTTTCATACATGGATCCCATCTCGGATTTCATGGCCTCTAACCATTTCTCGGAATCTGGGCCCATCACCGCTCCTCCATAGCTCGTAGGTTCATTGTTGTCCAACAACATGACCTCCAAGACAGGGTTGTCGTACCACTCAAGAGCAGTACGCGCCCTTGTCGACCTACGAGGTTCAATAGTAGCTTGATCTGAAGCTTCATGATCATCATCATTAACTTCCTCTTCAACCGTCGTAGGTTCCACAGAAACATCTTTCTGCGTTGCGCTACTTTCTGGTTGAAATAAAGGTTCAATAACCTCATCAAGCTCTATTTTCCTCCCACTCAATTCTTTCGAGAGAAACTATTTCCCAAGAAATGTTCCGTTCTTAGCGGCAAAAACTTTGCCTTCGGATCTGAGATAGAAGGTATACCCGACTGTCTCTTTCGGGTATCCTATGAAGACGCATTTCTTCGCTTTGGGTTCTAGCTTTTCAGGCCGAAGCTTTTTGACATAAGCATCACATCCCCAAACTTTAAGAAATGACAACTTTGTCCTCTTGCCAAACCATAGTTCATATGGCGTCGTCTCAACGGATTTCGATGGTGCCCTATTTAAAGCGAATGTAGTTGTCTCTAATGCATAACCCCAAAATGATAGTGGCAAATCAGCAAGAGACATCATAGAACGAACCATATCTAATAAGGTTCGATTACGATGTTCGGACACACTATTACGCTGTGATGTTCTAGGCGGTGTCAACTATGAAACAATTCCACATTGTCTTAAGTGACTGCCAAACTCATAACTCAGATATTCACCTCCTCGATCAGATCGCAGGAATTTAATCTTCTTGTTACGATGATTCTCAACTTCACTCTGAAATTGCTTGAACTTTTCATGTTGGAAATATGCCCTAGAGGCAATAATAAATTAGTTATTATCATATTTCCTTGTTCGTGATAATCGTTTATTATCCATGCTATAATTGTATTGATCGGAGACTTAGATGCATGTGTGGATACATAGACAAAACCATGTCCCTGGTATGCCTCTAATAGACTAGCTCGTTGATCAAAGATGGTTAAGGTTTCCTAGCCATGGACATGAGATGTCATTTGATAAACGGGATCACATCATTAGGAGAATGGTGTGATGGCCAAGACCCAAACTACAAATGTAGCATATGATCGTGTCAGTTTATTGTTACTGTTTCTGCATGTCAAGTATATGTTCCTATGACCATGAGATCATGCAACTCAAGGATACCGGAGGAGTGCCTTGTGTGTATCAAACGTCGCAACGTAACTGGGTGACTATAAAGGTGCTTTACAGGTATCTCTGAGGGTGTCTGTTGAGTTGACATGGATCAAGACTGGAATTTGTTACTCCGTATGACGGAGAGGTATCTCAGGGCCCACTCGGTAATAGAACATCACAATAAGCCTTGCAAGCAATGTGACTAAGTGTTAGTCATGGGATCTTGTATTACGGAATGAGTAAAGAGACTTGCCGGTAACGAGGTTGAACTAGGTATGGAGATACCGACGATCGAATCTCGGGCAAGTAACATATCGAAGAACAAAGGGAACATCATACGGGATTAACTAAATCCTTGACATGGAGGTTTGACCGATAAAGATCTTCATAGAATATGTAGGAACCAATATGGGCATCCAAGTCCCGCTATTGGTTATTTACCATAGAGGTGTCTCGGTCATGTCTACATAGTTCTCGAACCCGTAGGGTCTGCACACTTAAGGTTCGGTGACGTTTCGGTAGTATAGAGTTATGCATGGTTGTGACCGAAGGTTGTTCGGAGTCCCGGATGAGATCCTGGACATCACGAGGAGCTCCGAAATGGTCCAGAGGTAAAGATTCATATATAGGAAGTCCTATTTTGGTCGCTGGAAAAGTTTCGGGCTCATCGGTAGTGTATCGGAAGAGCCGGTAGTGTACCGGGAGACCATCGGGAGGGGTATTTCGACCCAAGAGGGGCTGTGGGAGAGTGAATACCAGCCCTTAGTGGGCTGGTGGAAGTCCTCTAAGAGGCCCATGCGGCTGGAGTTGAAAGAGAAAGAAAAAAACGCAAGGTGGAAAGAGATTCCAAGTAGGAAAGGAGGAATCCTAGTCCTACTAGGATTGGAGGAGGATTCCTCCTCTCCTCCTTGCACAAGGGCAGCCTTGGTGCACCAGCCCTCTTCCTCCCTCCCTCTTATATATACTGGTGGTATTGGGTGTTTTGCACTAGATTTTACGGCCACGTGCTACCCGTTCCACCGGTGCTCCTCTAGATCGGATTTCCGTAGTGCTTAGGCGAAGCCCTGCCGGAATTGCTCCACCACCATCGTCGGAGCACCGTCACGCTGTCGGTGAACTCTTCCTCCTCTCCACTTCCTCTTGCTGGATCAAGACGGTGGAGATCGTCATCGAGCTATACGTGTGCTAAACGCGGAGGTGCCGTCCGTTTGGCGCTAGATCGGAAGGACCGTGATCAAGATCGCGAGACGGATCGTGATGAGTTCGCGGGACGGATCATGATCAAGATCGCGAGACGGATCGTGATGAGTTCGCAGGACGGATCGTGATGAGTCCATAGGACGGATCGTGATTGGATCGGGACGGATCGTGATGAGATCGCGGGACGCTCGGCGATTTGGATCGCGAAGACGTTCGACTACACCAACCGCGTTTCTTAACGCTTCCCGCTTAGCGATCTACAAGGGTATGTACATCCACTCTCCCTCTCGTAGATGCTCATCACCATGGATAGATCTGCGTGTGCGTAGGAAATTTTTTGTTTCCCATGCAACGGTCCCCAACAGTGGTATCAGAGCTAGGTCTATGCGTAGATGAGATCTCGAGTAGAACACAAAAGGTTTGTGGGTGTTGACGCTTAGATTGCTTCCTCCCTTGGTCGGATTTTGGTTCAACGGTATTGTGAGATAAAGTGGCCCGGACCAACATTACTCGTACGCTTACGAGAGACCGGTTCCCTCGACCGCAACTTGTTGCATAGATGGCTTGCGGGTGCCAGTTTCTCTCACTTTAGTTGGATCGGATTCGACAAAGGCGGTCCTTGAGAAGGTTGAAAAGCAACTAGTGTATCACCGTTGTGGTTTTTGCGTAGATGAGAATTGTTCTTGCTAGATACCTGTAGCGGCCACGTAAAACATGCAACAACAATTAGAGGACGTCTAACTTGGTTTTGCAGGGTATGTTGTGATGTGATATGGCCAATTACATGATGTGATATATGTGATGTATGAGATGATCATGTGATGTGTAGATTATCACGACTTGCATGTCGATGAGTACGGCAACCAGCAGGAGCCATAGGGTTGTCTTTAATTATTGTATGACCTGCGTGTCAATCATTAAGCGCTATGTATTGCTTTACTTTATCGCTAAACGGTAGCAATAGTTGTAGAAGCATGTTGGGCGCGACAACCCCGATGGGGACACGTTGATGGAGATCAAGATGATGGAGATCATGGTGTCTTGCCGGGGACGATGGAGATCATGCCGGTGCTTTCTAGATGGAGATCAAAAGCACAAGTTCATGGCCATATCATATCACTTATGATTTGCATGTGATGTTAATCCTTTTTATGCACCTTGTTTTGCTTAGGACGACGATAGCATTATAAGGTGACCCCTCACTTAATTTCAAGATAAATTGTGTTCTCCCCGAGTGTGCACCGCTGCAAAAGTTCGTCGTGTTGAGACACCACATGATGATCGGGTGTGATAGACTCTACGTTCACATACAACGGGTGAAAGCCAGTGTTGCACATGCAGAACACTCGGGTTAAACTTGACGAGCCTAGCATGTACAGACATGGCCTCGGAACACAAGAGACCGAAAGGTCGAACATGAGTCATATAGTAGATATGATCAACATGATGATGTTCACCATTGAAACCACCTGAACTCACGTGATGATCAGACTTGAGTTGGTGAATTTGGATCATGTATCACTCGAATGAGTGGAGGGATGTCAATTTGAGTGGGAGTTCTTAAGTAATATGATTAATTGAACTCATTATCATGAACATAGTCAGTAGTGTCTTTGCAAACTATGTTGTAGATTACTAGCTCACGCTGTAGCTCCCTTGAATTTTTATATGTTCCTAGAGAAATAGAGTTGAAAGATGATGGTAGCAATATTGTGGACTGGCTCCGTGATCTGAGGATTGTCCTCATTACTGCACAGAAGGCTTATGTCCTTAATGCACCGCTCGGTGCGCCAACCCCTCTAGCGTTGTTTGTAGATGTTGTGAACATCTGACAGACACGTTCTGATAACTACTTGATAGTTTAGTGCGTCATGCATTACAGCTTAGAATTGAGGCTCCGAAACATTTTGAACGTCATGGAACATATGAGATGTTCTAAGAGCTGAAATTAGGATCTCAGGCTCGTGCCCGTGTTGCGAGATATGAGATCTCCAACAAGATTCTTTGCCTATAAGATGAAGGAGAATAGGTCAATCGGTGAGCATGTGCTCAGATTTTCTGGGTGCTACAATCTCTTGAATCGAGTGGGAGTTGATCTTCCAGATAAGATAGTGATTGATATTGTTCTCCAAGTCACTGTCACTAAGCTACTAGAACTTGGTGATGAACTATAAACGCCAGGGATAGAAATAATGATCCCTGAGCTATTCGCGATGTTTGACACCGCGAAGGTAGAAATCGAGAAGGAGCATCAAAGTGTTGATGGTTAGTTAAAACCACTAGTTTCGAGAAGGGCAAGAGCAAGGAGGGAAACTTCATGGATAGCAAGTCATCTGCAGCTCCAGTGAAGCAACCCAAAGTCTAACCCAAACCCGAGACTAAGTGCTTCGATTATGAGGAGAACGGTCGCTGAAGCGAAACAACCCTAGATACTTGGTAGATAAGAAGGCTGGCATAGTCGACAGAAGTATATTTGATATACGTGTTATTGATGTGTACCTTGCTAGTACTCCTAGTAGCACCTGGGTATTGGATACCGGTTCGGTTGCTAAATGTTAGTAACTCAAAGTAAAAGCTATGGAATAAACGGATACTAGCTAAGTGTGAGGTGACGATGTGTGTTGGAAATGTTTTCAAGGTTGATGTGATCAACATCGCACGCTCTCTCTACCTTCGAGATTAGTGACGAACCTAAATAAATGTTGTTTGGTGTTTTTGCGTTGAGCATGAACATGATTCGATCATGTTCATTGCAACACGGTTATTCATTTAAGTTAGAGAATAATCGTTATTCTATTTACATGAATAATACCTTCAATGGTCATGCACCCAGTAAGAATGGTTTGTTGAAACTTGATCGTAGTAATACACATGTTCATAACATTGATACCAAAAAGATACAAAGTTAATAATAATAGTACCACATACTTGTGGCACTGCCGCTAAATGCCATATTGGTATAAAATGCATGAAGAAACTCCATGCTGATGGATCTTTGGACTCATTCGATTTGGAATCGGTCGAGACGTGCGAACCATGCCTCTTGGTCAAGATGACTAAGGACCCCGTTTTCTGTTTTAATGAAGCGGGCAAGTGATTTATTGGAAATGATACATGTTGATGTATGCAATCCAATGAGTCTTTAGCATGCGGTGGATATCGTTATTTTCTTACCTTCACTGATGATTTCAGTAGATATAGTGTATATTTACTTAATGAAACACAAGTCTGAATTGTTTGAAAGGTTCAAGCAAATTCAGAGTGAAGTATAAGATCATCGTGACAAGAAGATAAAAATGTTTGCGATATGATCGTGGAGGTGAATATCTGAGTTACGAGTTTGGCATACAACTTTAGACAATGTGAAAGTTGTTTCACAACTCACGCCACCTGGAACACCATAGTGTGATGGTGTGTCCGAGCGTCATAGTCGTGCTCTATTGGATATGGTGCATGCTATGATGTCTATTATCGTTTTGTTACTATAATTTCGGGGTTATGCATTAGAGACAACTGTATTCACTTTAAATAGGGCACCATCTAAATCCGTTGAGATGACACCGGTTGAATTATGGTTTGATAGAAACCTAAGCTGTCATTTCTTGATGTTTGGGGCTGTGACGCTTGTGTGGAAAATGTTTTCACCTAATGAGCTCGAACCCAAAACGGACAAATGCATCTTCATAGAATACCCTAAGAACAGTTGGGTGAACCTTCTATCTCAGATCCAAGCATAAAATGTTTATTGCTAAAACTGGGTCCTTTCTCGAGGAAAAGTTTCTCTTGAAAGAATTAAGTCGGAGGAAGATAGAACTTGATGAGGTTATTGAACCTTTGCCTCAACCAGAGAGTAGCGCAACACAGGAAGTTGTTTCTGTGAAGCCTACGTTAGTTGAAGAGGAAGTTAATGATGATGATCATGAAGCTTCGGATCAAGTTACTATCGAACTTCATAGGTCGACAAGGACGTGTACTGCTCCTGAGTGGTACGACAACCCTGTCTTGGAGGTCATGTTGTTGGACAACGATGAACCTACGAACTATGGAGAAGCGATGATGGGCCCGAAAACCAACAAATGGTTAGAGGCCATGAAATCCGAGAAAGGATCCATGTATGAAAACCAAGTATAGACTTTGGTGGACTTGCTCGTTGGACGGCAGGTCGTTAAGTACAAATGGATCTTTAAAATGAAGACAGACGCTGATGGTAAATGTCACCATTTGTAAAGCTCGACTTGTTGCAAAGAAGTTTACGACAAGTTCAAAGGAGTTGACTGCGATGAGACTTTCTCACTCGTAGCGATGCTAAAGTCTGTTGAAACTATGTTAGCAGTTGTTGCACTTTCAATTATGAAATCTGGCCAATGGATGTCAAAACATCGTTTCCTTAATGGTTTACTTGAGGAAAGATTGTATGTGATACAACCAGAAGGTTTTGTCAGTCCTAAGGATGCTAAAAGGTGTGCAAGCTTCAGTGATCCTTTTATAGACTGAAGCAAGCATCTCGGAGTTGGAATGTACACTTTGATGAGGTGATCAAAGTTTTTGAGTCTATACAAAGTTTATGAGAAACTTGTATTTGCAATAAAGTGAGTGGGAGCACCATAGAGTTTCTGATAAGTATATGTGGATGACATGTTGCTATTCGGAAATAATGTGGAATTTCTGGAAAGCATAAACGGTTGTTTGAAAAGTGATTTTCAAAGGAAGACCTGAATAAAGCTACCTAATTGTTGAGCATCAAGATCTATAAAGATAGATCAAGATGTTTGATAAGACTTTCAATGAGTACATACCTTGACAAGATTTTGAAAGAGTTCAAAATGGATTAGTCAGAGAGAAGTGTTCTCGCCTGCTTTGTAAGGTGTGAAGTTGAGTGCGACTCAAAGCTTGACCACGGTAGAAGAAAGAGAAAGGACGAATGTCGTCCCCTATGCCTAGCCATAGGCTCTGTATAGTATGCCATGCTGTGTACCGCACCTGTGTGTGCCTTGCCATGAGTCCGTCAAGGGGTACAAGAGTGATCCAGGAGTGGATCACTGGACAACAGTCAAGATTATCCTTAGTAACTAAAAGACTAAGGAGATGTTTCTCGATTATGGAGGTGATAAAGAGTTCATCGTAAAGAGTTACGTCGATGCAAGCTTTAACACCAATCCGGATGACCTGTAGTAGCAATCTGGATACATATAGTGGAGCAGCCATTTGGAATAGTACCAAGTGGAGTGTGATAGCAGTGTTTACAGTTTAACATAGAGATTTGCAAAGTATGCACGGATCTGAATGTCACAGACCCATTGACTATAAGACCTCTCTCACATGCAAAGCATGATCGAGCCCCAAAACTCATTGGGTGTTAGATTCATAACAATGCGAATCACATGGTGATGTGAACTAGATTATTGACTCTAGTGCAAGTGGGAGACTGTTGGAAATATGCCCTAGAGGCAATAATAAATTAGTTATTATCATATTTCCTTGTTCATGATAATCGTTTATTATCCATGCTATAATTGTATTGATCGGAGACTTAGATGCATGTGTGGATACATAGACAAAACCATGTCCCTGGTATGCCTCTAATAGACTAGCTCGTCTATCAAGGATGGTTAAGGTTTCCTAGCCATGGACATGAGATGTCATTTGATAAACGGGATCATATCATTAGGAGAATGGTGTGATGGACAAGACCCAAACTACAAATGTAGCATATGATCGTCTCAGTTTATTGCTACTGTTTTATGCATGTCAAGTATATGTTCCTATGACCATGAGATCATGCAACTCACGGATACCGGAGGATTGCCTTGTGTGTATCAAACGTCGCAACGTAACTGGGTGACTATAAAGGTGCTCTACAGGTATCTCCGAGGGTGTCTGTTGAGTTGACATGGATCAAGACTGGAATTTGTTACTCTGTGTGACGGAGAGGTATCTCAGGGCCCACTCGGTAATACAACATCACAATAAGCCTTGCAAGCAATGTGACTAAGTGTTAGTCACGGGATCTTGTATTACAGAACGAGTAAAGAGACTTGCCGGTAACGAGGTTGAACTAGGTATGGAAATACTGACGATCGAATCTCGGGCAAGTAACATACCGAAGAACAAAGGGAACATCATACGGGATTAAGTGAATCCTTGACATAGAGGTTCGACCGATAAAGATCTTCGTAGAATATGTAGGAACCAATATGGGAATCCATGTCCCGCTATTGGTTATTGACCGTAGAGGTGTCTCGGTCATGTCTACATAGTTCTCGAACCCGCACGGTCTGCACACTTAAGATTCGGTGACGTTTCGGTAGTATAGAGTTATTCATGGTGGTGACCGAAGGTTGTTTAGAGTCTCGGATGAGATCCCGGACATAACGTGGAGCTCCGAAATGGTCCGGAGGTAAAGATTCATATATAGGATGTCCTATTTTGGTCGCTGGAAAAGTTTCTGGCTCATCGGTAGTGTACCGGGAGTGCCGGTAGTGTACCGGGAGACCATCGGGAGGGGTATTTCGACCCAAGAGGCTACATGGGCTATGGGAGAGTGAATACCAGCCCTTAGTGGGCTGGTGGAAGTCCTCTAAGAGGCCCATGCGGCTGGAGTTGAAAGAGAAAGAAAAAACGCAAGGTGGAAAGAGATTCCAAGTAGGAAAGGAGGAATCCTAGTCCTACTAGGATTGGAGGAGGATTCCTCCTCTCCTCCTTGCACAAGGGCAGCCTTGGTGCATCAGCCCTCCTCCTCCCTCCCTATTATATATACTGGTGGTGTTGGGTGTTTTGCACTAGATTTTACGGCCACGTGCTACCCGTTCCACTGGTGCTCCTCTAGATCGGATTTCCGCAGTGCTTAAGCGAAGCCCTGCCGGAGTTGCTCCACCACCATCGCCAGAGCGCCGCCACGCTTCCGGTGAACTCTTCCTCCTCTCCACTTCCTCTTGCTGGATCAATACGGTGGAGATCGTCATTGAGCTGTACGTGTGCTGAACGCGGAGGTGCCGTCTGTTCGGCGCTAGATCGGAAGGACCGTGATCAAGATCGCGAGACGGATCGTGATGAGTTCGCGGGACGGTTCGTGATCAAGATCGCGAGACGGATCGTGATGAGTTCGCGGGACGGACCATGATGAGTCCACGGTACGGATCGTGATTGGATCACGGGGACGGATCGTGATGAGATCGCGGGACGCTCGGCGATTTGGATCGCGAAGACGTTCGACTACACCAACCGCGTTTCTTAACGCTCCCCGCTTAGCGATATACAAGGGTACGTAGATCCACTCTCCCTCTCATAGATGCTCATCACCATGGATAGATCTGCGTGTGCGTAGGAATTTTTTTGTTTCCCATGCAACGGTCCCCAACATTTCAAACGTTTTATACTTGTGTTTCATTAAGTAAATATACCCATATCTACTTAAGTCATCAGTGAAGGTGAGAAAATAACGATATCCACCATGCGCTGTAACATTCATTGGACCACACACATCAGTATGTATAATTTCCAATAAGTCACTTGCCCGCTCCATTGTTCCAGAGAACAACGTTTTAGTCATCTTGCCCATGAGGCATGGTTCGCATGTGTCAAGTGATTCAAAATCAAGTGACTCCCAAAGTCCATCAGCATGGAGCTTCCTCATGCGTTTTACACCAATATGACCTAAACGGCAGTGCCACAAGAAAGCGGTACTATCATTATCAACTCTATATCTTTTGGCATCAATGTTATGAACGTGTGTGTCATCACTATCAAGATTCAATATGAATAAACCCCTCACATTGGGTGCATGACCATAAAAGATATTACTCATATAAATAGAACAACCTTTATTCTTTGATTTGAATGAGTAACCGTCTCGCAATAAACAAGATCCAGATACAATGTTCATGCTTAATGCAGGCACTAAATAACAATTATTCAGGTTCATCACTAATCCCGATGGTAATCGAAGAGAGAGCGTGGCGACAGCGATCACATCAACCTTGGAACCATTTCACACGCGCATCGTCATTTCATCCTTTGCCAGCCTTTGTCTATTCCGCAGTTCCTATTTTGAGTTGCAAATGTGAGCAACCAAACCGGTATCAAATACCCAGGCACTACAACGAGAGCTAGTAAGGTACACATCTATAACATCTATATCATATATACCTTGTTTCTCGTTGGCCACCTTCTTGTTAGCCAGGTACTTGGGGCAGTTCCGCTTCTAGGGGCAGTTCTGCTTCTAGTGAGCAGTTCCCTTGCGATGAAAGCACTCAGTTTCTGGCTAGGGTCCATGCTTGGGCTTCTTTACAGGAGTAGCAACTGCTTTTCCATCCTTCTTGGTTTTACCCTTCTTGCCCTTGCCCTTGACATTCTTCTTGAAACTAGTGGTTTTATTGACCATCAACACTTGACATTCTTTCTGAATTTCAGACTCAGCGACTTTTGGCATCGCAAACAGCTCGGCGACTGACTTGTTCATCCCGTGCATGTTATAGTTCATCACAAAGCTCTTGTAACTAGGTGGTAGTGATTGAAGAACTCTGTCAGTGATCGCCTCTGGCGGAAGGCCAATTCCCAACTCCGCTAGACGAGTCGAATACCCAGATATTCTGAGTATATGTTCACTGATAGACATGTTCTCCTCCATTTTGCAAGCATAGAACTTATCGGAGGTCTCATACCTCCCGATCCGGGCATTATTCTTAAAGATAAACTCCAACTCCTGGAACATCTCATATGCTCCATGACGTTCACAACATCTTTGAAGTCCCGGTTCTAAGCCATACAATATTGCACACTGAACCATTGACTAATCTCCAAAATGTGCCTCCCAAGCGTTCTTAACATCTTCGGATGACATGTCTTCGGGTTGGTTACCAGGCGGTGCATCAAGGACATATGATTTCTGGGAAGCCGTGAGGATAATCCTCAGATTATGAGCCCAGTCCACAAAGTTACTTCCATCATCTTTCAACTTAGCTTTCTAACGCATTAAAATTCAGGGGTGCTACTGTGCGAGCCATTGATCTCCAAGATAAATATGCAAAGGTTACTTAGACTATTGTTCAAGATAATGAGTTTAGTTAATCAAATTACTAAAGCTCCCACTCAAATTGACATCCCTCGGGTCATCGGAGTGTCACATGATCCAAATTCACCAACTCAAGTCCGATCATCACGTGAGTTGAGGTGGTTTCAATGGTGAACATCATCATGTTGATCATATCTACTATATGACTCATGTTCGACCTTTCGGTATCTTGTGTTTCGAGGCCATGTCTGTACATGCTAGGCTCGTCAAGTTTAACCCGAGTGTTCTGCATGTGCAACACTGGCTTGCACCTGTTGTATGTGAACGTAGAGTCTATCACACCCGATCATCACGTGGTATCTCGACACGACGAACTTTCGCAATGGTGCACACTCGGGGAGAACACAATTCATCTTGAAATTTAAGTGAGGGATCACCTTATAATGCTACCGCCGTCCTAAGCAAAACAAGCTGCATAAAAGGATTAACATCACATGCAAATCATAAGTGACGTGATATAGCCATGAACTTGTGCTTTTGATCTCCATCTTGAAAGCACCGGCATGATGTCCATCGTCACCGGCACGACACCATGATCTCCATCATCTTGATCTCCAACAACTTGTCGCCATCGGGGTTGTCGTGCCATCATGCTTCTACTACTATTGCTACCGTTTAGCGATAATGTAAAGCATTACATAGTGCTTAATGATTGACACGCAGGTCATACAATAATTAAAGACAACCCTATGGCTCCTGCCGGTTGCCGTACTCATCAACATGCAAGTCGTGATATTCTATACAACACATGATCATCTCATACATCACATATATCACATCATGTAATTAGCCATATCACATCACAACATACCCTGCAAAAACAAGTTAGACGTCCTCTAATTGTTATTGCATGTTTTACTTGGCTGCTACGGGTATCTAGCAAGAACAATTCTCACCTACGCATAAACCACAACGGTGAAACATTAGTTGCTTTTCAACCTTCTCAAGGACCGCCTTTGTTGAATCCGATCCAACTAAAGTAGGAGAAACTAGCACCCGCCAGCCATCTATGCAACAAGTTGTAGTTGAGGGAACCGGTCTCTCGTAAGCGTACGAGTAATGTTGGTCCGGGCCGCTTCATCCCACAAAACCGCTGAACCAAAACACGTCCAAGGGAGGAAGAAATCTAAGCATCAACGCCCACAGACTCTTTGTGTTCTACTCGAGATCTCATCTACACATAGACCTAGTCATGGTGCCACTGTTGGGGAACGTTGCATGGGAAACAAAAAAATTCCTACGCACACGCAAGATCTATCCATGGTGATGAGCATCTACGAGAGGTAGAGTGGATCTACGTACCCTTGTAGATCGCTAAGAGGGAAGCATTAAGAAACACGATTGGTGCAGTCGAACGTCTTTGCGATCCAAATCGTCAAGCGTCCCGCGATCCAATCACGATCTGTCCCGATCAAGCACCGAACGGATGGCACCTCCGCATTCACCACACGTACAGCTTGATGACGATCTCTGCCTTCTTGATCCAGCAAGAGGGAGCGAAGAGGTAGATGAGTTCTCCGGCAGCAAGACGGCACCGCGGCGATGGTGGTGGAGCAATTCCGGCAGGTCTTCGCCTAAGCATTGGAGAAAACCGATCTAGAGAAGAAACTATGCACTAGAGGAACGGGTAGCACGTGGCTGAAAATCGAGTGCCAAAAACCCTAAAAACTCTTGTATATATAAGAGGAAGAGAGGAGGAGGCTTGGACCAAGGTCCAAGCCATGTAGGCTTCGGCCGAACCAAGGAGGAGAGGAGGATTCCTCCTCCAATCCTAGTAGGACTACGACTCCTCCTTATTTTGGTCTTTTGCCTTTTCCACCTTTTTCTCTTTGGGCTTTTCTTCCAAGCCGCATGGGCCTTATGTGGGACTTCCACCAGCCCACTATGGGCTGGTATTCACTCTCCCACAGCCCATGTAGCCTCTTGGGTCGAAATACCCCTCCAGATGGTCTCCCGGTACACTACCGGCACTCCCGGTACACTACCGATGAGCCCGAAACTTTCCCGGCGACCAAAATAGGACTTCCTATATATCAATCTTCACCTACGGACCATTCCGGAGCTCCTTGTGACATCCAAGATCTCATCCGGGACTCTGAACAACCTTCGGTCACCATCATACATAACTCTATACTACCGAAACGTCACCGAACCTTAAGTGTGCAGACCCTGCGGGTTCGAGAACTATGTAGACATGACCGAGACACCTCTACGGTCAATAACCAATAGTGGGACCTGGATGCCCATATTGGTTCCTACATATTCTACGAAGATCTTTATCGGTCGAACCTCTATGTCAAGGATTCAGTTAATCCCGTATGATGTTCCCTTTGTTCTTCGGTATGTTACTTGCCCGAGATTCGATCGTCGGTATCTCCATACCTAGTTTAACCTCGTCACCGGCAAGTCTCTTTACTCGTTCCGTAATACAATATCCCATGACTAGAACTTAGTCATATTGCTTGCAAGGCTTATTGTGATGTTGTATTACCGAGTGGGCCCTGAGATACCTCTCCGTCACACGGAGTAACAAATCCCAGTCTTGACCCATGCCAACTCAACAGAAACTCTCAGAGATACCTGTAGGGCACCTTTATAGTCACCCAGTTACGTTGCGACGTTTGATACACACAAGCCACTCTTCCGGTGTCCTTGAGTTACATGATCTCATGGTCATAGGAACATATACTTGACATGCAGAAAACAGTAGCAATAAACTGACACGATCATAAGCTACGTTTGTAGTTTGGGTATTGTCCATCACATCATTCTCCTAATGATGTGATCCCGTTATCAAATGACATGACATGGCAATGGCTAGGAAACCTTGACCATCTTTGATCAACGAGCTAGTTCACTAGAGGCATACTAGGGACAAAGTGTTGTCTATTTACCCACACATGTAATGTGTTTCCAATCAATACAATTATAGCATGGACAATAAACGATTATCATGAACAAGGAAATATAATAATAAACACTTTATTTATTGCCTCTAGGGCATATTTCCAACAAACGCACTATATCTAATAAGGTTCGATTATGACGTTCGGACACATCATTACGCTGTGCTGTTCCAGGCGGTGTCAACAGTGAAATAATTCCACACTGTCTTAAGTGACTGCCAAACTCATAACTTAGATATTCACCTCCTCGATCAGATCATAGGAATTTAATCTTCTTGTTACGATGATTCTCAACTTCACTCTAAAATTGCTTGAACTTTTCAAACATTTCAGACTTGTGTTTCATTAATTAAATATACCCATATCTACTTAAGTCATCAGTGTAGGTGAGAAAATAACCATATCCACCGCACGCCGCAACATTCATTGGACCGCACACATCAGTATGTATGATTTCCAACAAGTCACTTGCCCGTTCCATTGTTCCAGAGAACGGCATTTTATTCATCTTGCCCATGAGGCATGGTTCACATGTGTCAATTGCTTCAAAATCAAGTGACTCCAAAAGTCCATCAGCATGGAGCTTCCTCATGCGTTTTACACCAATATGACCTAAACGATAGTGCCACAAGAAAGTGGAACTATCATTATCAACTCTACATCTTTTGGCATCAATGTTATGAACATGTGCGTCATCACTATCAAGATTCAATATGAATAAACCCCTCACATTGGATGCATGAATATAAAAGATATCACTCATATAAATAGAACAACCATTATTCTCTGATTTAAATGAGTAACCGTCTCGCAATAAACAAGATCCAGATATAATGTTCATGCTTAACACAGGCACTATATAACAATTATTCAGGTTAATCACTAATCCCGATGGTAATCAAAGAGAGAGCGTGCCGACGACGATCACATCAACCTTGGAACCATTTCCCACGCGCATCGTCACTTCGTCCTTCGCCAGCCTTCGTCTATTTTGTAGTTCCTATTTTGAGTTGCAAATGTGAGCAACCGAACCGGTATCAAATACCGAGGCACTACAACGAGAGCTACTAAGGTACACATCAATAACATGTATATCATATATACCTTGTTTGTTGTTGACCGCCTTCTTGTCAGCCAGATACTTGGGGCAGTTCCGCTTCTAGTGACCAGTTCCCTTGCAATGAAAGCACTCAATTTTTGGCTTGGGTCCAGCCTTGGGTTTCTTTACAGGAGGAGCAACTGCTTTGCCATCTTTCTTGGATTTACCCTTCTTTCCTTGCCATTCTTCTTGAAACTAGTGGTTTTATTGACCATCAACACTTGATGTTCTTTCTGTATTTCACACTCAGTGACTTTCAGCATCGCAAACAGCTCGGCGACTGACTTGTTCATCCCGTGCATGTTATAGTTCATCACAAAGCTCTTGTACCTAGGTGGCAGTGTGTTGGTGAACGCGACAGAAAACAAAAAAAATCGGTATAGCGAGCACACCCAGGACCACTATGGAGACTGCATACAAGGTTTGATGTGATCCGTACCGACTCGAAGCGCAGCGGAAGAAGAGTCGGTGGAGATCGTTGGTGCAGATCCCCGCAGCTAGGATTTTACAACCTCCCAACCGTGAGGATGTACTCCCTCGTCGGACAGCCCTTCGGGAGGCGGTCGGACAGTCCCCCAGACGATGTCATGGACAACCCTTCGGGAGGACCTTCGAAACTCGGACGGTCACCCGGACAGCCCTCCGGGAGGACCTCTCAAACTAAGACTGAAACTACGATCTCTCTACAGAGTTGCACACATACGGTGTCATCTATCGGGCAGGGCTTCACCGTCCAGAACTAGTTCCTGCCGGAACCCAGATAGCCTTTCGGCTCTACGAAAAACTCTTTTCGTGGGAGGGAGAGAGAGAGCTAGCAAAGCATAGCATGTGTATGAGAGTAAGGGATGAGAGTGTTGAGTGCATCTCCACCTCTATTTATAGGAAAACCCAAGGGGTAGGGTGACACTTGAAATACCCAAAATGCCCTTCACAAGGGCACAAAGGTAAAACAAGTGGGCAGCCCATATCCTTCCATGTCATCCCAAAAGATCTTGGGAAGATATTTGTGGAAAGCCAACTTCCAACCATAACCATAAATGCATTTTCACTATTCACGAAACCTTTTTTTCGTGATTGATAAATCCGAAAATATTTCTATGGGTCCTAGAATAATTACAGTACCCACCAAAAGGACATCATCCGAAACATTTTCACATTAGTAATTTTCATCTGTGGAAAGCAACCAAAGCGGTTCCGGCAGTCCGGAACATTTCCGGTTTTTCTTCCGGAAAATTTCAAAAAGTTTCCAGAACGATTCTGGCATCCTCCAAGAATTATCAGGCATGTGCCGAAACCAATTTGACTTTATGGTATCCCCTGAAACAACTTTTCAGTTTCATCGAAACTCATCCGGTGACCTCTCTCTCCGGAACTTTTACGCTGTCTCCGAAAACTTTTTTCAGAAACTTTCTCTCTGACTCCCTGTCTAGTATTCAATAGATAGTTGACCCTTAAGCGTGTGACTCTATAGGTTCGGTGAAGTATAGAGATGACCCGGAACCCCTTCCGATCAATGATCTACATCGGAGCCGTGGACACCCTTATTGACCCCTATACCCACACGAATGAATATTCGAGTGAACCTCTAGTTGTCGTGTGCTATTCCTGTTGCTTCACGATATGTACAAACACCCGAGGTGAGATTTTCTACATCCCCATGGATCAACAACTTGTCCACTATGCAAGTTACCTCGTTACTGGTTTTGTTCTCTTTTCTCGTTTTCATGTTCCGGCATCCCTGTGATCAAATCACACCGTGTCTAGCCAGACGATGATGGATACCGTAACACCGAGAGGGCTCGAGAATATCTCTCCATCGTCGAAGGAGCAAATCCCAATCTTGAGCTATCTTGTTACTTGCCATACTTTTCCGTGAACCCATAAGCCGCCGTAATAGCCACCCAGTAATGGATGACGTTTAACAAACCCCAAAGTTCATGAAGCAAGCACGAAGGAACTTGATACTCTCATGGTCTAAGGAATTATGCAAACATTAACTATCTCTATGTTATTAACCATTAACTTGTGATGAATGTATCTCATAGCATAACATCAATATGGGTCGATTCAACACAAGTGTTCTACCAACATCGTGCCTTCAAAATTGCCAGCATAGCCATGCCCATGATCAGGAAAACAGGATCATCATGCAATACTTGAGCCAGTCTTAGAGGCAAGAATAGGAATACAATTTACCGTTTATTATACCACACGTGTACATGAGTTTCCCTTCAAACCTTGTGGTTATAGCAGACTCGAGAATCATTGCAGTTATAACATGGATCATAAACTTTCATTACAAACTCGGAGATAAAAAATAACTGTTATTACTGCCTCTAGGGCATATCTCCTATAGACTCCCACTTGCACTAGAGTCATAATCCAGTTACATGGCTTCCCTAACACCAATGGCTATCTAGTGTTGCTCATGCTTTGCTCGTGGTAGAGGCTTTGTCATCAGGTCTGGCACATTCAGATCCATGTGAACGTTGCGCACTTTCACTAAACCTTCTTCGACATGATGTCGAATGAGTTTATATTTGCGCTGAATATGCATTGTCTTATGGTGTGAACATGGCTCCCTTGCCTGAGCCACGATGCCACTATTATCACAATAGATCTCCACCAGGTCCAGAGCACTTGGAACCACACCAAGGTCTTCAAGAAATTGTTTGATACCGACAGCTTTCTAGGAGGCTTCTGAAGCAGCAACATATTCCGCCTCCGTCGTAGAATCCTCCACGGTCTTTTGTTTGGAACTTTTCCAATCAACTGTGCCGCCGTTCAATATGAAAACATAGCCAGATTGAGATTTGAAGTCATCTGGGTCAGTCATGAAGCCTGCATCAGTGTAACAACTTACAATGAGCTCTTCATCACCTCCGTACACAAGGAGTAAATCCTTGGTCCTTCTGAGGTACTTAAGAATACCCTTGACTGCGGCCTAGTGTTCCAATCCTGGATCACCTTGGTACCGGCTGCTAACACTTAGCGCATAGGAAACATCCGGTCTTGTACATAGCCTGGCATACATAATAGAACCAACTGCCGAAGCATATGGAATATCATTCATTTGTACTCTCTCATCGAGGGTACGAGGGCTCTGCTTCTTGCAAAGCACTGTGCCAGGTGACATGGCAAGTAGACCTTTCTTGGAGTTCTCCTTGTTGAACCTTTTCAACACCTTGTCAATGTACGTGCTTTGGCTAAGCGCTATCAGGCGTCTTGATCTATCTCTATAGATTCTGATGCCCAATACATATGCTGCTACGCCTAAGTCTTTCATTGAAAAACTCCTTTTCAATGAGTCTTTTATTTCGCTAAGAAATTCCACGTCATTTCCAATCAACAATATGTCATCCATATACAATATTAGAAATGCTTTTGCGCTCCCACTAAACTTCTTGTAAACACAAGATTCTTCATTGTTCCCGATGAAGCCAAACTCTTTGACCACTTCATCAAAATGAATGTTCCAGCTCCTTGATGCTTGCTTCAGACCATAAATGGCTTTCTGAAGCTTACATACCTTTCCAGCATTCTTAGGATCGACAAAACCTTCTGGCTGTATCATGTGTACATCCTTTTCAAGGTTTCCATTTAGGAAAGCCATTTTGACATCCATCTGCCATATTTCATAATCGAAATAAGCAGTAATTGCTAGTAATATCCGAATAGACCTAAGCATAGCTATGGGCGAGAAAGTCTCGTCGTAGTCCACTCCTGGAACTTGCGTGAACCCTTTCGCGACAAGTCTAGCATTGTGGATAGTAATGTTACCATCCGCGTCCGTCTTTCTTTTGAAAATCGATTTATAACTAATGGGTTTTATGCCATCTGGAAGTTCTTCCAAGTTCCAAACTCGGATTTCATGGCCTTGTGCCATTCCCTTGAGCTAGGCCCCGCCATCGCTTCCTTGTAGTGCGCAGGTTCATCGTCTTCAAGAATGAAGATTTCATTATGAAACCACTCAGGTGGCTGGATAGCCCTACCTGATCTGCGCGGTTCAGTTACAACATTGTCTGGAGTTACCGCATCATATGCGATGACTTCCGGTTCGGTTGTATGGATAATTTTCGGAATTTCTTCCGGTTCCTTAGCCATATCAACGGTCGCCGAAGATTCACTAATCTCATTAAGTCGTACTGTCCTCCCACTCAATTCTTTAGCGAGAAATTCTTTCTCGAGAAAGTGTCCAGCCTTTGCGACACACACTTTGCCCTCGGACTGGTGGTAGCAGGAATATCCAATGGTGTTTTTTGGATAACCTACAAAGTAACATTTGTCTGATCTAGGTTCTAGTTTGGTTGGCTGTAAATGTTTTACATATGCCTCACAACCCCAAACCTTGAGATGCGACACACTAGGTATCTTCCCATACCACATCGCATGTGTTGTCATCTCAACAGACTTAGACGGTGCTCTGTTTAATGTATAAGCAGCAGTTTCTAGTGCGTGACCCCGAAAAGATATCGGTAGATCTGTAAGAGACATCATCGGCCTTACCATGTCTAACATGGTTCGTTTATGTCGTTCCGACACTCCGTTTTGCTGTGGAGTTCCGGGAGGCATAAGATGTGAAACGATTCCACGATCACTCAGATGTTGGCCAAACTCGTGACTAAGATATTCGCCTCCGCGATCAGACCGCAGAAACTTAATCTTTTTGTTAGGATGATTTTCTACCTCATTTTGAAATTCCTTGAACTTTTCAAAGGTTTCCGACTTATGTTTCATCAAGTAGATATATCCATACCTACTTAAATCATCAGTAAAAGTTACGAAGTAGAAATACCCACCCCGTGCGATTGTGCTTATTGGACCACATACATCACAATGTATTATTTCCAATAATTCACTTGCCCGTTCAGGATGACCTGTGAACGGCGTCTTGGCCATTTTTCCCATCAAGCAAGCTTCACATGTGTCCAATGATTCAAAATCAAGGGACGGTAAAACTCCATCTCTATGGAGTATTTGCATGTGTTTCTTGCCGATGTGGCCAAGGCGACAGTGCGACATGAAAGTGGTGGTGGTATCAGCCTTCCTAAGGCGTTTAGCATTCACGTTAAATACATCATTTTCACATTCAAGATTTAGTATGAAAAGGCCCCCAACAATGGGTGCAAATCCATAAAACATATCCTTACAATAAAGTGAATAACCATTGTTCTCAAACATGTAGGAGTACCCATCGTGTACCAAACATGATCCAGAGATAATGTTTCTACACAATGCCGGAACAAAATAACAATTACTCAGTTCCAAAATAAATCCTGAAGGGAGACGTAGAGGCATAATTGCTGGGGAACGTTGCATGGGAAACAAAAAATTCCTACGTTCACACAAGACCTATCCATGGTGATGAACATCTACGAGAGTGAGAGTGGATCTACATACCCTTGTAGATCACCAAGCGGGAAGCGTTAAGAAACGCGGTTGGTGTAGTCGAACGTCTTCGCGATCCAAATCGACGAGTGTCCTGCGATCCAATCATGATCCATCCCGCGATCCAATCACGATCCGTCCCGCGAACTCGATCACGGTCCTTCCGATCTAGCGCCGAACGGACGGCACCTCCGCGTTCAGCACACGTACGGCTTGATGACAATCTCCGCCGTCTTGATCTAGCAAGAGGGAGCAGAGAGAAGATTTCTCCGGCAAAGTGACGGTGCTCCGGCGATGGTGGTGGAGCTATTCCGGCAGGGCTTCGCCTAAGCACTTCAGAAATCCGATCTAGAGGAGAAACTATGCACTCGAGGAACGGGCAGCACGTGGCTAAAAAATCTGTGCAAAAACCCTAAAACCTCCAGTATATATAAGAGGGAGGGAGGAGGGGACTTGGCGCAAGGGACAAGCCTCCTTGGTTCGGCCGAAGTGGGGAGGAGAGGAGGACTCCTCCTCCAATCCTAGTAGGACTAGGATTCCTCCCTTTTTTGGCCTTTTTCCACCTTTTTCCCTTTGGGCTTTTCTTCCCAGCCGCATGGGCCTTGTGTGGGACTTCCACCAGCCCACAAAGGGCTGGTATTTACTCTCCCACAGCCCATATAGCCTCTTGGGTCGAAATAACCCTCCCGATGGTCTCTCGGTACACTACCGATGAGGCCGAAACTTTTCCCGCGACCAAAATAGGACTTCCTATATATCAATCTTTACCTCCAGACCATTCCGGAGCTCCTCGTGACGTCCGGGATCTCATCCGGGACTCCGAACAACCTTCGGTCACCACCATACATAACTCTATACTACCAAAACGTCACCAAACCTTAAGTGTGCAGACCCTGCGGGTTTCGAGAACTATGTAGACATGACCGAGACACCTCTACGGTCAATAACCAATAGCGGGACCTGGATGCCCATATTGGTTCCTACATATTCTACGAAGATCTTTATCGGTCGAACCTCTATGTCAAGGATTCAGTTAATCCCGTATGATGTTCCCTTTGTTCTTCGGTATGTTACTTGCCCAAGATTCGATCGTCGGTATCTCCATACCTAGTTGAACCTCGTTACCGGCAAGTCTCTTTACTTGTTCTGTAATACAAGATCCCGTGACTAACACTTAGTCACATTGCTTGCAAGGCTTATTTTGATGTTGTTTTACCGAGTGGGCCCTAAGATACCTCTCCGTCACACGGAGTAACAAATCCCAGTCTTGATCCATGCCAACTCAATAGACACCCTCGGAGATACCTGTAGAGCACCTTTATAGTCACCCAGTTACGTTGTGACATTTGATACACACAAGGCACTCTTCCGATGTCCGTGAGTTGCATGATCTCATGGTCATAGGAACATATACTTGACATGCAGAAAACAGTAGCAATAAACTGACACGATCATATGCTACGTTTGTAGTTTGGGTCTTGTCCATCACATCGTTCTACTAATGATGTGATCCCGTTATCAAATGACATCACATGTCAATGGCTAGGAAACCTTGACCATCTTTGATCAACGAGCTAGTTCACTAGAGGCATACTAGGGACATAGTGTTGTCTATTTACCCACACATGTAATGTGTTTCCAATCAATACAATTATAGCATGGATAATAAACGATTATCATGAACAAGGAAATATAATAATAAACACTTTATTTATTGCCTCTAGGGCATATTTCCAACAATAATGCCGACGGCTTGAGCGGCGATCCCAGCGCCGTTCCCGACACGCATCATGACTTCATTCTTTGCCAGCTTGCGTACCTTCTGAAGCACGTGTATCAAGTTGCAAATGTGAGCAACCGATCCGGTATCAAATACCCAAGACTTAGAATTTTCGCTAGCAAGCAAAACGTCAATGACATTAACTTGTATAACAATTATACCTTTTCTGGTTTTCCCGGACTTCTTATCTTCCAGATACTTCTTGCAGTTTCTCTTCCACTGTCCTGTGCCCTTGCAGTAGAAGCACTCAGTTTCATTCTTGGCTCCGCCCTTAGATTTGCGTTCGAAGTCGGTCTTACCGGTGCCCTTGCCCTTATTTGGCTTGCCTTTCTTATTGAAACTGGCAGTTTTATTCACAAGCAACACTTGCTTGTGATTTTTCCGCAGTCCTCCTTCAGCCGTTTTCAACATGGCAAGCACCTCATTTGCCGTTTTGTCCATCCCATTCATGTTGTAGTTCATGATAAAACCGCTGTAAGACGGAGGGAGCGAACTGAGCAACATGTCCATAACATGCTCTGGTGGAAGTGGAAATTCCAGGGTTTGAAGCCTTTCAGCGTAGCCAATCATATTGACTACGTGCTCGCCAACTGAACTACCCTCGGCCATCTTGGTCTCCGCCATCATTTTCATGATATCAAAACGTTCAGACAGTGCATTAAACTTGTAAAGAGCATCCAGATCCTTGATCATATCAAAGGAGTTATGGAATTCAAAACGTTTTTAAAGCTTTGAACTCATGCAAGACAGCTTGAGGCACTGCACTAAGTTGTAGTGATCATCCTTAGTGGCCCAGACATTTTGTATATCTGCCACGGTTGTTGCCGCCGGCTTAGGTGGAAGAGGTCCGTCAAGCACGTACACTTTCTTAGCAACCCTGAGGACAATCCTCAGGGTACGGACCCAGTCCGCATAGTTGTTCCCATTCGCAGCTAACTTCTCTTTCTCTAACATCAGTCCTAAGTTGAACGCCCTGTTGCAAGCCATTTGATCTACAATGGAAAACACAAGTTCACTTAGACTTTGTTCATAATGTTTTTCTGCACTAGTGAATAAACAATTTTATTCTAAAGTGCGCTCCCACTCAAATCAATATCTCTCATAATTGATTGTGAGTGATGCAAGACCCAACTTTCAATTCAACGTCAAGGATGTAACCATCTCAAGTGACGAGAATTTCAATTGGTAGGCCAACCTGCCAATCACATCTCTATCTGACTCTTGTTCATCTTTCGATGGGTGTGTTCCGAGCTCAGTACGATCCTCCGGAACGTCAAGATAACCAAGTGATCTTGCTGTGAGGTCTCAACTCACCCGCCTCACATTTCTCTAATCATTCGTACCCATGTAACCATGTGATACCCCGAAGAGATAGGTGTAATGACGGTGCTACACTTGGGAGAACACTAACTACTTGATATTTTGTGAGAGATCACCCTAATAAAAAGCGACTACCGCGCAATCAAGAAGGGTGCATCAAGAGGGATAAACATCTCAAGCAATTCATAATAGCATGATATGGTATAGCCCCTTCTGATGGAGAAGTCAAGTATTTCTTTGTCTTCGGCATTCGCGTCGATGTTCACCTTTGCGGAGATTGACACCACCTTGTCAATGCACCAGATAATATTGTTATCTCTATAGCTAATAAAATAAGTGCATTTCATAAGGTTGACACGCTGGTCATTAAAGTGCAATCATATGGCTCCAGCCATCATGCCGAATCATGACACGCACGTCATGTTAATTACATCATATAGTCATCTCATACATAATCAAATTGAATACGAGCATTGCTATACCACATCACATGCAAACCATCCTGCAAAACCAAGTTAGACGCCTCTATCGATTTATACAAAATTTTATTTTACGTGGCTTCTAAGGTTTTAACTCAAAACGCAGATACCAACGTTTATCATCAAGTATGATAATTCAAGTTGCTAGATTAACTTTCCAGGGTGTATGAAACACGAGATAATAAAATCTCGAGCCCCATACTAAACTTCGTCATACGCGTGCCCCCCGTGCAGATCACATCTGCATTGCCCTTTCGTCTGTGAAACATCCATCTTTGTTTAACTATGGTGGAACCCAAAGAACTGTTAGCACTTCGTTGATCTGTCAATCAGCATACTCAGGAGCAGCATGAAAGGATCGCGGATTGCCAGAACTTTGTGACATTCCACCATGCCGTCAAGATCAGGACTACGCAAATTCAAGGGAAGCAACAGGAACATCGGGTAACAGATTTCATCTGCTACTCACACAAATAATTTTCAGTAATAGATCTCATCTACTACAAAATTATACTATACAATACCCATACATATCATGTATTCTAGATCATAACATGCATCTACGCATAGCCTGGCTCTTGATGCTACTGTTGGTGAACACGACAGAAAACAAAAATTTCCGATATAGCGAGCACACACAGGACCACTATGGAGACTGCATACAAGGTTTGATCTGATCCGTACCGACTCGAAGCGCAGCGGAAGAAGAGTTGGTGGAGATCGTTGGTGCAGATCCCCGCTGCTAGGATTTTACAACCTCCCAACCACGTTCGAAACTCAGACGGTCACCCGAACAGCCCTCCGGGAGGACCTCTCAAACTAAGACCGAAACTATGATCTCTCTACAGAGTTGCACACATACGGTGTCATCTATCCGGCAGGGCTTCGCCGTCCAGAACTAGTTCCTGCCGGAACCTAGACAGCCTTTCGGCTCTACGAAAAACTCTTTTCGTGGGAGGGAGAGAGAGAGCTAGCAAAGCATAGCATGTGTATGAGAGTAAGGGATGAGAGTGGAGAGTGCATCTCCACCTCTATTTATAGGAAAACCCAAGGGGTAGGGTGACACTTGAAATACCCAAAATGCCCTTCACAAGGGCACAAAGGTAAAACAAGTGGGCAATCCATATCCTTCCATGTCGTCCCAAAAGATCTTGGGGAGATATTTGTGGAAAGCCAACTTCCAACCATAACCATAAATGCATTTTCACTATTCACGAAACCAATTTTTCGTGATTGATAAATCCGACAATATTTCTATGGGTCCTAGAATAATTCCGGTACCCACCAAAACAATTCTGGACATCATCCGAAACATTTTTCACATTACTAATTTTCATCTATGGAAAGCAACCAAAGCGGTTCCGGCAATCCGGAACATTTCCGGTTTTTCTTCCAGAAAATTTCAAAAAGTTTCCAGAATGATTCTGGCATCCTCCAAGAATTATCAGGCATGTGCCGAAACCAATTTGACTTTATGGTATCCCTTGAAACAACTTTTCAGTTTCATCGAAACTCATCCGGTGACCTCTCTCTTCGGAACTTTTCCGCTGTCTCCGAAAACTTTTTTCGGAAACTTTCTCTCCGACTCCATGTCTAGTATTCAACAGATAGATGACCCTTAAGCGTGTGACCCTATAGGTTCGGTGAAGTATAGAGATGACCCGGAACCCCTTCCGATCAATGATCTACATCGGAGCCGTGGACACCCTTATTGACCCCTATACCCACACGAATGAATATTCGAGTGAACCTCCAATTGTCGTGTGCTATTCCTGTTGCTTCACGATATGTTACAAACACCCGAGGTGAGATTTTCTACATCCCCATGGATCAACAACTTGTCCACTATGCAAGTTACCTCGTTACTGGTTTTGTTCTCTTTTCTCGTTTTCGTGTTCCGGCATCCCTGTGATCAAATCACACTGTGTCTAGCCAGACGATGATGGATACCGTAACACCGAGAGGGCTCGAGAATATCTCTCCATCGTCGGAGGAGCAAATCCCAATCTTGAGCTATCTTGTTACTTGCCATACTTTTTCGTGAACCCATAAGCCACCGTAATAGCCACCCAGTAACGGATGACGTTTAACAAACCCCAAAGTTCACGAAGCAAGCACGAAGGAACTTGATACTCTCATGGTCTAAGGAATTATGCAAACATTAACTATCTCTGTGTTATTAACCATTAACTTGTGATGAATGTATCTCATAGCATAACATCAATATGGGTCGATATAATACAAGTGTTCTACCAACATCGTGCCCTCAAAATTGCCGGCATAGCCATGCCCACGATCAGGAAAAAAGGATCATCATGCAATACTTGAGCCTGTCTTAGAGGCAAGACTACGAATACAATTTACCGTTTATTATACCACACGTGCATATGAGCTTCCCTTCAAGCCTTGTGGTTATAGCAGACTCAAGAATCATTGCAGTTATAGCATGGAACATAAACATTCATTACAAACTCGGAGATACAAAATAACTTTTATTACTACCTCTAGGGCATATCTCAAACACAGTGATTGAAGAACTCTGTTAGTGATCGCCTCTGGCGGAAGGGGCATTCCCAACTCCGCCAGGCGAGTCGAATACCCAGACATTCTGAGTATATGTTCACTGATAGACCCGTTCTCCTCCATTTTGCAAGCATAGAACTTATCGGAGGTCTCATACCTCCCGATCCGGGCATTCTTCTTAAAGATAAACTCCAACTCCTGGAACATCTCATATGCTCCATGACGTTCACAACATCTTTGAAGTCCCGGTTCTAAGCCATACAATATTGCACACTGAACCATTGAGTAATCTCCAAAATGTGCCTCCCAAGTGTTCTTAACATCTTCGGATGACATGTCTTCGGGTTGGTTACCAGGCGGTGCATCAAGGACATATGATTTCTGGGAAGCCGTGAGGATAATCCTCAGATTACGGGCCCAGTCCACAAAGTTACTTCCATCATCTTTCAACTTAGCTTTCTCTAGGAACGCATTAAAATTCAGGGGTGCTACTGTGCGAGCCATTGATCTCCAAGATAAATATGCAAAGGTTACTAAGACTATTGTTCAAGATAATGAGTTTAGTTAATCAAATTACTAAAGCTCCCACTCAAATTGACATCCCTCAGGTCATCTGAGTGATACATGATCCAAATTCACCAACTCAAGTCCGATCATCACGTGAGTTGAGGTGGTTTCAATGATGAACATCATCATGTTGATCATATCTACTATATGACTCATGTTTGACCTTTCGGTCTCTTGTGTTCCGAGGCCATGTCTGTACATGCTAGGCTCGTCAAGTTTAACCCGAGTGTTCTGCATGTGCAACACTGGCTTGCACCCGTTGTATGTAAACGTAGAGTCTATCACACCTAATCATCACGTGGTGTCTAGACACGACGAACTTTCGCAACGGTGCACACTCGGGGAGAACACAATTCCTCTTTGAAATTTAAGTGAGGGATCACCTTATAATGCTACCATCGTCCTAAGCAAAATAAGGTGCATAAAAGGATTAACATCACATGCAAATCATAAGTGACATGATATGGCCATGAACTTGTGCTTTTCATCTCCATCTTGAAAACACCGGCATGATCTCCATCGTCACCGGCATGACACCATGATCTCCATCATCTTGATCTCCATCAACGTGTCACCATCGGGGTTGTCGCGCCCATCATGCTTCTACTACTATTTCTACCGTTTAGCGATAAAGTAAAGCATTACATAGCGCTTAATGATTGACACGCATGTCATACAATAATTAAAGACAACCATATGGCTCCTGTCGGTTGCCGTACTCATCGACATGCAAGTCGTGATATTCTATACAACACATGATCATCTCATACATCACATATATCTCATCATGTAATTGGCCATATCACATCACAACATACCCTGCAAAAACAAGTTAGACGTCCTCTAATTGTTGTTGCATGTTTTACGTGGCTGCTACGGGTATCTAGCAAGAACAATTCTCACCTACGGAAAACCACAACGGTGATACATAAGTTGATTTTCAACCTTCTCAAGGACCGTCTTTGTTGAATCCGATCCAACTAAAGTAGGAGAAATAGACACCCGTCAGCCATCTTTGTGCAACGAAGTTACACGTCAGTCGATGGAACCGGTCTCTCGTAAGTGTACGAGTAAGGTTGGTCCGGGCCGCTTCATCCCACAATACCGCTGAACCAAAACACGACCAAGGGAGGAAGCAATCTAAGCATCAACGCCCACAAACTCTTTGTGTTCTACTCGAGATCTCATCTACACATAGACCTAGCTCATGATGCCACTGTTGGGGAATGTTCCATGGGAAACAAAAAAATTCCTACGCTTCACCAAGATCAATCTAGGAGATGAGCATCTACGAGAGGGGAGAGTGGATCTACATACCCTTGTAGGCTAGTGCGTTGTAGATTCTTATCCAAGACTTGTATCATTTGATGATGCCATGTGAATCGCTAGAAACATGTGAAGTGTATGGCTAACCCAATAACGAAAGTTTCGTAAGGGGGCTAGAGCAGGCTACAATGAGACAAAATATCCTCTTTCTAAAGAGATTCGATTCGGAACTCTTATATGTCCAAGGTCAATATGGAAATTCTTTCAGAGGTTTTCCCTTACTTTGTCCGTGTCAAAAAACAATTCGAAATACCTCAACTTTTTCAGAACAGGTCCGAGTCAAATAGCAATGATTCGAAGTACTTCTTTTTCCATTACACTATTTCAAAAACCTAAGGACTCGATCGTATGGATATGGAAAATACAGGATTTCCGATCCTAGCGGGAAAAGGAGGGATCGCTAAGCGGGAAGCGTTAAGAAATGCGGTTGATGTAGTCGAACATCTTCGCGATCCAAATCGCCGAGCGTCCCGCGATCCAATCACGATCCGTCCCGATCTAGCACCGAACGGACGGCACCTCCGCGTTCAGCACACATACATCTTGATGACGGTCTCCGCCTTGTTGATGACGGTCTCTGCCTTGTTGATCCAAATCGCCGAGCGTCCCGCGATCCAATCACGATCTGTCCCGATCTAGCACCGAACGGACGACACCTCCGCATTTAGCACACATACGGCTTGATGACGGTCTCCGCCTTGATGACGGTAGACTAGTTCTCCGGCAGCGCGATGGCGTTGCGGTGATGGTGGTGGAATAATTCCAGCAGGGCTTCGCCTAAGGACTGTTGAAACCGATCTAGAGGAGAAACTACAGACTAGAGGAGACGGTAGCACGTGGCTGAAAATCCATGTGCAAAACCCCTAAAACCTCTAGTATATATAGGAGAAGGAGAGGAGGAGGCTTGGCCGCAAGGGCAAGCCCTTTTGGCTTCGGCCGAAGTGGAGGGAGGAGTCCCACTCCTTCACTCCTAGTCGGTTTAGGACTCCTTCCTTTTATTAGCCTTTTTTTCCACCTTTTCCACTTTGGACTTCCTTCCCAGCCGCATGGGCCCTATGTGGGACTTCGTCCAGCCCACTAAGGGATGGCATTCCTTCTCCCACAGACCATGTAGCCTCTTGGGTCGAAATACCCCTCCCGATGGTCCCCCGGTACCCTCCCAGTACTCCCGGTACACTATCGATGACCCCGGAACTTTTCTGGTGACCAAAACAGGACTTCCTATATATCAATATTTACCTCTGGACCATTCCGTAGCTCCTCGTGACGTACGGGATCTCATCTGGGACTTCGAACAACCTTTGGTCACCACCATGCATAACTCTATACTATCGAAACGTCACCAAACCTTAAGTGTGCAGACCTTGCGGGTTCGAGAACTATGTAGACATGACCGAGACACCTCTACGGTCAATAACCAATAGCGGAACCTGGATGCCCATATTGATTCCTACATATTCTATGAAGATCTTTATAGGTCGAACCTCTATGTCAAAGATTCAGTTAATCCCGTATGATGTTCCCTTTGTTCTTCGGTATGTTACTTGCCCGAGATTCGATCGTCGGTATCTCCATACCTAGTTCAACCTCGTTACCGGCAAGTCTCTTTACTCGTTCCGTAATACAAGATCCCGTGGCTAACACTTAGTCACATTGCTTGCAAGGCTTATTGTGATGTTGTATTACCGAGTGGGCCCTGAGATACCTCTCCGTCATACGGAGTAACAAATCCCAGTGTTGATCCATGCCAACCCAGCAGACACCCTCGGAGATACCTGTAGAGCACCTTTATAGTCACCCAGTTACATTGTGATGTTTGATACACACAAGGCACTCCTCCGGTGTCCGTGAGTTGCATGATCTCATGGTCATGGAAACATATACTTGACATGCAGAAAACTGTAGCAATAAACTGACACGATCATATGCTACGTTTATAGTTTGGGTCTTGTCCATCCCATCATTCTCCTAGTGATGTGATCCCGTTATCAAATGACATCTCATGTCAATGGCTAGGAAATCTTGACCATCTTTGATCAACGGCTAATCTACTAGAGGCACACTAGGGACAAAGTGCTTTCTATATTCCACACATGCAATGTGTTTCCAATCAATACAATTATAGCACAGATAATAAACAATTATCATGAACAAGGAAATATAATAATAAACACTTTATTTATTGCCTCTAGGGCATATTTCCAACACACGTACGATGAACGCCAGTGGGTGGGGCTGGAGACGGCGATGGCCCTCTCCGCGGCCGGCGACGTGGCCATCCCGGAGTTGGAGATGGCCAACGCCGTGGCGGTGAAGGAGGAGGTGCACGAGGAGGAGCAACCCGCGTTTGACCCGCACCTGGTGGGCCAGCGCTGGAGGTGGTCGTGCACGACCACGGAGATGGCCCAGGCAGTGGGGGTCGAGCATTGGTGCCCCACGCCGCCGCGGTCACCGGAGCGCGAGTCATCGCCGCGCAGGGAGGTGGTGCAGGCGCCGCCAACCTTCCAGGGACCGCCGGCCCATCTCTGGACGGTGCCGCCGTACGTCGACCTCACTGGCGACGATGACGACGACGACGACAGCGCCTGAAGACGGCCACGGCCACGGCAGCAGCGCGCGGCGACGCATTTTTCTGTTTTTTAATTATGTTATTAATTAAGGACTATGGACCGTGGGCCGTTAAACAATGTTTTAATGTATAATTATTGATGTTTGCGTTTTATTTACTTTTTTCTGGCATTTCTAATTTTTTTAATGCCTAGTCCGCCCCGGACGATTTGGGGTGTGGCCGCGTGTTGGACGCACCGACCTGGACACGGACCGATCCGGACATGGACAGCCCCATTGTCATCCCCAAACAGACAGAATCCGGTCTAAACGGACGTCCGAATGGGGTCCCGCGCTAGAGTTGGCTTGAATGAATGATGATTGAAAACATTGTTCTACTGTCTAATACGTACGTTCTCTCTTCACAAATAAGTATAAGGTACTCATTATAAGCTCTTTTGAATGTTTCAGTATAGACTATATATGGACCAAAATGATGAACAAACATACTAAAACATGTCAATATACTATGTTTCCAATTTCCAGCTCAGAAAGTTAAAACGTACTATACTTGGGGATGGAGGGAGTATAACCGTGAATGTATTTTATCAACATACTATACTTATCTAGAGAAAAGGTTAAAAACATCTTATATTTGTGAATGTTGGGAGTATCACCGTGTATGTATTTTTGTACTCCCTCCATTTTTATTTACTCTGGATATTAGGTTTGACTGAAATCAAATTTTGTGAAGTGTTTTTTTTTCAAAACGGAGGCAATCATCATCTACATTAAATAAACAGGAGAGAATTGCCCAGTTAATTATAAAAAATCGGGCAAAAATCAAAACAATAAGGATCATAGACTGAAATACTCAGGGCAATGTTCACCCTTGTTGACGACATGTCGACGACCAGACAACGCAGCTCCGACTTTGACGGAAAACTCAGAAGAATAAAACTAGACACGGCTGACGCCACGAAAGATCGCCAAACGGGCCACCTACAACCAATCATCGTGCACCACAGGGCCTTGCCGACGCAGCTTCGACTCCACGACAACAAACCGAATTTTGTAAAGTTTGACATGTTTATAGAAAAGAATATAACATTTTACCATAACAAATCTATACAATGTGAAAGTACATTCAATAATGAATCTAATGGTATATATTAGTTATTGTATATGTTAATATTTTTGTCTATAAACTTTGTCAAAATTTACAAAGTTTGACTTTAACCGAAGCCAAAGCTAATATGCGGAGTAACTAAAAATGAAGGTAGCACTTCTCTAAAGAAATATAAGAGCATTTAGATGATTCTATTATTATCCAATCAATGGTTAGTTCTTTAAGAACAAACATTGGTTATATTCAGTTAAGATCAACGGAATATCAGGTACAACAACGGAAGATCGGGTACAACCAAAATGACCAAACAAAGGGGAGACTACAAATACGAGTAAGGCTAAAAAATAATTGCCGAATCCACGCCTCAACAGGTTACAAGCGCTTAGCAAACCAATCTAGTAGCATGAAACAAACACTACCAAACGATATTCCACGGTCGACAGCACAGGCAGCCATGCCCTGTGATCTGATCTGCCCATGTGCTCAATCAGGCCACCAGACCAAAGCTGTTGGGTTATCCTCTTCTCTGATAAAAAAAAGAGGAGAATCCAAGGCCACAAAACAACAACATAACAACAAAAACAAATGGGACGCAAAACAAACAGTACAATAGTTATATAATTTAACAGCAGATCACAATGGTAAATGACAGTAGACAAGGACATGGGGCGAAACAAAGCAAAGTTTCCAAGAACATATCCAAAGGATCACAATGGGACAACAGCTGCTCATAACATAGTGCATAATAGACCAAATAAACCTTGCCATGAGGCAATCAAAATCCAGAGTCCAGGAACCGTCTCTCTCTATCGACAGGTGCTACAACATTAGCCTCGACAGCGCCTTCGAACAGGTGTTCTCATCTGTCTGGACCACAATGGGGAGGGCTCACTGGAGAAAAACAAAAAAGAGGCACAGTTTCAGATTAGTCAGGCCACTGGTATTAACATGTCAGCTGTCAAGTAATATGATTTTCAAGAGCTATGGTTTGCGTTGATATAGACAAGGAACTTCACCTGTTGTGGCGGTGGTGGCTGAGGAGCAGCTGCTGGTTGTTGGTAGTTGGGATAACCAGCATAGGCTCCATAACCATACATGTTAGGGTCTTGGGGCTGTGCATACCCTTGTCCATAAGCCTCATATCCTTGTCCATATCCAGCATAGTAACCAGCAGCAGCACCGGCAGCAGCACCTGCACCCCACTGGGTGGCTTCCTGAGGCTGAAAATGTTCACATGTTATATATTACCCACTTTTACCTCTGGTATACAACTCAAGACAGGATAAAGTATATAGTATGCAAGAATTAACCTGAGTTTGTTTGTTTGAAGGGCTTCGTCCCCATGAAAGCCTCACATTCTGACCACCAACCAATGTCCCTTGCAGCAGTTGCAGAGCTTGCTCAGCAGAAGGCCTGAGAATATGCAGTGACAGGAGTAACTTAGAACGGAGTACTTCAAATGTCTGTGCACAAAAACAACTAAACTATTCAACAGACAAAAATCGACCTGTTAGCATACTGAACAAAACCACATCTCTTCCCAACAGGGATCTTGACATGGACAACTTCCCCATACGGAGCAAAAACTTGTTTCAAGGCATCTTCAGTGACATTGGGGTCAAGGCCGCCAACAAATATCTGAGACCAAAGAAGCAAATATGTTCAACGCACTGAAATTCAATTGGTGTAATACAGAAAAGTAGAACTAAGAACGCACGGTGGTATTGTTAGGATCATTGTCAGACTGAGCTCCTTGAGTATTTGTATTTGGAATTGGTACTGTAAATGAAAGCAAAAAAAGTGAAGGAAATACGTTGTAAGACTTGTTAAATAACAAAGGATAAATAAACATGAATGCATATCATGCAAGAGACACAAAATTCAAATGATAAATATACCATGTCACTAAAGCAGTGCAAAAGATAAATAAATAAATAACATGTGACTAAAGCAGTGCATATAGTAAGAATATATAAATAAGGAATGACTACCAAAATGTACTACTATCTCTCAATGCATGCTGCCAGACGAAATTCACTTGGCAAAAATTCGAGATGGAAAATTTAACTCTCAATGCATGTGCAAGGGATTCCATCCCTCAACTGCTAAACCCTGATGAATGAAGCAAGCACAACACAATATACCAGTTTAGTTTGCAAGTGTATATTCCAATTGAGCATGGGCCATAATTTTTTTATTTGTACAAACGAAAGGTGTTCTAAAGATATGCATACAATGCTATATATCATGACAGATAACTACTAGTAAAGCAAAAATAAATAGAAGAACCAGAAACAGACTACAAACTTGGCAATAACTGATTTAAACAAGAAATGCCACAGCTCAAGTCAATTGCAGGGCATATATGGAGGAACTGTTGATATCCTGCTTCCAGATAGCATGAGTTTACAATATACAGTAGTTTATTTCTCATTAAATGATGCAAATGCACAAACCATTATACTAATGAAGAATGAGTAGTTTTTTTTATTGTTCAGACACAAACAAGTAGAACAACATGAATTTATAAAAGAACAAAGGCACCCTTAAGCATGGCAGTCAGGTATGCATGAGAAGTAAATGTATACATGTAATAGCAAAAAAGCTATTGCAGCGACATGAGATTAACAACATTTACCTCTCTCCTGAACCCCTGTGGTCTTTCTATTTGCTGCTGGACCAATGCGCATAGGTCTGGAAGAACAAGGCATTCCATTCATCTCAGTCATGGCACGAGCTTGCTCAGTGGGATCACCAAACTTGACAAACCCATAACCCTTTGAACGCATTGTCATCTTGTCAGTCACAACTTTTGCGCCCTTCACTGAAGGGTAATGGACCCTGAATGTCTCCTGTAACATGTAGTCTGTAACATCAGCTGCCAAGTCCCCAACAAAGATTGTATAGTCCGGGGTGTCATCACGCTTTTCACCAGCACTGGCCCAGTTCAGTCTGTATGCCAGCTCAACATTAGGCATCATCTGTCCATTGAATGTCTGAAGAACTCGCTCAGCGGCTGCATGGCTTGCAAACTCGACAAAGCCATAGCCCTGAAGCTGTCCAGTTTGCTTGTCACGGATAAGCTTGACAGACTGGAACTGCAAATTGACAAAAAAAGATCATCTTTAGCAACTTTACATGTATACTGCATGGTCTGCAGGACATGCACACACATGTGCAAAAGGTATATAAGAAGAAAAACAAATACTTCAGTTAACTAGAGAATTTTCAATTTCACAAGACGCAGTTGACAGTTTTAGTCTTGACAACACCAATCATACAACCGTGCCAAAACACGCAACTCCTCCAGAACCACAGCTAAAGCTTGATTCTTTTTTTTCCTGTAACAAAGACGGAGTATTTCACAGCAAGTAACTCGTCTCGCAGTTCTACCATCGCAGCCAAAATCCCTAACCCTTTACATCTAGACCCGCGACGCGTACGTCCGCTAGGGCAAGCCGAGCAGAAACAAATCTCGCATCAGACCGACGGGCCGAACGAATCCGGCGTCAGATCGGGGCACGTACCTCCCCGGTGTTGGCGAAGCAGCTGTAGATGTAGTTCTCGTCCATCCAGTACTGGAGGTCACCGATCCAGAGCGTCCTGACCTCGTCCGAGGCCGCGGGGGCGGCGGGGGCCTGCGGCGCGGCGTAGTACTGCTGCGGGGCGGGCACCTGGCCGTAGGGCGCGGCCTGGGGCGGCGGCTGGCCCCACATGGCCTGCGGGGGCGGCTGCTGCTGCGGGGGCGGCTGCGCGTAGTGGGGCATCGGCGGCGGGATCGCGCCCCAGTGCGGCGGCTGCCCTCCCGCGCCCTGCGGCGGCATGGGCGCTCCCATGCCCGGCTGCGGCTGCGACGGCGGCGGTGGCTGCATCATGGCGACGGGGGGAAGGAGAGACGCGAACCCTAGGGAGAGAGGGGGGAGAGGGACGGGAGAGAGGAGGGGGAGGAGATGGGGATTTCAGGGCTGAGATTCGTCCGTGTACAGGGATTCCGGCTCTCCTTTTTTATTACCGTGGGCGAGTAGAGCGCGGTGCCCGTGCCCGTGTCCTGTTTTTTTAGGAGAGAGGTGGTGTCCTTTTCATACATGGCCAAACGGGCCGGCCCGGCACGGCCCGCTGTTAATCGTGCCCGGCACGGTTCGGCCCGCCGCGGCACGATTACTAACCGTGTCGTGCCGTGCCGGCCCGCGTGCCCGGGATGCCGGTCCAGGCACGATCCGTTTGCTAATCGGGCCGACTCGTCGGCACGTCAGGCCCGCTAATATGCATACTATTTGACACATTGAGCGTTTTTTAGTCTATTTTTACTTATTGGGTCGTATAAAAAAAAGATAATCGGGTCGTGTCGTGCCGGCCCGCGTGCTGGGTTGGCGGCCTAGGCACGCCCAAGGCGGGCCGCGGGCCTGGCACGGCCCGTTTAGTTCGTGCCGGGCCGGCGCGGCGTGCCGCTAGGCCGGCCCGTTAAGCTCGGCCCGTTTGGCCAGGTATGGTCCTTTTGTCCGCTTTGTTTTAGTCTTTTGTTTTCTCCAAATTTTTGACAAAAGATGCTTGGCTACCATAGATTCATTCATTTTGCTTCGTATACGGTCCATAGTTGAATCTCTAAAAAGACAAATATTTAAAAACGAAGGAAGTAGATTTTCATTAACCAAAGCAAGCACACAGAGAGTCATCAAAGCACAAGGGCAAATTGCTTTGACCCCTAACATGCGGCTGGGATGTCGAGACGGCGACAGGGGCAGTCTTGTCCGTCGATTCCGGTGCCATGCCATTGGACATCTAGAAGTTGTGCTTCACCTTCGTATGTCGTCTCCAAGGTCAAACGGGTTGATTCCCGGTGAAAACAGACCTCGTTGGACACCAACCAGAGCTACACGATTGCGGCCTCGTCGGCAGCGAAAAAGCAAATTTCGACGTCGGTGAGCGAGGAGAAGGTGTGCGAGAGGGCCGAGGGGTGGTTGCGTGGAACGGCTCCGATCACAAAGGTTGATTGCGAGGACGCGGATCAGGGCAGATAGTAAGGTTGATTCCTTGTGATGGAATGAACTCACTAGGTTCAACTCCTAGATTTGGCACTAGTGGTCGCATTTTTCTTGGATTTGTTTTAGCCCTTTCACTGATGTGCGTTCAATGGGACGAGATGTTCCCATCAACTACGAATGTGTTTGTGGCGACTTCGTCAATCGCAAGATGTGTTGTTGGCTCGGTATCTCGAAGATGCTCATAAGATGTGTATGCGTGCGTTTATAGGGTTGACTGTATGTGTGGGTATGTGAGCATTTGTATTTATAGTGTATTAAAAAGAATTATTGGTTTGAGAGATCTTCTAGATAGGTCTTGATCCCTTGAAACAGATTTTTTGTCCAAATATAACTTTTGGAGGACTGGTAGATGCTAGAGATGCTTTTAGAGACGTCTTTCCCTTGGTTTTGAGAAAAGAAGACATATACTGGCACTTTCTATGAAAAAGGACCTTTTCCAAACGGAAATACAAATGATTTTGTCATATCACAAAGAACAATGATGCATGTTCATGATAGCTGGAAAAGAAGCAACCCGCAACTAGCATTCACATGAGACGATAGGAGCCAATCATTGTGATGCCATCAAGAGAATTTTCGTTTCTCATACGAAGTGCAACGCAAAAAGTTTGTTTTACCCGCAAAAAGGGTTCAACTCTTGTTGAGTAACTAGTAAACAAGTTTATTTTACCCGAAAAAGGGTTCGAGTCCTCTTAAGTAACTAGTAAACATACACGTACAACACACATCTCGATTAATATTATCATATATGACAATTTATGTGTAGACTGAAATGCTCCAACACCAAATAACCTCTCGCACCTAATGATATCACCTAGGAACAAAGCTTGGTCATGATGTACTTCTCGAGCCCCTGTGCTTGGCACACAGATAATTAATCAGTCGGGCGATCAACGCGATGGAGGGAATGCGAGGATCCCAAAATAAAAATCTATATCAAGAAACTGATTCTGAGAATTCGAGCGCATGGTCGATCTCTTGGTGGATGGCGTCGACTGATGTCTACTACACAACATGTTCTTGTAGACTCGTGTTGGGCCTCCAAGCGCAGAGTTTTGTAGGATAGTCGTAAATTTCCCTCGAGTGGATGACCTATGGTTTATCAATCCGTAAGAGGCATAGGATGAAGATGGTCTCTCTCAAACAACCCTCAAACCAAATAATAAAAAGTCTCTTGTGTCCCCAACACACCAAATATAATGGTAAATTGTATAAGTACACTAGTTCGGCGAAGAGATGGTGATACAGGTGTAGTAATGATAGTTGATATTGATTTTTGTAAGAGTAACAATAAGAAACGACAAGGTATCAAATAACAAAAGTGAGCACAAAACGTATTGCAATAATTGAAAACAAGGTCTAGGGTCCGTACTTTCGCTAGTGCAATCTCTCAACAATGCTAATATAGTTGGATCACATAACCATCCCTCAAGATGCAACAAAGAATCACCCAAAGTTCTTATCTAGCGGAGAACATAAGAAGAAATTGTTTGTAAGGTACGCAACGACCTTAAAGTTGTCCTTTCCGATCGATGTATCCAAGAGTTCATACTAAAATAACACTAAGATATCCTTTCTGATCAATCTATCTAAGAGTTCGTACTAAAATAACACCATATGATACGAGTCAACCAACTCTAATGTCACCTAGATACTCCAATGTTACGACAAGTATCCATGAGTTAATTATACGATACATATCAAACAATTTTAGATTCATAATACTCAATCCAACACAAAGAACATCAAAGAGTGCCCCAAGATTTCTATCAGAGAACATGGTATGAAAACGTGTAATCAACCCCTATGCACAGATCCCCAAGTCACCGAAATCCGCAAGTTGACGTCATAAAATATATCAAGTGAATCACTTGAATACCCCAATGTCACTACGAGTATCCGCATGCAAGACATACATCGATTCTATCAAATCCATAAAAGTATACAATCCGACAATAATGAAATCTCAAAGGGAAAACTCAGTTCGTCACAACAAGATAGAGAGGGGAAAACACCATATGATCCAACTATATTAACAAAGCCCGTGATACATCAAGATTGTGACATCTCAAGAACACGAGAGAGAGAGAGAGATTAAAAACATAGCTACTGGTACAAACCTTCAGCCCCGAGGGTGGAATACTCCCTCCTCGTCATGGAGACCATAGAAATGTTGAAGATGGCCTCCGGTGATGATTTCTCCCTCCGACAGGGTGCCGGTACAGGGTCTAGATTGGCTTTTCGTGGCTACAAAGGCTTGCGGCGGCGGAACTTATGATCTAGGGTTATTTCTGGGGGTTTCTAAATATATAGGATTTTTGGGCGTCGGTTTCACGTGAAAATGGGCCATGAGTGGACCACAAGACACCAGGGCGAGCCAGAGGGTGTTGTCGCGCCCTGGTGGTTTATGGCCACCTCGTGGCTCTTCTGGCCCTCCCACGAAGCTTCTAGTGCCTCTTTTGTTTCAAAAAAATCATCAAAAAGTTTCGTTGCATTTGGAGGACTTTTATTTCTGCACAAAAAACAACACCACGGTAGTTCTGCTGAAAACAGCGTTAGTCCGGGTTAGTTCCATGCAAATCATACCCAAAACATATAAAATTGTTGTAAATATGGCATGAATACTTCATAAAGTATAGATACATTGGAGACGTATTAGCACCCCCAAGCTTAATTCCTATTCGTCCTCGAGTAGGTAAATGATAAAATAAATAATTTATGAAGTGTGAATGCTAGCATAGTACATAAGTTTGATCAATGATAATTTCAATCACTTTTCCTAACATCATAGCAACTCTTTCTCATAAAACTCATCATGATAAAGTAGCAAACAATTCACATGTTATGGTTTAAACAATGAATTTTCTTGAGACTTAACAACCTATGTTCTTAGTCACCAAACAATTGCAAGTCAACTAATTCTCAACAAAGTCTAAGTAAGAGCTCCACATACTCAATCATCATATAGTCTTCTATGATTGCTAGTACTAAAATCTTATTTTTGGAACAAATGGCATACATCGAACATAGAGAAATATATGGGCTTAATGTTTCTCCTCCCAACTCATTTATCATAGAGATAATTGTCAACAATAATAAGTCATGATCAAATATATTTGACTGGTCATATGTTCCTAGATCTTTCCCCACCACATGATGCTTGACAACTAGAGAATAATTGAGGTTGAAATGAAAATGCATACTATCGACTCTTGCATAAAAGTAAATTCTGAAAGGTAAAAGATAGGCCCTTCGCAGAGGGAAGTAGAGGTTGACATGCGCTTTTTGGTTTTGTATGCACAATCCCTTAATGCAAAAGAACGTCACATTATGTTGCCCCTTATGATAGCAACCTTTATTATGCAGCCCGTCGCTTTTATTACTTTGCCATCACAAGTTCGTACAACGCTCAAATTTCTCTTACACTAAATAATCAAACACATTTAGAAGAATTTTTATTGCCTTTTTGCACCGATGACAACTTACTGAAGGATCTTATTCAGTCCATAGGTAGGTATGGTGGACACTCATGGCAAGAAACTGGGTTTAAGGGTTTTTGGATGCACAAGTAATATCTCTACTTAGTACGAATTTTCGGCTAGCAAAAGATCCGAAGCAAACACCACATGTTGGAGGATCTATAACAATATAACTTATATGCAAATATACACAACCATAACTCATTACGTTGTCTTCCTTGTCCAACTTCAACTAATTTGCTCAAGTTTGAAAATAATTAATGGGTATTAACAATCAAATAAGATGTCCAAGATAATATATTTGTATGTGAAGGTTTTCTTCCTTATACTAATCATTCACGAATTGCTTGTATGACCAATATTGTGATTGTCAAGCTTCAAAAGATTTCACTTTCTAAACCAAATGTAAAGCTACTAGTAGGCATGATATGAACATATAATTTCAACTCCATGGTATTCAATTCATTCAACAATTTACTCATAGGATATAAGTGAAGCACAAGAGTAAATGACAAGCTACTCCAAAAAGATATAAGTGAAGATCAAGCGAGTAGTTAAGTAAATGGGTAGCCATTTCAGAACTCTCTCTCATATAATTTTTTTTAGATCTAAGTATTTTATTAAAACAGCAAGCAAAACAAAATAACATGACATCCCAAGAATAGCACAAAACATGTGAAAAAATAAAAAATTAGGCTCAACATAGGCTAACCGATATTTGTTTGATGAAGAGAGGTGGGATGCGTAGCATCCCCAAGCTTAGATGCTTGATAATTCTTGAAATATTTACTTGGGGTGCCTCGCCAAGCTTGAGATTTTGTATCTCTTTCAATTTTCTCATATCACGGTTTCACCTTTTCTGAAAAACTTCATCCACACAAAACTCGAAAAGAACTCATGAGATAGGTTAGTACACATAAGGATAAGCCAACACTTCATGTAATGCTAAGAAAAGTTGCATAGTAATTTTCAAACATTAGGTACTGTATATTATCATTTCCATAATTTATATCTACCAATATAAGCAATGGAAAGTATAGGATAAGTAGCTAACAAAACTATGACAGCTATCTGTCCAAAAGACGGTCTGTAGCAATCTATTAAACCAGTGTACTTCTATAACTAAAAAATTCTCAAAATTTAGGAAATGATAAATAATTTATATGAAAATACTGTGTAAAAATTTCAGAAACTATCCATGGTCCAGTAAAATATGAAAATTCAAACACTACAATAAAAATTTCTATTTTTACACAACACACATCAAAACTTGCAATGGAAGCATCTTAAGGCAATTCTTGGAACTTTTTGTTGAAAAATAATATTATAAATGACATGTAAAAGATAACAAAAAAATAAATTATGCTCCAAGCAAAACACATATTAGTTTACGAATAAAAATATAGCTTTAAGTAAGATATACCGATAGTGTTGAAGACGAAAGAGGGGATGCCTTCCAGGGCATTCCCAAGCTTAGACGCTTGAATCTTCCTTGGATATTACCTCGGGGGTTACATGGGAATCCCCAAGCTTAGGTTCTTTCACTCCTTCTCCTCATATTGATATCTCATCCAAAACTTGAAAACTTGAATCACGCAAAACTTAACGGAACTTCGTGAGATGTGTTAGTATAATGAAGATAGATCATTCACTTAGGTACTGTCAAGACAAGATTCATAATTGTTCTCACATAATACCTATTGTATTCCAACATTCCCATAATTTATATCACTCAATATAAGCTATATACACTACTGGAATCAACAAATTTGCCATCTGCCAGTTCTTTGCCATCGGCTGGCGGACGACAAAGAAGCTCTTTGCCATCCGTTTCCAGAAAACAGACGGCGAACAAATAGCTGACGGGAAACAAGCTCTTTGCCATCAGCCACCTCTTTGTCGTCCGCTAGCAGACGGCAAAGGAGGTTTGTCGTCAACTAGCGGACGACAAAGAGGGAGGTGGGCCCACTGACGAGAACCAGCTAACGACCACTTTATTTGTCGTCTGCTAGCGGACGACAAAGCTTCTTTGCCGTCTACTAGCAGACGGCAAAGAAAACGCTACCTAATTAACGCAGTGACCTCCTCTCTCTCTTCTCTCTTTGCCTCTCTCTCCTTCCCCGACCCCCACCGCACCCGACCCCCACCACCGCTCGCCGCCGCCCCTGCCACCCCCGACCCCCACACCCGCCGGCCGCCGCCCCTGCCGCACCCGACCCCCATCGCCGCCTGCTGCCGCCCCTGCCACCCCCGATCCCTACACCCGCCGTCCGCCGCCCCTGCCGCCCCCATCGCACCCACCGGCCACCTCCCTGTCATCCCCGACCCCCCTCCCCTGTGACGGCCGCCCGAGCCCCGCCGTGAGGCAGGCCGCGGCGCCGCCCCCTCCCCTACAGCGGCCCTCCTCCACAAGCCCCCTCCTCCCCTCCAAGGTGAGCTTCTTTTCTCCTCTTTTGTTTTTTTGTTTTTTAGGTTTAGGTTTAGTTTAGATTTAGTTTAGATTTAGGTTTAGGTTGAGTTTTAGGCTTAGATTAGATTTACATAATTAGAAGAAGAAAGAAGAAAGATGAAAAAAAAGAAAATAAGAATAAGTAGAAGAAGAGGAAGAATAATAATAATAAGAAGAAGAAGAAGAAGAGGAGGAGGAGAAGAAGAAAAAGAGGAGAAGAGGAGAAGAAGAAGGGAAAAAAGGAAAAGAAGGAAGAAGAGGAGGAAGAAGAAGAAGAAGAAGAAGAGGAGGAGGAGGAGAGGAGAAGAAGAAGAAGAAGGAGAAGGAGGAGGAGGAGGAGAAGAAGAAGAAGAAGAAGAAGAGCCCCCGATCCCCGACGCCACTAACCACCAACCTCCGACGTCACCCAGCCTCGACCCCCGACGCCATCGAGCCCCAACCCCCGACGCCATCGACCCCCGACGCCCCGGACCCCCGACCCTCGACCACCAACGCCATCGCCCCCCGACCACCGATGCCATCGCCCCCTGACAACCGACACCCCCGACCCCCGACGCCCCAGACCCATGACCCCCGACCACCGACGCCATCGCCCCCCGACCACCGACGCCATCACCCCCCGACCACCGACACCACCGACCCCCGACCACCAACGCCACTGACCCCCGATTCCCGACACCCCCAACCCCCGACCGCCGACGCCACTGACCCCTGATGCCACCGTCTCCCGATGCCATTGACCCCCGACCCCCGACAACTATTCTGCCTCCTGTTGAGCAAAAAGGTGCTCTTCGGCCTTCGTGAGGACGATGTGGTCATAGTTTTGTAAATTATGAGCTAAGTCACATATTTTCCTATTTTGTTATAAAAACATCATATTTTGTGTTGATCGGGTGAATTTCAATGTGCAGTTGTTCGACGACCTCCCCGTGCATTTGACGAGCTCCCGTGCTGCGTTCGTTGGTGAGCACAAATGACATCTTCTCCCCCATCACCCTTAAAAAATTGCTCTGTTTTGGTCTTCGTGCCGATGAAACTTGCTAGCTATAGGTGTCTTCAATCATCAATATGCGTGACCACTATGCGTCTCCCGTTCGAAAGGGTTACATCTATAAATACGCATGCATTAGCATATTTATAACTGTGATTCTTTAGAATTGTCCAACGTTAGCCATGGACAGCCCGAGTATGTGTAGATTGGGTTCGTTTTCCCATATGCTCTGCTCCAGATCCGATGCAGAATTTCGTCAGTGCCTCCCTGTTGTTCTCTGGGTACACATCCTCTCTGCTTATTGCCGAGACGTGTATCAGGAGAATAGCGGGGAGGTGTTGCCTAAATTGTGCGTCGGATCCGGAGCAGAGCATGGGAAAATGAGCCCAATCTACACATACTCGGGTGGGATTAGGACCTATCTTTACCTACTAGCGTCTAGGTTGCTGTTGGAAATATGCCCTAGAGGCAATAAATAAAGTGTTTATTATTATATTTCCTTGTTCATGATAATCGTTTATTATCCATGCTATAATTGTATTAATTGGAAACACATTACATATGTGGGTAAATAGACAACACTTTGTCCCTAGTATGCCTCTAGTGAACTAGCTCGTTGATCAAAGATGGTCAAGGTTTCCTAGGCATTGACATGAGATGTCATTTGATAACGGGATCACATCATTAGTAGAATGATGTGATGGAGAAGACCCAAACTACAAACATAGCATATGATCGTGTCAGTTTATTGCTACTGTTTTCTGCATGTCAAGTATATGTTCCTATGACCATGAGATCATGCAACTCACGGATACCGGAAGAGTGCCTTGTGTGTATCAAACGTCACAACGTAACTGGGTGACTATAAAGGTGCTCTACAGGTATCTCCGAGGGTGTCTGTTGAGTTGGCATGGATCAATACTGGGATTTGTTACTCCGTGTGACGGAGAGGTATCTCAGGGCCCACTCGGTAATACAACATCACAATGAGCCTTGCAAGCAATGTGTCTAAGTGTTAGTCACGGGATCTTGTATTACGGAACGAGTAAAGAGACTTGTCAATAACGAGGTTGAACTAGGTATGGAGATACCGATGATCGAATCTCGGGCAAGTAACATACCGAAGAACAAAGGGAACATCATACGGGATTAACTGAATCCTTGACATAGAGGTTCGACCGATAAAGATCTTCGTAGAATATGTAGGAACCAATATGGGCATCAAGGTCCCGCTATTGGTTATTGACCGTAGAGGTGTCTCGGTCATGTCTACATAGTTCTCGAACCCGCAGGGTCTGCACACTTAAGGTTTGGTGACGTTTTGGTAGTATAGAGTTATGTATGGTGGTGACCGAAGGTTGTTCGGAGTCCCGGATGAGATCCCGGATGTCACGAGGAGCTCCGGAATGGTCTGGAGTTAAAGATTGATATATAGGAAGTCCTATTTTGGTCGCCGGAAAAGTTTCGGGCTCATCGGTAGTGTACCGGGAGACCATCGGGAGGGGTATTTCGACCCAAGAGGCTCCATGGGCTGTGGGAGAGTGTTTACCAGCCCTTAGTGGGCTGGTGGAAGTCCCACACAAGGCCCATGCGGTTTGGGAAAAAAGGCCCAAAGAGAAAAAAGTGGAAAAGGCAAAAATAGGGTGAATCCTAGTCCTACTAGGATTGGACGTGGAGTCCACCTCCTCCACCTGGTTCGGCCGACTCCTTGGAGGCTTGGCCCTTGTTCCAAGCCTCCTCCTATCTTCCTCTTATACATACTGGAGGTTTTAGGGTTTTTGCACAGAATTTTCAGCCACGTGCTGCTCGTTCCTTGAGTGCATAGTTTCTCCTCTAGATCGGATTTTCTGCAGTGCTTAGGCGAAGCCCTACGGGAATAGCTCCACCACCATCGCCGGAGCACCGTCACGCTGCCGGAGAACTCTTCTTCCTCTTCGCTCCTTCTTGCTGGATCAAGACGGTGGAGATCGTCGTCAAGCTGTACGTGTGCTGAACGCGGAGGTGCCATCCGTTCGGCGCTAGATCGGAAGGATCGTGATCAAGTTCGTGGGACGGATCGTGATCTAGTTCGTGGGACGAATCGTGATCAAGTTCGCGGGACGGATCGTGATTGGATCGCGGGATGGATCGTGATTGGATCGCGGGATGCTCGGCGATTTGGATCGCGAAGACGTTCGACTACACCAACCGTGTTTCTTAACGCTTCCTGCTTAGCGATCTACAAGGGTACGTAGATCCACTCTCCCTCTCGTAGATGCTCATCACCATAGATAGATCTGCGTGTGCGTAGGAATTTTTTTGTTTCCCATGCGACATTCCCCAACAGTTGCATCGACGAAATAAAACTGACAAACTCTATTAACTGATGAATATGGTTTGCTGAATTATGTATATATTTTTTGTGTGTCCAGTAGCTAGGCAAGATGAGTGATCGTGGGTAGATGTACACCGGTCACACTAGTCAGAAAGATATGACCCATGAATGGATGACAAAAACCAAGGGGTTTGTGAGACTCGCATTTGCAAATGGAAAGAAAAAACCTGGTGCCCCTGTCGAATGCGACAACTATCATAAGAGGTCAGAGTTTGAAATGATCAAACACCTGCAGAAGTGGGGTTTTACGCCTAATTATACGGTCTGGACATTTCATGGTGAGTCTGCCCAACGTGCTAGAGCTGAGGTGGTTCGTCGTCGCACCGACGAGCATGGTACCAGGATCGAAGACATGGTGCAAGACTTTGATGATGCTCGGGATTCGGACGATGAGATGGAGGAATCTGCAAAGGCCTTCTATGAAATGTTGGAGTCTTCAAAACATTCTCTCCACAAGCACACTGGGCTTTGTCAGCTGGATGCCATCGTGCAAGTAATGGCTCTGAAGGCTCAGTTCAACCTGGGCAGAGAATGCTACGACGCGATGATGACGATATTTGGACAATTTCTACCCAAAGGCCATGTATTGCCAGCAAAACCTGTACCAGTCGGACAAAATCCTACGTGCGCTTAAGATGCCCTATGAGAAGATAGATGCCTGTGAGAATGGATGTGCCTTATTTAGGCTTGAGTATGCGGGATTCAACTATTGTTCCATTTGCAATGCTTCTAGGTATGTTCTGGTAGACAACGGTATGGGTGAGAAGAGTCAGACTAAAATCCGAGTCAAGGTTCTTCGGTATCTGCCAATCATACCAAGACTTCAACCTCTTTTCATGGTCGAAGAGACGGCTAGACAGATGACATGGCATAAATTGGACAAAAGAACAGAACTAGATGCAGATGGGAATCTGATGTTGGGACACACTTTAGACGCTTTTGTGTGGAAGCACTTCGATGCATTACATAAGGATAAAGCGGCAGATCCAAGGCATCCTCGAGTTGCCATCAACACGATGGGTTCAACATGTATGGTATGACGGCAACACAATACATTTGTTGGCTTGTATTTGTCATTCCACTCAATCTCCCCTCGGAGAGATTATGAAAAGAAAGAACATTTTCCTGACGTTGATAATTCCAGGGCCCAAATATCCGGGGAAGAATATGAATGTGTACATGTAGCCGCTTAAGGATGAATTGCAAGAAGCCTGGGATAATGGAATCAAGACATACGATGTCGCTACCAAAAAGAACTTCAAAATGCATGTGTGGTACATGTACTCGTCGCATGACTTGCCAACGTATGCACTATTTGCTGGCTAGTGTGTGCATGGAAGGTTCCCGTGCCCCACATGCAAGGCAGCTCTTGAGTTCCTTTGGCTGCAGGCGGGTCACAAGTTTTCTTGCTTCGACATGCATAGACAGTTCCTGGATCCTGATCATAAGTTTAGAAAAGACAAGAAGAATTTCATCAAAGGTAGAGTTGTCAAAAACACTGCACCACCTGCGTTGACAGGCCAACAGATCCTGGATCAGATAAATGCTCTCGAGCCAGATCCAAATCGTCCAGGGTATTTCAAAGGGTATAATACGGAACACGCCTGGACTAACAAGATATGTTTGTGGGATCTGCCTTACTTTGAAGACCTCCTTTGCCCACACAACATCGATGTGATGCACACTGAAAAGAATATCGCGGAGGCCCTTTTTGGTACATTGTTTTGCATAGAAGGGAAGTCAAAGGATAATCCTAAGGCTAGAGTCGATCAGGAGGCTCTATGTGATAGACCGTTACAAAACATACGACAACCGAAAGGAAAGAAGAACTGGAGGAAGCCAAAGGCATGGTTCAATCTTGGAAGGCCAGCTATGAGGGAAATGATCTTGTGGGTGAAAATGCAGTTGATGTTCCCCGATGGGTATGCAGCGAATCTAAAGAGGGGAGTGAGTCTTGACAAATTGAAAATATTTGGTCTCAAGAGTCATGATTGGCACATATGGCTTGAGTGGGTAATGCCGGTGATGTTGCGTGGCTTTATCCCTGAGGATGAATGGCTAGTACTGGCAGAGCTGAGCTATTTCTTTTGTGCTCTTTCTGCGAAAGAACTATCGCCTGACGTGCTAGACAAACTGGAAGAGTTGGCGCTGGAGTTGATCTGCAAGTTAGAAAAGATCTTTCCATCGAGCTTCTTTAATCCAATGCAACATTTGATTTTGCATCTCCCGACCAAGGCAAGATTGGGGGGGGCGTGCAAAATCGTTGGTGCTTCGCAACTAAGAGACTGCAGAAGACGCTTCAAGGAAAATGTAAAAATAAACGTAGAGTTGAAGCATCGATGGGCGAGGCATTCATTACTGAGGAGGCGGCAAACTTCATGACAACACACTACAAAGCCAAGAATCGTCATTTGCATAATCTGAAGCCTCGGTACAATGATGGTGACCGTGAAAAAGGTCGATCCAACCTCAGCCTATTCGAAGGGAAGCTCGCACCAGCCGGTGCTTCGAAAGCAATAGTGTTGGATGTTGAAGAATGGCGGACCATTTCGTTGTATAACTTCAACAACCTAACAGAAGTGCGGCTGTACATCGAGTAAGTTCTCGGTACATTGTTTCGCAACTTCTAATTCCTTTGAAATGCTCTTATTCCCAGATATGTGATACAGTCGATACGTCGCCAAATTCTCGGATGGAGTGGTGATCCAAAAGGATTCCATCAAAGAGTATGAGCTTCTGGCAAAGCATGAAGGCGGCTATCCCGGTTTCATCTCTTGGTTCAAGCAAATGGTAATTTCCATTAGACAATTTTATTTCTTCATCTAGTTTGCGGCTAATGCGACAATCTATTAAACTTGTAGGCTAATGCAGAGTCTATGGACTCTGAATTGAGACAAATCGCTAATGGTTTTGACTATAAGGTCCGTTCATTTGACAAATACGACATCAACGGGTATCGCTTTCGTACTTTTGGCAAAGAGCTATCTATGGCTGACCAAAAGTCTACAAATTGTTGTGTCTCCGCTGTCAGCGAAGGAGGGGTCGAGTATTATGGAAGAGTTGAAGCAATTTATGAACTTACATTCTTTGGTGAAAACCCACCAAACGTCGTAGTCTTCAAATGTTATTGGTTCCATCCGAAGGAGACTAGAAGGACTCATGAACATATAGGGCTAGTCGAAATCAAACAAAGCACCCATTTAGATGTTCCCGATGTCTATATTACGGCTCAACATGCGACCCAAGTTTTCTATCTACTGTGGGCCTGCCAAACGGATCCAAATCTGAATGGTTGGGATGTCGTTTATGATGTGCCGCCACATTTTAGTCCACCTCCCCTCAATGAAGATGATTATGAACCTCACATTAACCCATACACATATGAAGGAGAATTCTTCCAAGAAACATGTGTTTCCAAAAAACGTTTCAAGAACCGCTCTACTTCACCCCAGAACATTGAGGTACACAACGACAGTGAATCCGACTTCATCCTTGAGCCGGAACAAGAAGAGAAGGAAGAAGAAGAGGTTACTGCTAGGATGACCTGTCAATGCTTGACCGATTACATAAAGGAGGCCTTCCACATGTTGATGCATTTATTGATGATGTTGATGAGCACGTCATTACTAATAGTGATGATGATTATGCATTTATTGATCCCGGAGCATATATAGACGATGAAGATTAATATTAGTAATGTCAGGTATTCAATTATTATTATGTACATATATATTATTAATTAGTTCATGTTATTAGGTATTCAATTTTTTTATGTTGAACTAATTTCGTTCACTCTTTGTCATTGCAGGTGTTGACTGATGGTGGGCGCGGGTCGAGAGCGCTCTGAGCCTCGTTCCTCGGCGCGTGTTGGGAGGGGTGCTATTATTCCGCCCCAGCAACTCTGGAGAGCGCTGGTACACTAGATGCAGATATCGGCGGGCGCTTCTTCTTCGATCGGGAGAGGTCGAGGGGAAGACGAATAGAGGTGCTAGAGGTAGGAAGGCTGCTATGCCTTCCTCGCCGCCACCCCCAGCTGATTCTCCCGACCACAGGAGTGCTCCGTCTCATGTGGACCCGTCTGACTTGGACCCGTCTCGGACTCCGGTCGCCGAGCCTCGGACCGATGAGCCTCAGGTCACCGAGCCTTCATCCCAGGAGACTCCGGTCCCAGAGTCTTCGTCCCACGTGACTCCGGAGGCTAGTGGCCATGCTGATGGTGGCGAGGAGAACTTTTATGAGGATAGCTATAGCGAGGGCGAGCTGGTTGAGGAGGGCAAGAAGGTCTACCAGCATGGTTGTACAAATCTCCCGCCCATGCCGACGACCCGCGATCAGAGGTGGTTGATTGTGCCTAATGCAGAGAAGTAAGTGCATTTACTCTTTTTTAACCTTTTGCCTTCATGTTTCTTCAAATTAATATCTAATGTGTTAGCCTTGTCATACTGCAGGGGTTGGAAACATGACCCTGGTGTCCACAGACCCAACCAGGTCCTTGGTGTGCTTATCTGGCACCACTTCCCGGGAAAGGCCACGTTGCCCGGTGAGGGTGAGGTTGCATAGGTAGCACTGAGCTAGGAGCTGTATGTGGCTGCCCAGCCCCGTCGAAGGTGAGGTTCGATGGTGTCTTGTGCGAGACGGTGGCCGACATTGTGATCCGGCGGTTTTGGGTAATTTCTCCTTTACAGAATTAAAAATCAACAACACCTCGTGATTGTACTAATCAGTGTTGTCTTGTTTGATTTCAGACCTTCTACAGGTGTCTTGAGGAACACGAGGCGGCCGCGACTATTGTTCTCGTAGCCGAGTGCAAGCGCCTACTTCAAAACTTATGGCATGAGGCTAGGGTGTAGGCTATTCGAGACTGCTACGCCTCGACTAACATTAAGAGGGCCAAGAAGAAGTGCCGCAAAAAAATTCTGAGTAAGGAGAAGTACATGAAGGTAATTACCTATTCTTAAGGACTTGTACTTAGTTTCCTTGATTTGATTCATAGGCGTAGCGCTGAAATTTCTCTTGTCTAACTTAGGTGCCCCTGAGATGGTGTGCGGATAGGATGGACTGTTGGGAGGCATTGGTGGATGAGTGGTACCTTCCCAAATGGCTAGCCGACCACAACAAGGCCAAGGATAAGCGTGCCCAAATGAAAGGTGTGCCACACCATCACGGGAGCTCCAACCTGTTTGAGTACGGGGATAACTGGGTATGTGGTTTGCTTCATGATTCATGCAATTTCATTCTTCATGCTAGCTTGAGCCCTTAACTAATATTGTGTTACTCTCTTTTAGGCGAGACAAAACAAGAAGGAGTCGCCACCACTGTTTGACCTCTATGCCATGGCCCATACTACGTCGTACAAGAAGGCCAAGGCATTCTCTGAGGATGACCTCGATCATCCAGAGAGCTTCAGCAACATCTCCTCCCACAACAAGCTCGTGAGGTACAGAGATGAGGGGAAGGCAAGGAAAGGGGAGGACTTCAACCCGAGCCAGAGTCCTTTTGATCCAGAGCTCATGATGATATCTGGTGGTGGGATGCCCCATGGCTCGATAGCTATTGGGGATGGACCGATACATTGTCCTAGAACTCTCCCGGAGATCAAGAAGCGCCAGACGAGCTTTGATCCTGAGATGAGGCCTCTTCCACGGCCAATGGAGCTCGCCATCAAGGCTAGGGACCAGGAGCTTCTAGCGGAGGCAAACAGGCCGGCGGCATAGAGGGAGAGGGACATGGAGGAGAGGACGGCTAGGCTGTTGGAGGAGGAGAGGAACCGGAACGACGCGTCTCATCGGGCCCTATATGAGCTCCTCATGGTAAGTTTCTCCTGCATATTAGCCAAATCATGCACGTAATGTTCGTTTCATCTGTTGGGGAACGTTGCATGGGAAACAAAAAATTTCCTATGTTCACGCAAGACCTATCCATGGTGATGAGCATCTACGAGAGGGAGAGTGGATCTACGTACCCTTGTAGATCGCTAAGCGGGAAGCGTTAAGAAACACGGTTGGTGTAGTCAAACGTCTTCGCGGTCCAAATCGTCGAGCGTCCCACGATCCAATCACGATCCGTCCCATGATCCAATCACGATCCGTCCCGCGAACTTGATCATGATCCGTCCCGCGAACTCAATCACGGTCCTTCCGATCTAGCGCCGAACGGACGACACCTCCGCATTCAGCACACGCACGGCTTGATGACGATCTCCGCCGTCTTGATCCAGCAAGAGGGAGTAGAGAGTAAGAAGAGTTCTCCGGCAGCATGACGGCGCTCCGACGATGGTGGTGGAGCTATTCTGGCAGGGCTTCGCCTAAGCACTACAGAAATCCGATCTAGAGGAGAAACTATGCACTGGAGGAACGGGTAGCACGTGGCTGAAAATTCTATGCAAAAACCCTAAAACCTCCAATAAATATAAGAGGGAGGGAGGAGAGGACTTGGCGCAAGGGCCAAGCCTCCTTGGTTCGGCCGAAGTGGGTAGGAGAGGAGGACTCCTCCTCCAATCCTAGTAGGACTAGGATTCCTCCTTTTTTGCCTTTTTTTCCACCTTTTCCCTTTGGGATTTTCTTCCCTAGCCGCATGGGCCTTGTGTGGGACTTACACCAGCCCACAAAAGGCTGGTGTTTATTCTCACACAGCCCATGAAGCCTCTTGGGTCGAAATACCCCTCCCGATGGTCTCCCGATACACTCCCGGCACTCCCAGTACACTACCGATTAGCCGGAAACTTTTCCGGCGACCAAAACAGGACTTCCTATATATGAATCTTTACCTCTGGACCATTCCGGAGCTCCTCATGACGTCCGAAATCTCATGTGGGACTCCGAACAACCTTCGGTCACCACCATACATAACTCTACACTACCGAAACGTCACCAAACCTTAAGTGTGCAGACTCTGCGGGTTCGAGAACTATGTAGACATGACCGAGACACCTCTACGGTCAATAACCAATAGCAGGACCTGGATGCCCATATTGGTTCCTACATATTCTATGAAGATATTAAACGGTCGAACCTCTATGTCAAGGATTCAGTTAATCCCGTATGATGTTCCCTTTGTTCTTCGGTATGTTACTTGCCCGAGATTCGATCGTCGGTATCTCCATACCTAGTTCAACCTCGTTATCGGCAAGTCTCTTTACTCGTTTCGTAATACAAAATCCTGTGACTAACACTTAGTCACATTGCTTGCAAGGCTTATTGTGATGTTGTATTACCGAGTGGGCCCTAAGATACCTCTCCGTCACACGGAGTAACAAATCCCAGTTTTAATCCTTGCCAACTCAACAGACACCCTCGGAGATACCTGTAGAGCACCTTTATAGTCACCTAGTTATGTTGTGATGTTTGATACACACAAGGCACTCCTCCTATGTCCGTGAGTTGCATGATCTCATGGTCATAGGAACATATACTTGACATGCAGAAAGCAGTAGCAATAAACTGACACGATCATATGCTACGTTTGTAGTTTGGGTCTTGTCCATCACATCATTCTACCAATGATGTGATCCGTTATCAAATGACATCACATGTCAATGGCTAGGAAACCTTGACCATCTTTAATCAACGAGCTAGTTCACTAGAGGTATACTAGAGACATAATGTTGTCTATTTACCCACACATGTAATGTGTTTCCAATCAATACAATTATAACATGGATAATAAACAATTATCATGAACAAGGAAATATAATAATAAACACTTTATTTATTGCCTCTAGGGCATATTTCCAACATCACCACTAACTAATATGATTGACTCGTGAAAAAAAAATGTGCAGACCGTGTGCCAGAACAATGGTCAGACCCCTCCGTCGATGCCCCAGATTGGTATAGCACCCACGGTGAGTTTCATTTGAGTGGTGATTAGTTACTAGTATTAACATTTGAGTTGCATCATGCTAATGAGACATTGAAAATGATCTTTGGTGCAGCGTGCCTCCCGACAAGCATCGACCGATCCTTCTGCGTCTACCGCAACCCCGACCGGACCTTCTCCGTCTCACACTGGCGCAAACCCGACCGGTCCTTCACCTCCGTGATGATGGTAAGTTTTCCCAAGTGTTGTGCTTAACAAATGCATACTTAGCTTAAGAAATGACCTATACTTAGCTTCTTTAGTTCATTTATGACATACTAAGCATACTTTGGTAAAAAATGGCATGATAACCTTGGTTTAGCTCCAAAATGACATAGACTTAGCTTATTTTCCTCCAAAATGACAAAATAACCTTACCTACCTCCAAAATGACCGATTATAACTAGGATAGCTCTAAAATGACCTACACTTGCCATTTTGTCCTCCAAAATGAATAAATATGATTAGTTAGCTCAAAAATTGGCATAACTACCTAGGTTAGCTAAAAAATGACCTATACTTAGCTTCTTTAGTTCATTTATGACATACTTAGCATACTTAGGTAAAAATGGCATGATAACCTTGGTTTAGCTCCAAAATGACATAGGCTTAGCTTATTTTCCTCGAAAATGACATAATAACCTTATGAAGCTCCAAAATGACCTATTTACCTAGCTTAGCTCTAAAATGACCTACACATAGCATTTTTACCTAGCTTAGATAAAAAATGGCATTTTACCTACCTTAGTTAGAAGAAGAAGAAGATAAAGAAGAGGAGAGGATAAAAAGAAAGAGAAGAAAAAATCTTCCTCTTCTTCTTCTTCTAGCTAGTCTTCTTCTTCTTCTTCTTTTTCTAGCTAGTCTTCTTCTTCTTCTTCTTCTTCTTCTTCTTCTTCTAACTTTCTTCTTTCCCAAATTGATGGAGTCTACTCTTCTTCTTGTGCTTCCTTTTTGTTTTGATTTTGTAGGATGAACAATGTGAAAGTTGCTACCTATATATGTATGTATGGATGAAACCATTGTATTCTTGTTGTTGGATATGTTGTTGGCTAGCTATATATGTTGCATATGGACTTTTCATTTGGTATGTATATATATGTGTTGGATGATCATATCCATATGGCAGGGATATGATTTGGTATGTATATGTGTTGTTATGCTTGTTGAAACTATTTTCAAATGTGTATATATATATGTGAAATTCTGTGAAATTGAATGAATTTAAGAAAAAACAGCAAAAACAGGGGGCAAAGAGCTTTGCCGTCAGCCAGCAGACGGCAAAGCTCCCACGTGGCAGCTACTTGTGCAACCTGGGGTGGCACTGGGCTGGCCTATGTGGTTGCTTTGCCGTCTGCTGGCAGACGACAAAGAACTTTGCATCTTTGCCGTCAGCCAGCAGACGACAAAGAAACCGTTGCTTTGCCGTCCGCTGGCAGACGACAAAGAACTTTGCATCTTTGTCGTCTGCCAGCAGACGGCAAAGCATGCCGTTAACCCCTTAACGGACTTAAGCTGCCACGTGTGTTGTCCACGCCCTTTGCCGTCAGCTCGCTGATGGCAAAGACCTAAGCATCTTTGCCGTCAGCCAGCAGACGGCAAAGCGCCCTTTACCGTAGCTTATTCAGCCGGACTGTTATCCGTCTGCTGGCAGACGGCAAAGCCTTTGCCGTCCGCCATGCATGCCTTTGCCGTCAGCCATGGCAGACGGCAAAGTTGCCGATTCCTGTAGTGAGAAACACTTGAAACAAACAAACTATGCATGCAAAACAGAATCTGTCAAAAATAGAACATTCTCTATAGATCTGAATGATCACATACTTCCTTGACTCTACAAATTCTTAAAAACACAAAGAATTGGAATAAAATTTTTGTATTAAACTTTTAGAATTTTTTGACTCTCCATTAAAATCAGATAATTCATATATTGGACGCAAAACTTTCTGTTTTTGCACAGAATCAAATAGACAAGTTTCCACACTATCCCAAAGGCTTTACTTGGCACTTTATTGAAATAAAAGACACAAAAGATGATTACTAAAGTAGTTTAATCATGTGAACATATAAAAATAGAAAGTAAAAGTGTTGGGTTGTCTCCCAACAAGCGCTTTTCTTTAATGCCTTTTAGCTAGGCATGATGATTTCAATATGCTCGTATAGGAATAAAATTTGAAAAATGCAAGAGAGCATCATGAATCACATGAAAAGAACATTTAAGTCTAACCCACTTCCTATGCATAGGGATTTTGTGAGTAAATAATTCATGGGAGCAAGAATCAATTTGCATAGAAGGCAAAACAAGCATGACTTCAAGATTTTCAACATATAGGGAGGAAAGTTGATATTATTGGAATTCCTACAAGCATATGTTCCTCCCTTATAATAATTTTCAGTAGCATCATGAAGGAATTCAACAATATAACTATCACATAAAACATTTTTTTTCATGATCTACAAGCATAGAAAATTTATCACTCTCCACATAAGTAAACTTCTTCTCATTCATAATAGTGGGAGCAAACTCAACAAAATAACTATCATGAGGTACTTGATAGACATAACCACTTTCAACATTAAAATCATGATAACAAGTTTGATGGTTGTCATTACTCTTTATAGAATACATGTCATCACAATAATCATCATACATAGGAGGCATGCTATCATCATAATAGTTTTGCTCATCAAAACTTGGGCCACTAAAAATATCATCTTCATCAAACATATCATCCCCAAGCTTGTGTCTTTGCATATCATTAGCATAATGAATATTAAAAGAATTCATACTAACAATATTTCTATCATGCTCATCATTCAAGGAATTCTCATCAAGTATTTTCATAATTTCTTCCTCTACCAATTGAGCACAAATTTTTGAATCCATGTTTTCATGAAAGACATTATAAGGACGAAACAAATGATGCAACCTAAACTCCATTTTTTGTAGTTTTATTTTATAAAACCAAACTAGCTAAAACCAAGAAAATAAAGATTTGATTGCAATATCTAAATATATACCTTCAAGCACTCACCTCCCCGGCAACGACACCAGAAAAGAGCTTGATGTCTACTACGCAACTTTATTCTTGTAGACTATGTTGGGCCTTCGAGCGCAGAGTTTTGTAGAACAGTAGAAATTTTCCCTCAAGTGGATGACCTAAGGTTTATCAATCTGTGGGAGGTGCAGGATGAACATGGTCTCTCTCAAACAACCCTGCAATCAAATAATAAAAAGCATCTTGTGTCCCCTACACACCAAATACAATGGTAAATTGTATAGGTGTACTAGTTCGGCGAAGAGATGGTGATACAAGTGTAGTAATGATAGTAGATATTGATTTTTTTTGTAATAGTAACAATAAAAAATAGCAAGGTGTCAAGTAACAAAAGTGAGCACAAACGGTATTGCAATACTTGAAAACAAGGCCTATGGTCCATACTTTCGCTAGTGCAATATCTCAACAATGATAATATAGTTCGATCACATAACCATCCCTCACCGTGCAACAAAGAATCACTCCAAAGTTCTTATCTAGATGAGAAGATAAGAAGAAATTGTTTGTAGGGTATGAAACCACCTTAAAGTTACCCTTTACGATCAATGTATCCAAGAGTTCATACTAAAATAACACCAAGCTATCCTTTCCGATCGATCTATCTAAGAGTTCGTGCTAAAATAACACCATCTGATACGCATCAACCAACTCTAATGTCACCTAGATACTCCAATGTCACCACAAGTATCCATGAGTTAATTATACGATACACATCAAACAATTAAGAATTCATAATAATCAATCCAATACAAAGAATCTCAAAGAGTGCCCCAAGATTTCTATCGGAGAACGTGGTATGAAAACATGCAATCAACCCCTATGCATAGATCCCCAAGATCATCGGAATCCGCAAGTTGACGCCTTAACATATATCAAGTGAATCACTTGAATACCCCAATGTCACTACGGGTATCCGCATGCAAGACATACATCAAGTGCTCTCAAATCCATAAAAGTATTCAATCCGGCAATAACGAAATCTCAAATGGAAAACCCAATTCATCACAACAAGATAGACAGGGGAAACACCATATGATCCAACTATATTAACAAAGCACGTGATACATCAAGATCGTGCCATCTCAAGAACATGGGAGAGAGAGAGAGATTAAACACATAGATACTGGTACAAACCATCAGCCCCAAGGGTGGACTACTCCCTCCTAATCATGGAGACCATAGGGATGATGAAGAGGGCCTGCGGTGATGATTTCCCCCTCTGACAGGGTGCCAGAATGGGTCTAGATTGGTTTTTCATGGCTACAGAGGCTTGCGACGGTGGAACTTCTCATCGAGGGTTATTTGTAGGGGTTCTGAATATATTGGATTTTTGGGCGTCGGTTTCATGCGAAGATGGGCCACGAGTGGACCACAAGACACTAGGGTGAGCTAGAGGGGGTTGGCGCACCCTAGTGGGTTGTGGCCACCTCGTGGCCCTTCTGGCCCTCCCACGAAGCTTCTAGTGCATGTTTGTTGGGGAACGTTGCATGGAAAAAGAAATTTTTCCTACGCACACGCAAGATCTATCCATGGTGATGAGCCTCTACGAGAGGGAGAGTGGATCTACATACCCTTGTAGATCGCTAAGCGGGAAGCGTTAAGAAACGCGGTTTATCTAGTCGAACATCTTTGCGATCCAAATTGCCGAGCGTCCCGCGATCCCATCATGATCCTTCTCGCGATCCAGTCACGATCCATCCCGCGATCCCCTCACGATTCATCCCGCAATAAAATCACGAATCGTCTCGCGATCCTGATCATGGTCCTTGTGATCTAGCGTCAAACGGGCGGCGCCTCTGCGTTCATCACACGTACGGCTCGATGACGATCTCCACCTTCTTGGTCCAGCAAGAGGGAGCAGAGAGGTAGATGAGTTCTCTGGCAGCACAACAACATGGTGGCGATGGTGGTGAACTAATCGACTTTGCTTAAGCACCGCAAAACTAATCTAGAGAAGAAACGATCTACAGGAAGAAGAGGGCAGCACGTGGCAATTAGGGTTAGCTCTCCCCTCCAAATCCTCTAGTATATATAGGAGGGAGGGAGGAGAGGAGGCAGCCTCAAACCCTCAAGGTTTGGCCGAAATTGGAGGTGGAGGTGTCCTACTCCAATCCTACTAGGAGTAGGATTCCTCCTTTCCACTTGGAAACCCTTTCCACCTTTCCTCCTTTGGGTTTTCCCCACCCCTAGCCGCATGGGACTTAGTGGGGAGTTCGGCCAGCCCACTAGGGGCTGGTTTGACTCCTCCCATGGCCCATGAGGTCCTATGGGTTAAGACACCCCTCCCGATGGCCCCTGATACCCTCCTGGCACTCCCGGTACACTACCAAAGTACCTGAAACTTTTCCGGTGACCAAAATAGGACTTCCTATATATCAATATTTACCTCTGGAGCTCCTCGTGACGTCCAGGATCTCATCTGGGACTCCGAACAACCTTCGGTCACCACCATATATAACTCTACAATACTGAAACGTCACCAAACCTTAAGTGTGCAGACCCTGCGGGTTCGAGAACTATGTAGACATGACCGAGACACCTCCATGGTCAATAACCAATAGCGGGACCTAGATGCCCATATTGGTTCCTAAATATTCTACGAAGATCTTTATCGATTGAACCTCTATGTCAAGGATTCAGTTAATCTCGTATGTTATTCCCTATGTTCTTCGGTATGTTACACTCCCAAGATTCGATCGTCGGTATCTCTATACCTTGTTCAATCTCGTTACTGGGAAGTCTCTTTACTCGTTTCGTAATACAAGATCCCGTGGCTAACACTTAGTCACATTCCTTGACAGGCTTATTGTGATGTTGTATTACCGAGTTGGCCCTGAGATACCTCTCCATCACACGGAATAAAAAATCCCAGTCTTGATCCAGGCCAACTCAACAGACATCCTCGGAGATACCTATAGAGAACCTTTATAGTCACCCAATTACGTTGCGACATTTCATACACACAAGGTACTCCTCCGATGTTAGTGAGTTGCATGATCTCATGGTCATAGGAACAGATACTTGACATGCAGAAAACTAAAGCAATAAACTGACATGATCATATGCTATGTTTATAGGTTGGGTCTTGTCCATCACATAATTCTCCTAACGATGTGATCCTGTTATCAAATGACATCTCATGTCCATGGCTAGGAAACCTTGACCATCTTTGATCAACGAGCTAGTCTATTAGAGGCATACTAGGGACATGGTGTTGTCTATGTATCCACACATGTATATGAGTTTCGATCAATACAATTCTAGCATGGATAATAAACGATTATCATGAACAAGGAAATATGATAATAACTAATTTATTATTGCCTCTAGGGCATATTTCCAACAGTATCCCACTTGCAATAGAGTCAATAATCTAGCTTACATCGCTATGTGATTTACATTGTTATGAATCTTACACCCAATGAGTTCCGTGGTTCGATCATGTTTTGCATGTGAGAGAGGTTTTAGTCAATGGGTCTGCGACATTCAGATCCGTGTGTACTTTTGCAAATCTCTATGTCATACTGTAGACAGTGCTAGCACGCTCCACTGGGATCTATTCCAAATGGCTACTCCACTATACATATCCAGATTGCTACTAAGAGTCATTCAGATTGGTGTTAAAGCTTGTAGCAACGTAACCCTTTACGACGAAGTCTTTATCACCTCCATAATTGAGAAATATTTCCTTAGTCCTCTAGTTACTAAGGATAATTTTGACCACTGTCTAGTGATCCACTCCTAGATCACTCTTGTACCCCTTGACAGACTCATGGCAAGGCACACACAACATGGCATACTATATAGAGCCTATGGATAAAGCATAGGGGACGACCTTCGTCCTTTCTCTTTCTTCTGCCATGGTCGAGCTTTGAGTCTCGCTCAACTCCACACCTTACAAATCAGGCAAGAATTCCTTCTTTGACTGATCCATTTCGAATTCTTTCAAAATCTTGTCAATGTATGTACTCATTGAAAGTCTCATCAAGCGTCTTGATCTATCTCCACAAATCTCAATGCCCAACAATTAAGTAGCTTTATCCAGGTCTTCCTTTGAAAAAACACTTTTCAAACAACCGTTTATGCTTTCCAGAAATTCTACATTATTTCCGATCAACAATATGTCAACCACGTATACTTATCAGAAATTCTATAGTGCTCCCACTCACCTTTTTGTAAATACAAGTTTCTCATAAACTTTGTATAAACCCAAAAACTTTGATCACCTCATCAAAGCATATATTCCAACTCCAAGATGCTTGCTCCAGCCAATAGAAGGATCACTGGAGCTTGCATACCTTTTAGCATCCTTAGGACTGACAAAACCTTCTGGTTATATCACATACAACCTTTCCTCAAGGAAACTGTTAAGGAAACAATGTTTTGACATCCATCTGCCAGATTTCACAATTGAAAAATGCAACAACTGCTAACATAATTCCAACAGACTTTAGCGTCGCTACGGGTGAGAGAATCTCATCGTAGTCAACTCCTTGAACTTGTGGGAAACTTCTTTGCGACAAGTCGATCTTTATAAATGGTGACATTCACCATCAACGTCTGTCTTGTTCTTAAAGGTCCATTTGTACTCAACGACCTGCCGTTCAACGGGCAAGTCTACCAAAGTCCATACTTGGTTTTCATACATGGATCCTTTCTCGGATTTCATTGCTCCTAGCCATTTGTCGGAATCCAAGCCCACCATCGCTTCTTCATAGTTCATAGGTTCATCATTGTCCAACAACATGACCTCCAAGATAGGTTTGTCGTACCACTCAGGAGTAGTACACGTCCTTGTCGACCTACGAGGTTCGATAGTAACTTTATCCGAAGCTTCATGATCATCATCATTAACTTCCTCTTCAACTGACGTAGGTTCCATGGAAACATCTTTCTGCGCTGTGCTACTCTCTGGTTGAAACAAACATTCAACAACCTCATCAAGCTATATCTTCCTCCTACTCAATTCTTTCGAGAGAAACTCTTTCTCGAGAAAGGACCCATTTTTAGCAACAAACACTTTGCACTCGGATCTGAGATAGAAGGTATACCCAACTGTTCTTAGGGTATCCTATGAAGTTTCACTTTTTCGCTTTGGGTTCGAGCTTATGAGACATAAGTGTCGCATTCCCAAACTCCGAGAAATGACACCTTAGGTTTCTATCAAACCATAATTCATATGGTGTCATCTCAACGGATTTAGATGGTGCCCTATTTCAAGTGAATGTAGTTGTCTCTAATGCATAACCCCAAAACGATAGTGGCAAATCGATAAGAGACATCATAGTTCGCACCATATCCAATACAACACGACTACGACGTTCGGACACACCATCATACTATGGTGTTCCAGGTGGCGTGAGCTATGAAACAAATTCCACATTGTCTTAAGTTGTATACCAATACTCGTAACTCAGGTATTTACCTCCATGATCATATCATAGACATTTTATCTCCTGTCACAATGATCGCAAACTTCACTCTAATTTTGTTTGAACTTTTCAAACATTGCAGACTTGTGTTTCATTAAGTAAATATCCCCATATCTACTCAAATCACCAGTGAAGGTAGCAAAATAACGATATCCATTGCACGCTACAACACTCATTAGAGCGAATACATCAACATGTATCATTTCCAATAAGTTACTTGCCCGCTCTACCATACCAGAAAACATGGTCTTAGTCATCTTTCCCATGAGGCATGGTCCACATGTCTCAACCGATTCGCAATCGAATGAGTCCATAGATCCATCAGCATGGAGTTTCTTCATGCGTATTACACCAATATGACATTTAGCGGCAGTGCCACAAGTATGTGGTACTATCATTATTAACTTTGTATCTTTTGGCATCAATATTATGAACATGTGTATGACTATGATCAAGATTCAATAAACCATTCTCATTGGGTGCATGACCATTGAAGGTATTATCCATGTAAACACAATAACCATTATTCTCTAACTTAAATGAATAACCGTATTGCCAAAACATGATCTAATCACGTTCATGCTCAACACAAACACCAAATAACATTTATTTAGGTTCATCACTAATTCCGAAGGTAGAGAGAGCGTGCGATGGTGATCACATCAACCTTGGAAACACTTCCAACACTCATCGTCACCTCACCCTTAGCTAGCCTCTGTTTATTTCGTAGCTTTTATTTTGAGTTACTAACATTTAGAAACCGAACCGGTATCCAATACCCAGGTGCTACTAGGAGTACTAGCATGGTACACATCAATAACACGTATATCAAATATACTTCTATCGACATTGCTAGCCTTCTTATCTACCAAGTATCTAGGGTTGTTCCACTTCAGCGACCGTTCTCCTCATAATAGAAGCACTTAGTCTCGGGTTTGGGTTCAACCTTGGGTTTCTTCACTGGAGCAGCAACTGACTTGCCATCCATGAAGTTTCCCTCCTAGCCCTTGCCCTTCTCAAAACTAGTGGTTTCACTAACCATCAACACTTGATGCTCCTTCTTGATTTCTACGTTTGTCGTGTCAAACATCGCGAATAGCTCAGGGATCATTATTTCCATCCCTTGCATTTTATAGTTCATCATGAAGCTCTAGTAGCTTAGTGACAGTGACTTGGAGAACTATATCAATCACTATCTTATCTAGAAGATCAACTCCCACACGATTCAAGCGATTGTAGTACCCAGAAAATCTAAGCACATGCTCACCGATTGAGATATTCTCCTTCATCTTACAGGCAAAGAATCTTGTTGGAGGTCTCATACCTCTCAACACGGGCACGAGCCCGAGATCCCAATTTCAACTCTTGGAACATCTCATATGTTCTGTGACGTTCAAAATATTTTGGAGTCTCAATTCTAAGTCGTAATGCATGACGCACTGAACTATCAAGTAGTCATCAGAACGTGCCTGTTAGATGTTCACAACATCTAAAGACGACGCTTGAGGGGGTGGCGCACTGAGCAGTGCATTAAGGACATAAGCCTTCCGTGCAGTAATGAGGACTATCCTGAGATCATGGACCCAATCCGCATTATTGCTACCATCATCTTTCAACTCTATTTATCTAGAAACATATGAAAAAATCAAGGGAGCTACAACGCGAGCTAGTAATCTACAACATAATTTGCAAAGACATTTTGACTATGTTCATGATAATGAGTTTAGTTAATCATATTACTTAAAAACTCCCACTCAAATTGACATCTCTTCGGTTATTCTAGTGTCACATGATCCAAAGCCACCAACTCAAGTCCGATCATCACGTGAGTTGAGGTCGTTCCAATGGTGAACATCTTCATGTTGACCATATCTATTATATGACTCATGTTCGACCTTTAGGTCTATTGTGTTCCGAGGCCATGTCTGTACATGCTAGGCTTGTCAAGTTTAACCCGAGTGTTCTACACGTGCAACACTGGGTTGCACCCGTTGTATGTGAACATAGAGTCTATCACACCCGATCATCACATGGTGTCTCGACATGACGAGCTTTCGCAACAATGCACACTCGGGGAGAACACAATTCATCTTGAAATTTAAGTGAGGGATAACCTTATAATGCTACCATCGTCCTAAGCAAAACAAGGTGCATAAAAGGAATAACATCACATGCAAATCATAAGTGACATGATATGGCCATGAACTTGTGATTTTTATCTCCATCTCCAAAGCACCGGCATGATCTCCATCATCACTAGCATGACACCATGATCTCCATCAATGTGTCGCCATCAGGGTTGCCGCGCCGGCTATTGCTTCCACAACTATTGCTAACTCATAGCGATAAAGTAAAGCAAAAATAGCAAAAATAATTAAAGACAACCCTATGGCTCCTGCCGGTTGCCGTACTCATCGACATGCAAGTTGTGATATTCTATTCAAAACATGGTCATCTCATACATCACATATATCTCATCATGTAATTGGCCATACCACATCACAACATACCCTGCAAAAACAAGTTAGACGTCCTCTAATTGTTGTTGCAAGTTTTACGTGGCTGCTATGGGTATCTAGCAAGAACAATTCTCACCTACGCAAAACCACAAGGTGATACACAAATTGCTATTCAACCTTCTCAAGGACCGTCTTTGTCGAATCCGATCCAACTAGAGTAGGAGAGACAAACACCCGCCAACCATCTTTATGCAACAAAGTCACATGTGAGTCGATGGAACCGGTCTCTCGTAAGCATACAAGTAAGGTTGGTCCGGGCCGCTTCATCCCACAATACAGATGAATCAAAAACTGACCAAGGGAGGAAGCAATGTGAGCATCAACACCCACAAACTTCTTTGTGTTCTACTCGTGATCTCATCTACACATAGACCTAGCTCATGATGCCACTGTTGGGGAACGTTGCATGGGAAACAAAAAATTTCCTACGCACACGCAAGATCTCTCCATGGTGATGAGCATCTACGAGAGGGAGAGTGGATCTACATACCCTTGTAGATCGTTAAGCGGGAAGCATTAAGAAACACGGTTGATGTACTCGAACGTCTTCACGATCCAAATCGCCGAGCGTCCCGCGATCCCATCACGATCCTTCTCGCGATCCAATCACGATCCGTCCTGCAATCCCATCACAATCCTTCTCGCGATCCAATCACGATCCGTCCCACGATCCCATTATGATCCGTCCTACGATCAAATCACTAATCGTCTCACGATCCTTATCACGGTCCTTCCGATCTGGCGCCGAATGGACGGCGCCTCCGCGTGCAGCACACGTATGGCTCGATGACGATCTCCGCCTTCTTGATCCAGCAAGAGGGAGCGGAGAGGTAGATGAGTTCTCCGGTAGCACAACGGCATGGTGGCGGTGGTTGTGAACTAATCCGGCAGGGCTTCGCCTAAGCACCGCAGAACTAATCTAAAGGAGAAACGATCTAGAGGAAGAAGAGGGCAACACGTGGCAATTAGGGGTAGCTCTCCCCTATAAATCCTCTATTATATATAGGAGGAAGGTAGGGGAGGAGGCAGCCTCAAATCCTCAAGGTTTGGCCGAAATTGGAGGTGAAGGAGTCCTACTCCAATCCTACTAGGAGTAGGATTCCTCCTTTCCACTTGGAAACCCTTTCCACCTTTCCTCCTTTGGGTTTTCCCCACCCCTAGCCGCATGGGCCTTAGTGGGGGGTTAGGCCAGCCCACTAGGGGCTGGTTTGACTCCTCCCATGGCCCATGAGGTCCTATGGGTCGAGACACCCCTCCCGATGGTCCCTGATACCCTCCTGGCACTCCCGGTACACTACCGAAGTACCTGAAACTTTTTCGGTGACCAAAACAGGACTTCCTATATATCAATATTTACCTCCGGACCATTCCGGAGCTCCTCGTGACATCCAGGATCTCATTCGGGACTCCGAACAACCTTCAGTCACCACCATACATAACTCTACAATACTGAAACATCACCAAACCTTAAATGTGCAGACCTTGCGGGTTCGAGAACTATGTAGACATGACCGCGACACCTCCACGATCGATAAACAATAGTGGGACTTGGATGCCCATATTACTTCCTACATATTCTATGGAGATCTTTATAGGTTGAACCTCTATGTCAAGGATTCAGTTAATCCCGTATGTTGTTCCCTTTGTTCTTCGGTATGTTACTTGCCCGAGATTCGATCGTCGGTATCTCTATACCTAGTTCAATATCGTTACTGGCAAGTTTATTTACTTGTTCCGTAATACAAGATCCCGTGGCTAACACTTAGTCACATTGCTTGCAAGGCTTATTGTGATGTTGTATTACCGAGTGGGCCCTGGGATACCTCTCCGTCACATGGAGTAACAAATCCTAGTCTTGATCCATACCAACTCAACAGACACCCTCGAAGATACCTGTAGAGCACCTTTATAGTCATCCAGTTATGTTGCGACATTTGATACACACAAGGTACTCCTCTAGCATCAATGAGTTGCATGATCTCATGGTCATAGGAATAGATACTTGACATGCAGAAAACTATAGCAATAAACTGACACGATCATATGCTATGTTTATAGTTTGGGTGTTGTCCATCACATCATTCTCCTAATGATGTGATCATATTATCAAATGATATCTCATGTCCATGGCTAGGAAACCTTGACCATCTTTGATCAACGAGCTAGTCTATTAGAGGCATACTAGTGACATGGTGTTGTCTATGTATCCACGCATGTATATGAGTTTCCGATCAATACAATTCTAGCATGGATAATAAACGATTATCATGAACAAGGAAATATCATAATAACTAATTTATTATTGCCTCTAGGGTATATTTCCAACACTATTTTGTTCCAAAAAATTTAAAAATGTTCCGTTGCATTTGGTGAACTTTTATTTCTACGTGATAAATAACACCATGGTAGTTCTGCTGAAAACAACGTCAGTCTGGGTTAGTTCCATGCAAATCATACCAAAACCATGTTTTTTGTAAATATGGCATGAATACTTCATAAATTATAGATACGTTGGATACGTATCATCGGCCAATAGCGGGTGCCCCCTGACGGCCGCCTCCATCTGCGCGAAGGACTGGACCCTAGCGTTGTCCGCCTTGGCGCGGGGCTCCTCAAGGGAGAGGTAGGCGAGGAAGCTGCGTGGTAAGCTCCCCGGTCAGATCAGATCCACGAGAGGTGAACTAGGATGGAGGGGGGAGGCAATGGTCGATGGGTTGGATTGGATTGACTGTCCAAAGTGAGAGACTAACCTCTTGATGGAGTGAAAGAGGCCGGCGCATGCGGTTAAGGAAGCCGTAGAAGTCCAGCTGTGATGCAACCAACGAGGGGCGAGGGCCGAGCAGTTGAGGCGGAGGGGCACGTCGGAACCAAGCGGCAGGGGCGACGGGGCCGAACGGTTGGCATGGTTGGGCAGCGGGGGCCGAGTGGTTGCGGCGAGAAGAAGGGCGTGCAGGTTATGTTTTGCAGGGAGAGACGAAGCGGGGGGATATCGTTGCGACATCGATCATTTCGTTAGCAATAAATTTCATTAACCGAGATTTTAGGCGGTTAGATAGTGTATCAGACGACTAAAATACCTAGTTGTATCTGCCTTTTCGTGCTTTTATAGGGGTAGTATACTAAGATTACATCGAACGAATAAGTTTCTAATAAGAAACCTTCGTACCATAAAAACGAATAACTTTGATGTTTGCCCCATCTTGATACGAGTTCATCTCAAGAGCCAAAATAGTGCTCGGGATGCTAAAATTTGCCTCTTGGGTACTCCATGGTTGATTACACCTCCAAGATCACCTCATATGAAAAAGTGTTCTACATGAAAAAAACTTTGTCTTGTCGTGACGAACGATTTTTATATTTTAATCATCTCAATCAAATGTCGTATGCAAAAGTTATGATGAATAGAGTGTGGTCTGCTACCTCATGAGCTTGTGTTGGTTTTTCCCTTGAAGAGGAAAGGGTGATGTAGCGAAGTAGATAAGTATTTCCCTCAGTTGATGAGAACCAAGGTATCAATCTAGTAGGAGGAACAAGCAAGTCACCAATGGATGCACCTACACAAACAATCGAAGTCTTGAACCCAACGCTATAAAGGTGTTGTCAATCCCTTCACGGTTATTTGCAAGGATTAGATCTAATAGTGATATATGTAATAGATTGTGGAAAGTAAAAAAGGTAAATAAATTGTAGCAAGGTATTTTTGGTTTATAGATCTGAAAATATATTATGGAAAGTAGACCTGGGGCCATAGGTTTCACTAAAGGCTTCTCTCTTAAATGAAAGTATCACGGTGGGTGAACAAATTACTGTCAAGCAATTGATAGAAAAGCATATAATTATGAAGATATCCAAGGCAATGATTATGCATGCAGGCATCATGTCCATGTCAAGTAGACCGAAACGATTCTGCATCTACTACTATTACTCCACACATCGACCTACTCCTGCCTACATCTAGAGTATTAAGTTCATGAAGATCAAAGTAACGCATTAGGCAAGATGACATGATGTAGAGGGATAAACTCAAGCAATATGATGAAAATCCCATCTTTTTATCCTTGATGGCAACAATACAAATACGTGCCTCGCTACCCCTACTATGTCATTGGGTGAGGACAACGCAAGATTGAACCCAAAACAAAGCACTTCTCCCATTGCAAGAATTACCAATCTAGTTGGCCAAACCAAATCAACAACTTGAAGAGACTTGCAAGATATGAAATCATGCATATAAGATTTTACAAAAGACTCAAAAAGTATTCATGGATAATCTGAACATAAACCCACAATTCATTGGATCTCGACAAACACACCGCAAAAGAGTATTACATCTGATAGATCTCCATGAAGATCATGAAGAACATGGTATTGAAGCACAAAGAGAGAGAAGAAGCCATCTAGCTACTAGCTATGGACCCGTAGGTCTATAGTGGACTACTCACGCATCATCGAAGGGGCAATGGAGTTGATGTAGATGCCCTCCGTGATCGGATCCCCCTCCGGCAGATTACCAAAAAATGCTCCAAGATTGGATCTCTCAGGACCGGAGGCTTCTGGCAGCGAAAAAGTATTTTCGTGGCTCTTTTTGGTATTGGGGGAATATTTGGGTATTTATAGGACGAAGATTAGGGCTAGGAGACGTGCCAGGAGGTGGCAAGCCTGCCAGGCGCGGCCAGGGGGTGGTTGCGCCCTTGGCTTGTGACCTCCTAGAAGAGTCCCCGCCTTGCACTCCAAGCCAAGTAGATCTCTTTCGTTCTAGAAAAAATCATTCCGAAGATTTTATTCCGTTTGGACTCTGTTTAATATTCCATATCTGCAATACTCAAAAAGAAGGAAAGAACATAAACTGGCACTAGGCTCTAGATTAATAAGTTAGTCCCAAAAATAATATAAAATAGAATATTAATGCATATAGGACATCCAAAACAGATAATATAATAGCATGACACAATCAAAAATTATAGACACGTTGGAGACGTATCAGCATTCCCAAGCTTATTTCCTGCTCGTCCTCGAGTAGGAAATGATAAAAACAGAATTTTTGATGTGGAGTGCTACCTAACATATTTATCCATGTAATATTCTCTATTGTGGCAGAATGTTCAGATCCATAAGACTCAAAATAAAAGCTTAATATTGATTTAAAAATAATAATATTTCAAGCATACTAGCAAAGCAATTGTATCTCTTCAAAATATAATGGCAAAAGAAAGTTATCCCTACAATATCATATAGTCTGGCTATGCTCCATCTTCCCCACACAAAGTATTTATATCATGCACAACCCCGATGAAAAGTCAAGCAATTGTTTCACACTTTTATTTTCTCAAACCTTTTCAACTCTCATGCAATACATGAGCGTGAGCCATGGATATAACACTATAGGTGGAATAGAATATGGTGGAGATTTTGAAGTAAAAGGAGAAGATAGTCTCACATCAACTATGTGTATCAATGGACTATGGAGATGCCCATCAATAGATATAAATGTGAGTGAGTAGGGATTGCCATGCAACGGATGCACTAGAGCTATAAGTGTATGAAAGCTCAAAAGGAAACTAAGTGGGTGTGCATCCAACTTGCTTGCTCATGAAGACCTAAGGCAATTTGAGGAAGCCCATCGTTGGAATATATAAGCCAAGTTATATAATGAAAAATTCCCACTAGTATATGAAAGTGAAAAAATAGGAGACTCTCTATCATGAAGATCGTGGTGCTACATTGGAGCACAAGTGTGGAAAAGGATAGTAGCATTGTCCCTTCTCTCTTTTCTCTCATTTTTATTTATTTATTTTGGTGGGCATCTAAGGCCATTTTTATTATTATTTGGGCTTCGCTGGCCTATTTTATTTTTCATAAAGTCCGAAGTCTCATCCCCACTTGTGAGGGAATCAAAGCTTCCATCATCCTTTCCTCACATGGGACAATGCTCTAATAATGATGGTCATCACACTTTTATTTACTTACAACTCAAGAATTATACCTCGATAACTAGAACAAATTATGACTCTATATGAATGCCTCCCGCAGTGTACCAGGATGTGCAATGATCTAGCATAGCGAATGACATCAAAAAACGGACAAGCCATGAAAACATCATGCTAGCTATCTTACGATCATGCAAAGTAATATGAAAATGATGGTGCGTGTCATAATAAATGGAACTATGGAAGTTGCATGGCAATATATCTCGGAGTGGCTATGGAAATGTCATAATAGGTAGGTATGGTGGCTGTTTTGAGGAAAGATATATGGTGGTTGTTTTGAGGAAGGTGGGTTTATCGCACCGGCGAAAGTTGCGCGGTACTAGCAAGGCTAGCAAAGGTGGAAGGGTGAGAGTGCGTATAATCCATGGACTCACGTTAGTCATAAAGAACTCACATACTTATTGCAAAAGTATATTAGTCATGGAAGCAAAGCATTAGACGCATGCCCCTAGGGAAGAGGTTGGTAGGAGTAAACCATCGCGCGCTCCTGATCCTCACACAAAGGTCGACAATCTATAAACAAATCATGCTCCGACTTCCTTACATAATGGTTCACCATACATGCATGATACGGGAATCACAAACCTTTACACAGTATTTTTACCAATTCACAATTACTTTCTAACATGACTCTTAACATTACCATCTTTATATCTCAAAACTTTATGCAAGGAATCATAGCTTCATATGGAAGTTTTTATTTTAACCCTCTTGGATGCCTATCATATTAGGACTAAATTCATAACCTAAACCAATTACCATGCTGTTTAGAGACTCCCAAAATAATATAAGTGAGGTACGAGAGTTCAATTGTTTCTATAAAACTAAACACCACCATGCTCTAAAAAGATATAAGTGAAGCACTAGAGCAAAATTGCCTCTCAAAAGATATAAGTGAAGCACATAGATTATTCTAGTAAATTCATGATTAATGCGTGTCTCTCTAAAAAGATGTGTGAAGCAAGGATGATTATGGCAAACTAAAAAGCAAAGACTCATATCATACAAGACGCTCCAAGCAAAACACATATCATGTGGTGAATAAAAATATAGCCTCAAGTAAATTTACCGATGGATTGAGACGAAAGAGGGGACGCCTTCCGGGGCATCCCCAAGCTTAGGATCTTTGGAATCCTTGAATATGACTTGGTGTGCCTTGGGAATATCCAAGCTTAGGATCTTTCCACTCCTTATTCCATAGTCCATCAAATCTTTACCCAAAACTTGAAAACTTCACAACACAAAACTTAACAGAAAACTCGTAAGATCCGTTAGTATAAGAAAATAATCACCACTTTAGTTACTGTTGTGAACTAATGCTTTATTTATATTGGTGTAATACCTACTATATTCTAACTTTTCCATGGTTCATACCCCCCGATACAACCATAGATACATCAAAATAGGAACACAACACAAAGAAAACAAAATCTGTCAAAAACAGATCAGTCTATAGCAATCTGAAAACTTCGTATACTTTGGTAACTCAAAACATTCTGAAATATTAGGACAACCTGTTAAATTTGTATATCCATCTCGTGTAAAATTTCAGAGTCATTCGACACTGAAAAATTTCTAAAATTTCTGGACTGAGCGCAAAAGTTTTTGTTTTTCAGCAAGATCAAATCAACAACCACCATAGACCATCCCAAAGGTCTTACTTGGCTCAAACACTAATTAAAACACCAAAACACAATTACTACAGAAGTATTAATATGGGAAACACTAAAAAATAGAAGAAAGAAAAAGAACATAAAAATAAATTTGGGTTGCCTCCCAACAAGTGCTATTGTTTAACGCCGCTAGCTAGGCAAAACACAATAGATCTAGGTATTGTCATCTTTGGTATGCATCTCCTCAATTGCACAATTATAAGTCCTAGGAGGTTCGTCTTTCCTATCAATAATAATGCTCCTAGGCAAGAAGTCAAGAGATTCAGTTGTGGCAATTGGTTTCTTAACAATATTGAAAAAGTTAGGGTGAATACTTATCATCTTAAGATCTTCACCTCCCTTACTAGAGGATTCACCCTTATTTTTAGGCACATAAACAAAATTTACAGATTTAGGAGGATAAGGATTGGGAGTGGTTTGAATCAATGCAAAAAGCGGATCCCAAGTTCGTAATAATATCCTCTAGCTTGCCAATTCTAGAGGAATACCGATCCAATTTTTCATTAACTATGGGTTCTTTTTCCCTTAGATTTTTTAGATTAACTCCTACATTAGATCCATATTGAGTAATGTGATTATGAATCTTTTAATCCAAATTTTCAATGAGCTCAACAGTAGCAACCTTTTGTTCAATAATATCTAGCCTTCGCATCACATGTTCCAAACTCAAGATTGTTCCATTAACCATGATTGGAGGTGAGCCTACCAAATTTATCATAGCGCTATAAGAATCAAAGGTATGACTTCCCAACAAATTTCCTCCCATAAGGGTATCTAGAACATATCTATTCCATGGAGAAATACCCACATAAAAATTGCGAAGGAGAACGGTAGTAGATTGCTTACAAATAGATCTATTTTGAGCATTGCAAATTCTATACCAAGCATCTTTTAAGTTTCCCCCTCCCTTTGCTTAAAATTAAGAACTTCATTCTCGGGGGTATTAGCTATAGTGTCAAGATTAGCCATGAGTTCAAGCAATCCGACACACAAGCGAACAAAAGTCAAACGAAAAGGCAAACAGAAGAAGGGCGAATAAAAAGGCAAATCTTTTTGATATTGTCTGAAAATCGTTTTAGAAGTGGGGGAGAGGAAAACGAGAGGCAAATGGCAAATAAAGTAAATGCAAGAGATGAGTTTGTGATGGGTACTTGGCAGGCTTGACGTGTATCCTCCCCGGCAACGGCGCCAGAAATTGGCAAGTTGACGGGAGAGTTCTTGTCTTGACTTGCTATGTATCCTCCCCGGCGACAGCACTAGAAATCCTTCTTGCTACCTCTTGAGCTTGCATTGGTTTTCCCTTGAAGAGGAAAGGGTGATGCAGCGAAGTAGATAAGTATTTCTCTCAGTTGATGAGAACTATGGTATCAATCCAGTAGGAGGAACAAGCAAGTCACCAATGGATGCACCTACACAAACAATCAAACTCTTGCACCCAACGCTATAAAGGGGTTGTCAATCCCTTCACGGTTATTTGCAAGGATTAGATCTGATGGAGATAGATGTAATAGATTGCGGAAAGTAAAAAAGGTAAATAAATTGCAACAAGGTATTTTTGGTATTTTTTGTTTATAGATCTGAAAGTATATTATGGAAAGTAGACCCCGGGGCCATAGGTTTCACTAGAGGCTTCTCTCTTGAAGGAAAGTATCACGATGGGTGAACAAATTACTATCGAGCAATAGATAGAAAAGCGAATAATTATGAAGATATCCAAGGCAATGATTATGCATATAGGCATCACGTCCGTGTCAAGTGGACCGAAATGATTCTGCATCTACTACTATTACTCCACACATCGACTGACTCCTGCCTGCATCTAGAGTATTAAGTTTATGAAGATCAAAGTAACGCATTAGGTAAGATGACATGATGTAGAGGGATAAACTCAAGCAATATGATGAAAATCCCATCTTTTTATCCTTGATGGCAACAATACAAATACGTGCCTCGCTACCCCTACTATGTCACTGGGTGAGGACATCGCAAGATTGAACCCAAAACAAAGCACTTCTCCCATTGCAAGAATTACCAATCTAGTTGGCCAAAACAAATCAACAACTTGAAGAGACTTGCAAGATATGAAATCATCATATAAGATTTTACAAAAGACTCAAAAAGTATTCATGGATAATCTGAACATAAACCCACAATTCATTGGATCTCGACAAACACACCGCAAAAGAGTATTACATCTGATAGATCTCCATGAAGATCATGAAGAACATGGTATTGAAGCACAAAGAGAGAGAAGAAGCCATCTATCTACTAGCTATGGACCCGTAGGTCTGTAGTGGACTACTCACGCATCATCGAAGGGGCAATGGAGTTGATGTAGATGCCCTCCGTGATCGGATCCCCCTCCGGCGGATTACCAGAAAATGCTCCAAGATTGGATCTCTCGGGACCGGAGGCTTCTGGCAGCGAAAAAGTATTTTCGTGGCCCTTCTTGGATCTCTTGGATCATGAAGAACAGAGTAACGCATTAGGTAAGATGACATGATGTATAGGGATAAACTCAAGCAATATAATGAAAATTCCATCTTGTTACCCTTGATGGCAACAATACAATACGTGCCTCGCTACCCCTACTTTGTTACTCGGAGAGGACACCGCAAGATTGAACCCAAAACTAAGCACTTCTCCCATTGCAAGAATTACTAATCTAGTAGGCCAAACCAAACCAATAACTCAAAGAGATTTGCAAAGATATGAAATCATGCATATAATGTTGGAAATATGCCCTAGAGGCAATAAATAAAGTGTTTATTATTGTATTTCCTTGTTCATGATAATCGTTTATTATCCATGCTATAACTGTATTAATTGGAAACATGGATACATGTGTGGATACATAGACAAACACAATGTCCCTAGTATGCCTCTAGTGAACTAGCTCGTTGATTGAAAGATGGTTAAGGTTTCCTAGCCATGGACATGAGATGTCATTTGATAACGGGATCACATCATTAGGAGAATGATGTGATGGACAAGACCCAAACTACAAACGTAGCTTATGATCGTGTCAGTTTCTTGCTATTGTTTTCTGCATGTCAAGTATATGTTCCTATGACCATGAGATCATGCAACTCAGAGAGATCGGAGGAGTACCTTGTGTGTATCAAATGTCGCAACATAACTGGGTGACTATAAAGGTGCTCTACAGGTGTCTCCGAGGGTGTCTGTTGAGTTGGCATGGATCAAGACTGGGATTTGTTACTCCGTGTGACGGAGAGGTATCTCAGGGCCCACTCGGTAATACAAACATCACAATAAGCCTTGCAAGCAATGTGACTAAGTGTTGGTCATGGGATCTTGTATTATGGAACAAGTAAAGAGACTTGCTAGTAACAAGGTTGAACTAGGTATGGAGATACCGACGATCGAATCTCGGGCAAGTAACATATCGAAGAACAAAGGGAACATCATACGGGATTAACTGAATCCTTGACATAGAGGTTCGACCGATAAAAGATCTTCGTAGAATATGTAAGAACCGATGTGGAAATCTAGGTCCCGCCATTAGTTATTGACCGTAGAGGTGTCTCGGTCATGTCTACATAGTTCTCGAACCCGCACGGTCTGCACACTTAAGGTTTGGTGACGTTTCGGTAGTATAGAGTTATGTATGTTGGTGACCGAAGTTTGTTCGAAGTCCCAGATGAGATCCTGGATGTCATGAGGAGCTCCAGAATGGTCCGGAGGTAAATATTCATATATAGGAAGTCCTGTTTTGGTCGCCGGAAAAGTTCCGGGCTTATCGGTAATGTACCGGGAGTACCGGTAGTGTACCGGGAGACCTCCGGGAGGGGTATTTCGACCCAAGAGGCTTCATGGGCTGTGGGAGAGTGAATATCAGCCCTTAGTGGGCTGGTGGAAACTCCCACACAAGGCCCATGTGGCTGGAGAAGAAAACCCAAAAGGAAAAAGGTGGAAAAAGGCAAAAAGGAAAAAAAGGATGAATCCTAATCCTACTAGGAGTGGAGGAGGTGGACTCCTCCTCTCCTAGTTCGGCCGAAGCCTAGGAGGCTTGGAGGCCAAGCTGCCTCCTCTCCTCCTATATATACTCGTGGTATTGAGGGTTTTTGCACTAGATTTTCAGCCACGTGCTACCCGTTCCTCCAGTGCATAGTTTCTCCTCTAGATCGGTTTTTTGCAGTGCTTAGGCGAAGCCCTGCCGGAATTGCTCCACCACCATCGCCGGAGCGCCGTCAGGCTGCCGGAGAACTCTTCTTCCTCTCCACTCCTTCTTGCTGGACCAAGACGGTGGAGATCGTCATCAAGCTGTACGTGTGCTGAACGCGTAGGTGTCGTCCGTTCGGTGCTAGATCGGAAGGATCGTGATCAAGTTCGTGAGACACATCGTGATCAAGTTCGTGGGACGGATCGTGATCGGATCGCGGGACGGATCATGATTGGATCGCGGGATGGATCGTGATTGGATCGCGGGACGCATGGCGATTTGGATCGCGAAGACGTTCGACTACACCAACCGCGTTTCTTAACGCTTCCCGCTTAGCGATCTACAAGGGTATGTAGATCCACTCTCCCTCTCGTAGATGCTCATCACCATGGATAGATCTTCGTGTGCATAGGAAATTTTTTGTTTCCCATGCAACGTTCCCCAACAGTGGCATCATGAGCTAGGTCTATGTGTAGATGAGATCTCGACTAGAACACAAAAGGTTTGTGGGCGTTGATGCTTAGATTGCTTCCTTCCTTGGTCGGATTTTGGTTCAGCGGTATTGTGAGATGAAGCGGCCTGGACCATCATTACTCGTACGCTTACGAGAGACCGGTTCCCTCGACGCAACTTGTTGCCTAGATGGCTTGCGGGTGGCAGTTTCTCTCACTTTAGTTGGATCGGATTCGACAAAGGCGGTCCTTGAGAAGGTTGAAAAGCAAATTATGTATCACCGTTGTGGTTTATGCGTAGGTGAGAATTGTTCTTGCTAGAAACCCGTAGCAGCCACGTAAAACATGCAACAACAATTAGAGGACGTCTAACTTGTTTTTGCAGGGTATGTTGTGATGTGATATGGCCAATTACATGATGTGATATATGTGATGTATGAGATGATCATGTGATGTATAGAATTTCACGACTTGCATGTCGATGAGTACGGCAACCGACAGGAGCCATAGGGTTGTCTTTAATTATTGTATGACCTGCGTGTCAATCATTAAGCGCTATGAAATGCTTTACTTTATCGCTAAACGGTAGCAATAGTAGTAGAAGCATGTAGGGCGTGACAACCTCGATGGCGACACGTTGATGGAGATCAAGATGATGGAGATCATGGTGTCGTGCCGGTGACGATGAAGATCATGCCGATGCTTTCAAGATGGAGATCTAAAGCACAAGTTCATGGCCATATCATGTCACTTATGAATTGCATGTGATGTTAATCCTTTTATGCACCTTGTTATGCTTAGTATGGCGGTAGCGTTATAAGGTGATCCCTCACTTAAATTTCAAGATAAAATTGTGTTCTCCCCGAGTGTGCACCGTTGCGAAAGTTCGTCATGTTGAGACACCACGTGATGATCGGGTGTGATAGACTCTATGTTCACATACAACGGGTGCAAGCCAGTGTTGCACGCGCAAAACACTTGGGTTAAACTTGACGAGCCTAGCATGTACAGACATGGCCTCGGAACACAAGAGACCGAAAGGTCGAATATGAGTCATATAGTAGATATGATCAACATAATGATGTTCACCATTGAAGCCACCTCAACTCACGTGATGATCGGACTTGAGTTGGTGGATTTGGATCATGTGACACTTAGATGACCTGAGGGATGTCAATTTGAGTGGGAGCTTTAGTAATTTTATTAACTAAACTCATTATCTTGAACAATAGTCTGAATGAACTTTGCATATTTATGTTGTAGATCAATGGCTCGCGCAGTAGCACCCCTGAATTTTAATGCGTTCCTAGAGAAAGCTAAACTGAAAGATGATGGAAGTAACTTTTTTGACTGGGCCAGTAATCTGAGGATTATCCTCACGGCTTCCCAGAAATCATATGTCCTTGATGCAACGCTTGGTGACCAACCAGAAGACATGACCTCCGAAGACGTTAAGAATGCTTGGGAGGCACATACTGGAGATTACTCAATAGTTCAGTGTGCAATATTGTATGGCTTAGAACCGGGACTTCAAAGGCGTTTTGAACGTCATGGAGCATATGAGATGTTCCAGGAGTTGAAGTTTATCTTTCAGAAGAATGCCCGGCTCGAGAGGTATGAAACCTCCGATAAGTTCTATGCTTGCAAGATGGAGGAGAACGGGTCTATCAGTGAACATATACTCAGAATGTCTGGGTATTCAACTCGTCTAGCGGAGTTGGGAATTGCCCTTCCGCCAGAGGCAATCACTGACAGAGTTCTTCAATCACTGCCACCTAGTTACAAGAGCTTTGTGATGAACTATAACATGCACGGGATGAACAAGTCAGTCGCCGAGCTGTTTGCGATGCTAAAAGTCGCCGAGTCTGAAATCCAGAAAGAACATCAAGTGTTGATGGTCAATAAAACCACTAGTTTCAAGAAAAATGGCAAGGTCAAGGGCAAGGGCAAGATGGGTAAAACCAAGAAGGATGGCAAAGCAGTTGCTACTCCTGCAAAGAAGCCCAAGCATGGACCCATGCCAGAAACTGAGTGCTTTCATTGCAAAGGAACTGGTCACTGGAAGCGGAACTGCCCCAAGTACCTGGCTGATAAGAAGGCGGCCAACGAAAAACAAGGTATATATGATATACATGTTATTGGTGTGTACCTTACTAGCTCTCGTAGTAGTGCCTGGGTATTTGATACCGGTTCGGTTGCTCACATTTGCAACTCAAAGCAGGAACTACGGAATAAACGGAGGCTGGCAAAGGACGAAGTGACGACGCGCGTGGGAAATGGTTCCAAGGTTGATGTGATCGCCGTCGGCATGCTCTCTCTTCGATTACCATCGGGATTAGTGATGAACCTGAATAATTGTTATTTAGTGCCTGCGTTAAGCATGAACATTATATCTGGATCTTGTTTATTGCGAGACGGTTACTCATTTAAATCAGAGAATAAAGGTTGTTCTATTTATATGAGTAATATCTTTTATGGTCATGCACCCAATGTTAGGGGTTTATTCATATTGAATCTTGATAGTGATGACACACATGTTCATAACATTGATGCCAAAAGATGTAGAATTGATAATGATAGTACCACTTTCTTGTGGCACTGCCGTTTAGGTCATATTGGTGTAAAACGCATGAGGAAGCTCCATGCTGATGGACTATTGGATTCACTTGATTTTGAATCACTTGACACATGTGAACCATGCCTCATGGGCAAGATGACTAAAACGCCGTTCTCTGGAACAATGGAACGGGCGAGTGACTTATTGGAAATCATACACACTGATGTGTGCGGTCCAATGAATGTTACAGCGCGTGGTGGATATCGTTATTTTCTCACCTTCACCGATGACTTAAGTAGATATGGGTATATTTACTTAATGAAACACAAGTCTGAAACATTTGAAAAGTTCAAGCAATTTCAGAGTGAAGTTGAGAATCATCGTAACAAGAAGATTAAGTTCCTGTGATCTGATCGAGGAGGTGAATATCTGAGTTATGAGTTTGGCAGTCACTTAAGACAGTGTGGAATTGTTTCACAGTTGACACCGCCCGGAACACCGCAGCGTAATGGTGTGTCCGAACGTCGTAATCGAACCTTATTAGATATGGTGTGTTCTATGATGTCTCTTGCTGATTTGCCACTATCGTTTTGGGGTTATGCATTAGAGACAGCTACATTCACTTTAAATAGGGCACCATCAAAATCCGTTGAGACGACGCCATATGAACTCTGGTTTGGCAAGAAGCCAAAGTTGTCGTTTCTTAAAGTTTGGGGATGTGATGCTTATGTCAAAAAGCTTCAGCCTAAAAAGCTGGAACCCAAAGCAAAGAAATGCGTCTTCATAGGATACCCGAAAGAGACAGTCGGGTATACCTTCTATCTCAGATCCGAAGGCAAAGTGTTTGTAGCTAAAAACAGAACATTTCTTGAGAAAGAGTTTCTCTCGAAAGAATTGAGTGGGAGGAAAATAGAGCTTGATGAGGTTATTGAACCTTTACTTCAACCAGAAAGTAGCACAGTGCAGAAAGATGTTTCTGTGGAACCTACGACGGTAGAAGAGGAAGTTAATGATGATGATCATGAAGCTTCAGATCAAGCAGCTATTGAACCTCGTAGGTCGACAAGGCCGCGTACTACCCCTGAGTGGTACGACAACCCTGTCTTGGAGGTCATGTTGTTGGACAACAATGAACCTACGAGTTATGGAGGAGCAGTGATGGGCCCGGATTCTAAGAAATGGTTAGAGGCCATGAGTTCCGAGATGGGATCCATGTATGAAAACAAAGTATGGACTTTGGAAGTATTACCTGAAGGGCGAAAGGCCATTCAGAACAAATGGATCTTTAAGAAGAAAACAGACGCGAACGATAATGTCACCATCTATAAAGCTCGACTTGTGGCAAAGGGTTTTTCACAAGTTCAAGGAGTTGACTATGATGAGACTTTCTCACCCGTAGCGATGCTTAAGTCTGTCAGAATCATGTTAGCAATAGCTGCCTATTTCGACTATGAAATTTGGCAGATGGATGTAAAAACAACGTTCCTCAATGGTTTCCTTGAGGAAGAGTTGTATATGATGCAACCTGAAGGTTTTGTCGATCCAGAGAATGCTGACAAAGTTTGCAAACTCCAGCGATCCATTTATGGACCGGTGCAAGCATCTTGGAGTTGGAATAAGCGCTTTGATGAGGTGATCAAAGCGTTTGAGTTTATACAAGTTTACGGAGAAGCTTGTATTTACAAGAAAGTGAGTGGGAGCTCTATAGCGTTTCTAGTATTTTATGTGGATGACAGATTGCTGATTGGAAACAATATAGAAATGCTGGAAAGCGTGAAGGAATATTTGAACAAGAGTTTTTCAATGAAGGACCTAGGAGAAGCTGCTTTCATATTAGGCATTAAGATCTATAGAGATAGATCGAGACGCTTAATAGCACTTTCACAGAGCACATACCTTGATAAAGTTTTGAAGAAGTTCAAAATGGAACAGTCCAAGAAGGGGTTCTTGCCTGTATTACAAGGTGTGAAGTTGAGTAAGACTCAATGCTCAGTAACTGCAGAAGATAGAGAAAAGATGAGTGTCATCCCCTATGCTTCAGCCATAGGCTCTATCATGTATGCAATGTTGTGCACGAGACCCGATGTCAGCCTTGCCATAAGTATGGCCGGAAGGTTTCAAAGTGATCCTGGAATGGAGCACTGGCAAGCGGTCAAGAATATCCGTAAGTACCTGAAAAGGACTAAGGAAATGTTTCTCGTTTATGGAGGTGATGAAGAGCTCGTCGTAAAGGGTTACGTCGATGCAAGCTTTGACACTGACCCGAACGACTCTAAGTCACAAACCGGATACGTATTTATTCTTAACGGGGGAGCGTTAAGCTGGTGCAGTTCCAAGCAAAGCGTGGTAGCTGATTCTACGTGCGAAGCGGAATACATCGCAGCCTCGGAGGCGGCGAAGGAAGGTGTCTGGATGAAGCAGTTCATGACAGATCTTGGAGTAGTGCCCAGTGCACTGAATCCAATGAACCTGTTCTGTGACAACACTGGTGCCATTGCTATGGCCAAGGAACCAAGGTTTCACAAGAGGACCAGACACATAAAGCGACGCTTCAACTCCATCCGCGATTACATCTTGGAGAAAGACATAAATATTTGCAAAGTGCACACGGATCTGAATATTGCAGACCCGTTGACTAAACCTCTTCCAAGGGCTAAACATGGTCAACACCAGAACTGCATGGGTGTTCGATTCATTACAATGTAAATCACATAGTGATGTGAACTAGATTATTGACTCTAGTGCAAGTGGGAGACCGTTGGAAATATGCCCTAGAGGCAATAAATAAAGTGTTTATTATTGTATTTCCTTGTTCATTATAATCGTTTATTATCCATGCTATAATTGTATTAATTGGAAACATGGATACATGTGTGGATACATAGACAAACACAATGTCCCTAGTATGCCTCTAGTGAACTAGCTCGTTGATTGAAAGATGGTTAAGGTTTCCTAGCCATGGACATGAGATGTCATTTGATAATGGGATCACATCATTAGGAGAATGATGTGATGGACAAAACCCAAACTACAAACGTAGCTTATGATCGTGTCAGTTTATTGCTACCGTTTTCTGCTTGTCAAGTATATGTTCCTATGACCATGAGATCATGCAACTCACAAATATCAGAGGAGTACCTTGTGTGTATCAAACATCGCAACGTAACTGGGTTACTATAAAGGTGCTCTACAGGTGTCTCCAAGGGTGTCTGTTGAGTTGGCATGGATCAAGACTGGGATTTGTTACTCCGTGTGACGGAGAGGTATCTCAGGGCGCACTCGGTAATACAAACATCACAATAAGCCTTGCAAGCAATGTGACTAAGTGTTGGTCCCGGGATCTTCTATTACGGAACGAGTAAAGAGACTTGCCAGTAACGAGGTTGAACTAGGTATGGAGATACCGACGATCGAATCTCGGGCAAGTAACATACCGAAGAACAAAGGGAACATCATACAGGATTAACTGAATCCTTGACATAAAGGTTCGACCGATAAAAGGATCTTCGTTGAATATGTAGGAACCAATGTGGACATCCAGGTCCCGCCATTAGTTATTGACCGTAGAGGTGTCTCGGTCATGTCTACATAGTTCTCGAACCCGCACGGTCTGCACACTTAAGGTTTGGTGATGTTTCGGTAGTATAGAGTTATGTATGTTGGTGACCGAAGTTTGTTCGGAGTCCCAGATGAGATCCTGGATGTCACGAGGAGCTCCGGAATGGTCCGCAGGTAAAGATTCATATATAGGAAGTCCTGTTTTGGTCGCCGGAAAAGTTCCGAGCTTATCGGTAATGTACCAGGAGTACTGGTAGTGTACCGGGAGACCTCCGGGAGGGGTATTTCGACCCAAGAGGCTTCATGGGCTGTGGGAGAGTGAATATCAGCCCTTAGTGGGCTGGTGGAAACTCCCACACAAGGCCCATGTGGCTAGAGAAGAAAACCCAAAAGGAAAAAGGTGGAAAAAGGCAAAAAGGAAAAAAAAGGATGAATCCTAATCCTACTAGGAGTGGAGGAGGTGGACTCCTCCTCTCCTAGTTCGGCCGAAGCCTAGGAGGCTTGGAGGCCAAGCTGCCTCCTCTCCTCCTCTCCTATATATACTGGTGGTATTGAGGGTTTTTGCACTAGATTTTCAGCCACGTGCTACCCGTTCCTCCAGTGCACAGTTTCTCCTCTAGATCGGTTTTTTGCAGTGCTTAGGCGAAGCCCTGCCGGAATTACTCCACCACCATCGCCGGAGTGCCGTCGGGATGCCAGAGAACTCTTCTTCCTCTCCACTCCTTCTTGCTGGATCAAGACGGTGGAGATTGTCATCAAGCTGAACGTGTGCTGAACGCGGAGGTGCCGTCTGTTCGGTGCTAGATGGGAAGGATCGTGATCAAGTTCGTGGGACGGATCGTGATCGGATCGCGGGACGGATCGTGATTGGATCGCGGGACGGATCATGATTGGATCGCGGGACGCATGGCGATTTGGATCGCGAAGACGTTCGACTACACCAACCGCGTTTCTTAACGCTTCCCGCTTAGCAATCTACAAGGGTATGTAGATCCACTCTCCCTCTGGTAGATGCTCATCACCATGGATAGATCTTCGTGTGCGTAGGAAATTTTTTGTTTCCCATGCAACGTTCCCCAACACTCTTCCCCAACCTCTCCCTCCTCCGTGCTGGATCAAGGCGTAGGAGACGTCACCGGGCTGTACGTGTGTTGAACACGGAGGCACTGTTGTTCGGCGCTTAGATCGGAATCCATCGCGATCTGAATCGCTGCGAGTACGACTCCACCAACCGCGTTCTTGTAACGCTTCCGCTTAGCGATCTTCAAAGGTATGAAGATGCAATCTCTCCCCACTCGTTGCTGGTTTCTTCATAGATAGATCTTGGTGATCGTAAGAAATTTTTGATTTACTACTACGTCTCCCAACACACATATGTAGAGAAGAAGACATAGCCATAGGCGCAAGCGGGCTTCATGGCCAACCACAGTCTCCCAAACATAGGTGATGATGAGGGTTCTTATGTGTGGGCGGTAGATTTGCAATTTTTTTAGTGACGCTTGGATTAGATAGAGACCTCATCAAAGGCGAGGCGAGTTGCGACGTGTACCCGGAGGCCAGGCAAGGATGGGAGGAGAAAGAAGAAGTGTTAGAGCATCTACAACCAGACTTGGCAAATCTGGCCCCTCAAACGCGCGCGGACGTGCCCGGACACATCAGCAGGCACATCCGTATGGGCCCTCATATTTCGTTCCGTGCATCCACATATCTCAAATCCGGACTCTTAAATCCATGCAAATCCATGCACTTCAATCATGTCGCACGTAAAATAAGTAGTGTTGGTATCAAGCATACATAGCATTTACATAAAATTTATTTGAAGTGCCAAACTCAAGCATTGCCTCCTTGGTTGCCATTGTGGATCCACATGTGCTCCACAAGATCATTGAGTAGCTGCGTGTGCACCTGGTGATTTCAAAGATTTTGATGCATCTACAAAAAATTTCTGAAACTGGGCCGCATCTTGATGCTCCGGGATTTCAACTTGTTCTCCGTGAGCTTCGAAATCATTGGTTTGGGCTACACCTTCACCCTCATCCTCGACAATCATATTGTGCAGAATAACACAACATGTCATCAGCTGCCACAAAGTTTCCGATTCCCACATCATTGCAGCGCTCTACACAATTCCCCAATGAGCCTGAAGCACACCAAATTCCCTCTCCACATCCTTCCTAGATGCTTCCTGCATTGTTGCAAAGTGGATCTATTTGTTGCCACACGGCTCAGATATGGTCTTCACAAACGCCACCCACTGAGGATAGATACCATCGGCAAGATAGTATCCCATGTTGTAGTCCCGGTCGTTGACGGTGTAGTTGCATGGCGGTGATTCCCCATTGCAAAGCCTCTTGAACACCGGAGATCTTTGGAGCACGTTGATGTCATTGTGAGAACCAGACATTGCAAAGGAAGCATGCCAAATCCATAAGTCATGTGATGCCATTGCTTCTAGTATGATAGCCTCTTTGGTGTGACCTTGATACATTCCCCGCAGACCTTTGGGGCAGTTTTTCCATTGCCAATGCATGCAATCAATTGATCCGAGCATTCCTGCAAACCCCCTTGCCTCTCTAATAGCCAACAACTTCTGTGTGTCCTACGCATTTGGTTCTCTGAGATATTCTGGTCCAAACACCTCAACCACGACGCGTGCAAATTGGACAATAGTCAGAAGGCACGTGCTCTCCCCCATCGTGACCATCTTACCAACGGCGGCTGCAACAGTGCCAAGTGCAAGCATCCTCATAGCAGTCGTGCACTTCTGCTTGGGCAAGAAAGAGAGTTGCCCGCAGCAATCCCTCTTCAACTTGAAGTAGTCGTCGTGTGACTCCACTCCATCCACAATGCGCAAAAACAATGGTTTCCGCATGCAAAAACGGCGACGAAACCATGGATCATTTGGGAAAGTAGGTGTGGGAGCAAAGTAGTCCTTGTGCAGCAGCTTTGCTCTGGACACCCTGTCCCGGTTGATCACTCTTCCCCCTTTGATTGAGCCCTTTAAGTTGAGAATATGCACCACTTCCCGGTCCATTTTCTCTTGCATGCTCATGAGCATGAGCATGCCCACTTCTTTGTCCAAATTCGAGGAATGGAAGAACTCATCTTCAATCGTTTGGTCAAGCTTAGTCGGTCCATACTCCTCGTCCGACGAAGCATCTGAATCCATCATTTATCTAACAAAATCATAATAATTCCGGTCGGTCAATGTGTCGAACACATCAAGCGCAAGGCGGAGGCGGAGTTTTGACGGACATACTACGGTGGCGTCCGGGCCGGCGACCACGTCCCCCGCGGCGAGGATGGGCGTGCTCTTCCGAAGCTGGCGGTGGAGAGGCTGGGAACGGCTGAGCTTGAGACGAACGGCACGATGGCGGAGCGCGAGACGGACAGCAAGGAGGAGGAAGAAGAAAGAAGATAACAAATGGATTCGGCTGCTCTTCGGGAGGGGGTGATTTGGTGCAATTAGGGGTGGGGACGAGCTGTCGGGTCCGACGTGGCGGGCGTGCCCGGGCGCCCCATACCCGCCTGATATTTGGGCTAGATATGAGGGGCGCCAGTCAGCCCGGGCATTTCAGGGCCATTTGAGGGGTCCCTCTGGGTCAAAAAAGAAGTGACCGGACGGCCTGCCCGGGCATATGAGGTGGGTTTGAGAGGTCCGGTTGTAGATGCTCTTAGGCTAGAGTAGAAAAAAAGGTGTCCAGTAGGAGCAAAATTGACTTATTATTACATAAAAACCAGGATATTTTCATACAATTGGCCCTTTTTATTGATTTTTTTAAATGAATGATGGGATAACCAACATCTTGTTGCCTTGAGAATAAAAACGGCTTTGCCAATTGTCAGGTGCCTGGAAATTTTGCCCGCGTTAGTCGATTTTTGCTTCGTACGAGCCCAAAGGTGGGGACGACGTGAGGAACAACATTGACAAGCATCAACCATGTTGAGGCCGAGCCAAGAGCTCGCTGGAGCCGGGGACGACATTGCAAGCGGCAACAAGCTGTGACGCCCTAGATGGAGGCGAGAAGAATACTTAAGGGGGGGGGGTGCTCGGAACCCTATGGTTCCTGTAGATTGAGAAGGTTTAAAAGGATGTCCGAAGAGACAGCCAACACAACAGTCCGAACTGCCCAAGCATGGTTAAAGTTTAACACTGCGTCGCTAACTGCCCTGGAGAGGCGATCTCGGAGGCGAACTGCTCCTGCTTTCTTGCCAGTGAGGGCGTTGGCTTCCCTTCCCTCCGCTCGTCGCTCCGGCGGCAGCGGGAGGGTGGGGGAGTCCGGTTTCTTCCGTTTGGTCTGTAGATTGGTTTAGGATAGGTATGTCGGGTGACTGCGCTCGGTCGGTGCCGACGTCGTCACCGCGAATAAAGTTTTCTAGGCCACCGACTCGACGGCGTTCTTCCGTGACGTCAAGGAGCCATGGATTTGTGTTCGAGCGAGTTCTTCAAGACGTCGGTGGAGATCTTGCTCAGGTTCTTGTTTCTTCGGCTTCGTCCGCGTTGCGTCGGCTGCGTCTCCAGCGTCGTCGTGGAGCCAGAAGTTTGGGTCTTGTAGTTGGCCGCCGCTGCAACGCCGGTCTTGTCCAAAGGATGATCCACATGGAGATTTGGCGGTGGAAGATGGTTGCCGGTTCTGAAGTTTTTCGACGGTTCTACCAGTCGAGACCTTCAAGACCGCGATCCCACATGTGTGAAGTATTTCTTCGGTCGATGACCGCCATCGATATGTGCGTCGCCACTTGTGATGGCACCTGTTCAGAGGCTCATAACGCAGATTGGCTGCTATGGCACTATCTTCGATCTTAGCAAGTTGGAGGCCTATGTTTCTCTCCTCTGGCGAACACTTCAGCGTCGGCGGCGGCTGAATTCTTTGGCGATGATGATGTAAATTTCCTTGTGTGTTGTTTCTCTGAATTGTTCCAAAAAGAAGCCATGTGTGTTGTATGTTGCTACTATTATAAATAAATACATGATTCTTCCTTACAAAAACACAACAATCCGAAGGGCGGGGCAGCGAGATGGCCATAGCCGCCGGCCGTGGTGGCGGTGGCAGACGGCTAGGCTGGGCCGGAGGGCGGCTACTTGAGGAGGAAGATGAACGTGACACACTTGAGGAGAAAGAAGGGATACAAACCGTTAGATTTTGATCTGACAAACGGGAGCAAAGTGGCTGATAAAAACAATTTTCATTAGGAGCGCCACATAATCACGACGTGCGCGCGTGCTTCTGCTACGCTGCAACTGTACACGCACACGGCCCCCTAAAACTGCCGTCTTCTCGCCCTCTCTTCCAATCCAACCGCGGGCGTACGTGCGGCCGCGAACCGCCGTGTCCGCCCCAACCGCCACGTCGCAACTCCTCGAACCGCCGCCCCATCGCGCCGCATATACGCCCCTCCGCGCACTGCACTTACCCACGACATCGCCATCCTGTCCGCGACTTCCGGCGACGCACGCACGCAACGTACGTCTTTCTCCACCACTCCGGCGAGCCGAGTTGCCATGGACGGCGGGGTCTCCTGGCGCTTCCTCTACGACTCCGACAGCGATGACGAGCTCCTCCGCTTCGCCGAAGGGGACACGGCCGTGCCCGCTGAGCGCCAGCAGCAGCAACAGGCTCTGGCGGCTCACGACGACACCCAACCAGCCTATCCGCCGGTTGCCACCGCGGCCGCGGGCGCTCAGTCCGTCGTCTCTAATCAGCAAATGATGGCCGACTTGCCATCGGGATCGGCGATGGAACTCGATCACCATCAGGCGCCTCCCATGGTCCACGTGCAGCAGCCTCAACCGTCGCCGGCGATGCCGGTGGAACATCAGAAGGCGCCTTCCATGGTACACTCCCAGTACCCTCGACCAGCGCCGGCGATGCCCCTCCAGCATCCACAGATGCCTGGCGGATCGCCGGCAACGGTGCCATTCTATGATGGACAGGACAAGCACATGGTGGGTGAGTCGTCGTCGGCGATGCCACTCCATCACCAGGAGATGCAAGGGCTAAGCGAGCCGTCGCCGGACGAGATGTCGACACGCGAATACGAGCAGATAATGTCCGATTTGGGTCTCACTGACCTGTACGTAGAAGACGAAGAACTACACATTCCTGGCGGCGCTGGCGACGCCAGCACCCCGGACATGGAGCCTCCGGTGGCGACGCATGGCCAGCAGGACGACCAAATACCGAAGCCGTCACAGGAAGGTGGAGAGGGCCACTTCTTCGCCGCAGCGCCGCAGCCAGGCGACGATGTGGGTCCCAGTGGCGCCGCCAGCATCCCGGACCCGGAGCCGGTGGTGACGCCTCCGGTGGTGGCAGCAGCCCAGCCAGAGCAAGAATCGTGCGAACACTGCTACGTCGTCAGAGAGGTCAGGAACCACAGCGGTAAGCATGCAACAAAACCCTAGGCAACCCTGTAAATTAAACTACCGTAGTACTGTATATGCAATGGATCGCCACGCATGCATGCATGCATGATCCTTGAGGACTTTGTTCCTGTGATTTTTGGGCAGCGTTAGGGCTGGTGACCTTCTCCGTGCACCGCGCGACGGACGGAACATACACGCACGCTATCCTCGAACTCAAAGGCACCGCCGCCCAAGGCCCAAATTCCGGCACCCAACGGATTTACAAGTGGTAAGTGATTGGGGGCACTTTTTCATGCGTGAGATATATATTGCGTGCGTCCCATATAATTCCCATGTATGTATTGGAATGCTTGAACATCCACTCTGCCTGCTAATTTCCACTACATTTACTTCGTTATTATGTTTCTTCTCTTTGATTCAGCCTGCGTGACCTCACGCCCGAGTCGGCGCCCAAGTATGTCGAGTCCTGCATCCGGAAGATGAGGGACAAAGCCGGCCCGCTGGAGGACGTCATCGGCGGCGGCGCCGCCAGTTCTACCATGATGCGCGCTCCTCCGGGGCACCCCGGCTCGCCCTGGGCGCCGGAGAGGGGCATCCGGCGGCGTACGTTCTCTGCCACCTCCGTGAATCTTCAGTAATTTCACTCATCTTTGTACGTACGTGCAATTGCGTTGGTGACACCACTCCACGTTCCCCGCAGCTGCGCCGCCGGCGCCGGCGCCGACCGAGCAAGAGGAAAAGGAGACGCGGCAGTACCTTCGCGACGCCGCGGACATGGCCGCGAGGGAGCTGGGATCGCTGGCCTCCGAGGTCAGGAGCGTCCGCAACCAAAGAGCTCCAGACAATAATAATCGCAAGGCTCTGTTTAGCAGGGTAATCAAGTTTATTTAGACGCTGTCACTTGGGTTTACGTTTTCATGTGCCACTTGGGAACACATTTTCATGTGCCATTAGTTTGGGATTTGGTGCAGCTAAGAGAACTCAACCATAAGATCAAGAGATTCGAGAAGGACTCGGCCAAGCGTGTGGGGAGCGAACTGTCCAAGATCAGGAGGGAGGTGGATGGCTTTGTGATGGAGAAAAGACAACTGTACGATATTCTTAAGGAGCTGATGCAGAGGGTAACCAAGAACTGCCACCGCCTCCCTCCCCGCGGAAATGACGATCAGGCCGGTGGCAGCGGCGCCGCTGGTGCTGCCGTGTCGTAAGATCGCAGTGTCTGTAATAATCGTAGTAGCACTTCCTACTTATATGTCTGCAATCTGCATGGTGTGTTTCATTAATGTAGTATAAGCATGTTTTATTAATTAGTTATTGTAATAAACCTATGATGTATTGATGTTGCTGTAGTCGTAATACACAAGTTGGAGTATCCATGTACAATCCAAGTGTTGTTGTCCTGTAGGCCATGTGCAATGACGTGGAATATGTTCAATTCAACTTATTGTTGTGTAATATAGTAGTGTTGAAGCTTCCCAAATGCCAAAGTCACCATGCTCACCTATGTGTAGGCTAGACTTTTCTTTCTTTTCCCATCTGTATATACACTTTTACTCCCTTTGTAAACTAATATAAAAGTGTTTAGTGATCTAAATGTTTTTATATTAAATTACGAAGGGAGTATTTAATATAATTACCGTAGAACAATTGTTGTATGGTTTCATTTCAAAAAAGAAAAAAAAATGCTCACCTATGTGTTAATTCTTTCTAGATCCAGTCCTCTAAAAGTCATCGTTTTGGACACTGCTATAGTCAACCTACGTGTAAGCTTTGGGTCAGCCGACCTCATAGCTTTTGGGGAAACATCATAGAATTATTGTTCATCGTGAAGAAAAAACGAAAAAAATTCATTGACCCCATAGATTTCTGAGGCTGGCGCCGTCACTGGGTAAAAGTCGGCAACATTTTCTACGTTGTGTGAGCAGCATATTGCAAGAAAATACTTAAAGTGTATACTTGTGAAATTAAATGTAGGGATCATGTTTTATTAAAAATAAAGAACAATAGGGCTCATGTCAAGGCTTGAATTCCCTAGTGAACGTTTAGATTATTTATATAGTTTCTTGCCAGGAGCTAGAAAGTTATAGAAATAACATGAGGACGGAGCCTATCATCGCTTTGAGATTGCAATTTTTGTTCCTTGTTACGCTTTGATATATAGCTAGAAGAATTGGTAGGAAAAGGAATAAAACTGAGAGCGTGATTTTTAGTTCGAGTCTCATTTCTGCATTTTTCATTTGTGGCTGTCACAGGAGTGTTGATCTCATATGAATTGAAATTACATTTCTTTATTTACATTCGGTTGGATTAGTACTAGTCCAGAGGTGGATAGCAGTGCATTTGTTTTTTATTAGGAATGCAATAGCCAACGAGTGGCGTAGCCAGACCGGTGGTCCAATAGTAAAAATATTTATCTAAATTTATTTATTTTGAAATAAATATTTTTTACTACATTATATACATACTATGGGGAAATTTCAGGGTGGTCCATGGACCACCCTGGCCATCCCATCGCTACGCCACTGCCAACGACCATTCCGGCCAGGATGGCACTTGCGAATGGTGCGATTGACAGTTTTAGTGTTTTGGGATGGCATTTTTGTGCAAAAACATGGCATTTCATTTTTTTTAGTGCATTCTTCATCTAAAAACTGGCCTCGTCAGATCTTGATCATGTGGCTACGAGGGGGCTTGCTGGGATTCCTTCTGGGGAATGGTCGCCAGACAACATACGCGTTCTATTAAGGTTATTGATCTTACATATGAACTCACGATCAACTTCAATCTTTATAAATGTGGATAATTACTTATATATTTTGTATTTTGATGAATAAAGTCAATATTATCCCTTGAATTTATGGAAATATTGGATTATAGTCCCGAACTCGGACGAATTACCCCTGGATTCTGAAACCGTTGTATTTCCAACCCTCGGCAGCCCGAACTCATTTTTCTAAGGGCATGGATTATACTACGTGGATAGATGCCTCATGAGTCAACGTCAGAAAAACAGCTTACGTGGAATCAAGAGAGGCCCAAGCTATTGATGTTAGAGAGAAGCGAACTCTTGCAGAAGAGGCGGTTGCCTCGTCCAAAAGCAGAGGGAAAGCTGTGATGCATGTGTGAAGGTCTACAAAAAAATAAGAAAGAGAATCAAGAAAAAAATGAAATATGATCCGATAACTGCATCGTTGGAGGTTGTGATAGCACCAAAGGATAGCCATCATGTACAATGAAAGCATCACCTTGGTGTTGCTCCAGCATTTTCACGTAGATAAATGTGTTAGAGCAGCAGCAGAAAGTCGTAAGCACCCAACACAAGCGTTGCCTCACCAGGCCGACACTTAATCTTTCTTCCTCCATTTTTTAATCAATCCCAAAGCGTGTCTGAAGGTCACACACCCTAGAGAACCCTTGCATGTCTATATTTTTTTTCTATCTCTTTATTTATTTTCCCACTTTTGTCCGGAAGGAACCCGATTCTTTTGCAGGAACCGGTTTGCCTCTGCGAGTATCACAAGACGTCATTTTGTACTACCCGAGCCGACGTGGATAGCTAGGGCAGTTGTTCAACGTTGGTCATGCCCTAATGCGAAAGACACGCACGTCATCTTGGTGGGACCCACAACTTGTGTGTGTGTCAGCCATGACCCGGTCAAATCGTATCAACGTGTTCCCTCTCGATCCCAAGTTGCACGCCCGTCCGCGCCTCGGCGTTTTATAATGCTGTTTCCCGTCACATGGCCGCAGCCGCCGCACCACCACCTTCCTCGGCCCGCTCGCTGCCATTAGCAGTAAGCAGTCCAGCACGCTCCCAGCGCTGCGCGGTGCATTGACCGGTTGATTTGACCCCCTCCTACGTCCCTCGCTCGTTGTCCCGCAGCTCCTTCCACTGCGGCGGCGCGTCCCGTGGCTTTCAACTTTCATGTCAGTCAGTGATGAAGTGCGAGCGATCTCAACTTGATCGTGCTGTGAGCCAGATTAGTCGGCCGAGGTGCCGGTTTTGAGCCAGAGCAGGACAGGATCTGGATGGTAGCGATTCCGGGCCTGTTCTTTGGAAAGTTCAGTTCAGCTGTACTATGATTTTTGGCACTGTAGCATAATATAAGGCGTTTTTTTGGCACTGTCATACTGTCAAAAAATGACTTGCATCATGATTCTTTTTCTTTCGAAAAGGGACTTATATTATGATACGGAGGGAGTACTTATTATCACCAATTTTACTAGGCGGCGTTAGTACGAAATGGAGAATCCTGGAAAGGACCACGAAGATGCGCTCAAGGATGTTGAATTCAGAGAGCAGCCCGGTCGCGTGGATCTCAGCAGGCTAATGGAAACAGCAGATTCCGAGAAAGGCACTTCTCAAATGCAACACTTGGTGAAGCACTGGGAGTACAGAAGGGCCAACAATGCCCGGCTCCTGAATGAAGAGCTCGGCCGTCTTTCCCAACAGCGAAAAGAGATTGAGCAAAAGAAGCAGCAGATGCTAGAGGACGGCGAACGGTGGTACAATGCCCTCAAGTGTTCAAGCCAAGGGAGCAGTGACCCTTCTCATGACCAGGATCTAGAACAAGATGCAGAGCATGACAGTATCTCCTTCTGGAAACGGAGAGTGCTGCGGTCGGAGACAGCGCATGAGGCAAGCCTCGAAAGGGAGCGTTCGTTGGAGGAGAAGCTGGAGGAATATCTGAAATTTCAGCCAGAAACACCGGCGGAGGAATTCTCTGCGGTGTTAAAACGGACTGATTATTTCTTGCACCTGATTCTCCAAAGTGCCCCCATTGTGATTGCTCATCAGGTCTGCCTTTATGCTTTTCCACACCTTTTACAACTTCCCATGAAATTTGATGATATGGTAATAATAACAATCTCTTTCTTCTTTTTAGGATACTGAGTTGCGGTACCGCTACATATTTAATCACTACCCGGCACTTGTGGATGAGGTGAATGCCTTTGCCGCTGATTTTTCCGCTCCATCTTGTGCACTGCTCTTTAATCCTGAACTTAAGTTGTATTTTGTGGATGGATCACTATTTGTTTTCAGGATGTTATTGGTAAAACAGACCAAGAGATATTGTCAGGAGAGGGTATAGATGAGATGAATAAGGTCAAGAGAGAGGTTATGGCCAAGGGTATACCTACTAAGAGAGAGTTTGTATTTAACACTCCATTGTTTGGAGCAAAGACCTTTGTGGTATACATCGAACCGGTTTTCAGCAAAATAGGTGAAACAATCGGTGTGAATTATGTTGGACTGGACATATCAGACCAGGTGATTTGTTATATTGAATTCTCTCATATTCATGTTTCTTCAATTTCCATTCCTTCAAAATCTAGAGAATGATAAGATATTATTATGGCCCCGGTTTTATTTTGAGACTGATTATGTGCTTTTTGTTTCCCTTGTTTCTTGTGCACAATTCTACACCTTTTTCTTTAGTGAAAATAACATCGGAATCCTTGTTGGTCTCCATTAATAAAAAATACTGTCGTCACCCTTGCTGGTCTCCATGAATAAAACAGCATCGCCATCCATGTTCGTCTCCATGAATAAGATAGCGTCGATCGTTGTAGCCCTTCATGATTTCAGCTTTGATAGTGCGCATGAAAAGCACTGTGCAGTTATCTTATAAACTTTTGAGTTTGAGGGTATTTTCTGCATGAGCTGAGATACCATTTTCATTTGAAAATAAAATTCTTCGAACCGAGTCTCATTTCATGTTGTTCTGCATTGAATTACATTTTATTCCACGCATCTGAACTGCGTCTACTTCCTTGAACTTTAGGTCAAAACAAGAGAGAAAATGGCAGACATAAGGGTGAGGGAAGCTGTTCAAAAAGCCAAGGAAACAGAGCTTAGCAGATCACTTAATGTTACAGGTTTGCATGGTGTACATTTTAGTCTAGTATTAATTTATTGCATTTTGATTCAGAATGGCACACTGAGTAGTTCCACTTATCTAACAATGCAGAGGAAACAATGCAAGCAAAACAAACGCTAGCCACGACGTCGCATGGGATCGGATCTCCCCTTTCAGAAGTCCTTAGCATAGCTGAAATTGTTGCAACTACCAAACTGGATCAAGAACAACATCAGTTGGTACAGGTTATGTTATCCTCTGGAAAGGCTGTGTTACAATCGATAGATCAAATCCTTGGTCTCTCCAAAGTGGGATCAGGTATTTCAAACAATATGGTGTTTAAGAGAAATACTTGTTAGGGAATGGACTATCCCATGGACTATTGGGCTATCTATGCAGGGGTGCGGTAGGGATCCCAGGCATTTTTCTACTTTGGAAGGTGCTTAATGATGCGCTGTTCCTTTGATTAGTTACATTGTTGGGTTTCCTAGATAGCTCCAACTGTCTGAGCGCATAACTAACTTGACAATTGGTTGATAATTAGTACTGATTGAGTTCTTTTAATGCAAAGGCACAACAACACTGATTGATTCATGCATATACATATAGTATGTAGTAATATTTTTGACTAATTTTAATACGGCATAGGGCCACATATATATTAGTTATGTGTAGAAAATAAGTCAAGAACGATGTTTCCAAATGGAGATGGGTTTTAGGTTCCGTTTCGAAAATAATCTAAAAAATCGGTATGTGCATTTATATTTGTTTCTCTAATTATCTATGTATCTTATATGTCTTGAACACGCTTGAGATCTGAAGTAGATTTTCCCTATCTTCATTATTTCAGGAGTTATGAAACTACAACCTGCAATATTTAGGCCAAGGGAAGTAGTTGAACAAGTACTTCAAACTGCTTCTTCATTTATGAAGAAGGAACTGACTCTTGAAGGGTGCATAGGTGATGATATTCCATCGGAGGTACTGACAATAATCCATCTTTTTTTCCATACTTTTTTGTTTGTATTGTTCAGGTCTGTTAATGTATATGCAACTTTCATTCAATTGCCTTGAAAAATAATATTTAGTAACTGTTAAGTAGGAGAGATCTTTCGAGGTTCAGGTATCCGTCTGACTTCCAATTTACAAATGATATCTTCAAGTTCTGTGTTTTTCAATGTCTGTATAGGTCATCGGTGATGGGCGAAAGATTCAGGAAATTCTGACAAACTTAATCAGGTAAGCTTCGATTTCATTTATATTTCTAAGGCATACTGGCCTTCTTAAGAGGTTTGTTAAAGATAATACTCCCTCCATTTCTGTATACAAGGTCACTCCGTTCTTTGATTTGTAATTTTGGTCAACAAAATATGGGTTATATGTCATAAAAATATATCATCGGAAGGTTCTTTGAAATGTTCATCCAAGATACATTTTTGTGGCATATAGATCACTTTTTGTTGGTAAATTTGATGCTCAAAGTTAAACATAAAAAATATGCAGTGGCCTTGTATACTGAAATGGAGGGCGTAGTATGAAACGTATGCTTGATGATATTTAATATTTGAAACAGTTTCAGCAATGCGGTGAAGTTTACACAAGAAGGGAAAGTTGGGATAAAGCTTAATGTTGTAGATAAGCAGCAACTGGAATGCCAAATACTAGAACATACAAGACCTCCTTCTGCAAGCCCAATTAACACTGAGACAGAATATTATCCTGCCTGGCCAAAAATTTCTGATAAAGATGCCCTGCATTGCTCAAACCGTGAAGATGCTCATCAGAATGGCATTCCATCAAATGAAAATTCTATGGGGGAAGCTGTTTGGCTTCGCTTGGATGTTTATGACACTGGAATAGGAATACCAGGTTTTCGCTGCAACTTTGGTTATACATCTTCATGATCATAATTTGCATACTTCTTGATAGGGAAACATTTTATAGTTTCATGGAATATGCTTCTGACTCATCTTTGTTGGTTCTTTCGGCTTATGATCATCTGCAGAGAAGTCATTGCCTTTTTTGTTCAAGAGGTATATGCATGCCAATGAGGATCATACAACAAAATATGGTGGGACAGGGCTTGGCCTTGCTGTCTGCAAGCAGTTGGTATGAATTTTTTCAGTTTGAATCCTTGGTTCATCAGAAAGAGAACATTAGGATATTAAGGTGTTTCTGCCTTCGTATGTGTAAAAATTGTGCAACAGTTATTTGATTTCACAATGATACAGGTGGACTTGATGGACGGTACTCTCACTGTGCTTAGCAAAGAGAATGAAGGCTCAACATTTACAGTCTCGCTGCCTTGCACAATCCCTGAAAGAGAAGCACAGTGATGCTCCTGACAATGGGCAAAACTCCTGAAACAGAACTTTCAGGAGAACTACATTCAGTGTGACTGCTGAAATACCAGCTTCTGAAAAGGGGCAAAGATGTTCCAGGGCTGAGGCATGGTTAGTAGTATAGGCTAAAGAATGTGGTTTACAGTTTCCCTACCTTGTTAGATCAGCTAAGGTGCTGATTTTTTTTTGCTTCATACAAGCGATTAGTATATGTATGTAATCAAGAATCAGTAAAACATACAAATAAATTGCAATTCCAAAACATTTGAGAAATAAAGAAGGACTTGGATGCCCAAACCTACAGATTTGTAATTAACACTCAGCGCCACATGTTGCCAATGGGTCATTCTGTCATGTAATGTGTATATACAAAAACGCAAAAAGATTTAAGGCTCACACGAAAGAGATATAACGGTGACATAAGATGTATGATATCTGAACCAGAGTAAAACTCAGTAGCGCCTATCAGTCCATAAGGTGTCATCTTATTCTACTTCTCAGAAGACTTGTCACGCCAGATGCGCGACACCTCGTCCAATACATCCTTCAAAATCAGCGGGCAGCTAGCTACGAGATGCTTGAATCCATCGGTTAACATGACAGGGCCAAGCATGTCTGGCGAGGCCATGAATCTGACGCAGGCTCCTCGCAGCTGCGAGCAGTGGTGTTGCTCTGCCAAAGCAAGGGTGGTGGCCACTGTTTCCACATCAATTGCTTCGCTCAACTTTCTTTCGCACAACAACCTTAGCCTGTCGACACCGTACCGATCCGCGGCAACGAGCATGTGCTGCATAGCTGCAGCTCTTCCATCTTTGCAGTTATCAGGCAGAGTATCTGTGTAGATGAAGTGAAGGAGCGCCTCGAATATCATAGGCTCCATGTCATCTATCTTGATGCACTCTGTGGCATTTTCTCTCAGCGGGCCAAAGAGCTCTGCTCTGAAGACCGGAGAGCGGAAGGCCAAAACACACCTGTGGGCATGGAACAATTGGCCACACACAGTGAACGTCACGTCCGCACCTTCCCCATCGCGCAGCATGTTCTCGAAATCCTGGTGCAGATTTGACGACGGGACTACGATCGAATTGGTCTCGACATCTTGGGTGCGAGACTCTTTGGTGACGGTCAGCAGGCACCTGATGGTGAGGCAGTCGTTCTCGAGGAACGGCGAGCCCTGAATCTTGGATTTCTCGATGAATTTGATGAAGCCCCAATTGTCACTCGCCGGAGAGAAGGTGTGCTTCATGTAGGAGTTGGTTACCTGGGACAGCCGGCCGTCCTTCTCCATGAGGTTGAGGGTGAACCTGGCCCTGACGTCCTTCTCGCGGCTGCAGTAGTAGAGGAAGGCGGAGGCGTTGCCGAGGCAGTTGGCGGTGGAGCCGTCCGGGTAGAACCTGACGGCCCAGTCGAGGCCGCCGACGGTGAAGGTGCTGGAGCTGACGAACCTGCCGACGCCCATGCCGTCGAGCAGCGAGTAGCCCGTGACCCGGAAGTCGTGGACGGCGGTGACCGAGTCCGTCACGCTCATCGACGACGTCTTGGGCAGGCAGTGACCCGGCGCGAAGACGTGGAATTCGCGGTGATCACCCATGGAAGGAGGAGGGCCGATGATCAGGGGAGGGGGTTCTGGAGCCGGGCGTCCACGAGGGCATTGCAGGGGCACGCGGATCAGTCCCGACGGCCTCAGCGGCGCGCCCCGGCCGCGGATCGGCGGGCGCCAGGGGAGACGACCATCGGGGGACCAGTCGGGGGAAGATCCGCGGAGGTCGGGGTCGGGGCGGAAGTGAATCCCTCCCCTGACAGACGGGCAGGTGGGCCTCGGATTGCCCCCTGCGCGCGCGGCGGCCGGCGGTGGAGGAGATAAGTGGAGGTCGCGGCGGCCGGCGGCGGTGGAGACGGCGGAGCAGAGGAAAACCCCCGAAACTGAACGGAAATTGCCTGCCCCAGTCGAAACCCCTGCCCCTTCGGTTTTGCTCCGCCCGTACGCCTTTAAAGCCCGGGAGCCCTAATGGGCCGAGGGCCCGCAGCACAGCCTTGGTGACGAGGGAACGCTCGCCGGTGGTGCACGCGTGGCGGCTCGTGATTTGTTTTCGCTCCCTGCGCTGCGCCCCGGATGGGTTTCGGCTGCAAGAGCGGGGGACTGACTTGTTCTTCTCGAGGGGATTGCTCGGGGGGATTTTATACTCGGCCGAGGGGGCCTCCCGTGCCTATCTCGTGGGTTAATGCAATGCATCCTATCTTTCCATGGGAGGGTTCCCATTAATTGTGTTCCTAGATAGAAACATAATTAATGTATATGCTATACGTACATTTTTTTTGTGAGATGCATGCTATACAATTTTAATGGCATGCATCTTCTCGACTAATGAATACATAATTAATCGTTTTTTGTAGTATAGAATATGCCTTTCCCCGCAAAAAATATACTAGGATGAGATTTTTTTGAGACAATATAGTAGGATGAGATAGGATGTCTTTAGTGAACTCACATTAATTGTTTTTTAGAACAGAATATACATTAGAGAGTAGCCCATTGAACAATGTATTGGGACGTTTTTTTCCTGGGGAAGTTATGGATTCAATGTTAATAATTTCTGGGGAAGTTTCGGATTTGATGCAAATAAGAACCATATATATGGTACTTTGATAACTCTCTCAACATATTTTAAAAAGTTGTGTCCGCCAGGCGTTGGTGCCCATCTCAGGCATTGTATCTTAGTGTTGTATACATAAAAGACATCATATTTAATGTGTTTTTAAGATAAATTATGGAATAACTTGGATTTGATGTTAATAGAGTAATCTCTAAAACTAGTAACTGTGTTTTCTCAATAAATAGTATGCCACATAAGAATTTTACTTAGATGACATGATTTGTTTCTGTAACGGGCCACACACACGTAGAGGTTCGTGGTTTGTTTTCTCTTTCCGTATACCAGAATTACATTGCAAAACCGGCGACTTGTTCTCGAGACGATTGTCTAGGGTGGGGCACGGAGGGGGGGGGGGGTTGAAGCTTCGACGAAGTTGCGACCGCGACCCTCGACGCTTATCTTGTAGGTTAATGCACCTTATCCTAAGTTTTATCTACAAAAACAATTAATGCATACAATACGACTTCAATGATGTGTATCTTAGTCAGATAACTTTCAAGCATACACATTCACTTATTTTTCTAGGTAGGATGTTTTTTTTGCAAAAAATAATATCTTCAATCACATCTATCCACTGGTGCAGAACCCTGCTATGAAGACACACCTATCGCAATGCACCGGGGGGTGGCTTTTTAGAGGGGAGCCCTGACATCAGGCCCGCATAGGACCCAGAGTGGAGCCCGACGATGGGAGGGAGCCCGGAGGCCCGAATAGGGATCAAGAACCATCTTGGTGAGCAAACCAAGATGATGGCGGAGAAAAATGGAGAATCATCTTGGAGAGCAAGCCAAGATTTTTTGTAGGAAAACTTCTCTACAAATGGAAAGGACCTTATATCTTCAAAGAAGTTTATCGTTCTGGAGTATCAAGATTAACAATGCCGAGGACAATAATTCAAAGGTAGTTAATGGACAAAGAATTAAACATTCTATTGCAGGCACACCCATTAATGTTGAACCAATATTATTCAAACAATTACATTGGAAGAATACTTAAAAGAGATCTTGCAGAATGCTCCAGAACCTTGAAAAGGAAGAGGTATGTGGTGCGGTAAGTAAACCTACTCCAAAAATTCCAAAATAATTTTTTTGTGTATTTTGGAACATTAGAAAACAAAAATAAGGAAAGGCCAAGAGGGCCTATGAGGAGACCACAAGGCAACAGGGCGCAGCCACCATGAGCATGCCCTAATGTCTTGTGGGCCTTGAGGGTGTCCGGGACTAAGGGGTCCTACGGCCATCGGCTCATTCCTCATGGGCCGACTTGTTGGGTTGCTCTGTGGAAGGCCGAACTACGAGAGGATCCCGTGTTTAGGAAGGAAAGCTCCGAAGAATGGCGTGGCCTCCAAGTTTTGAAGATGGGATCTACATATCTATCCTCTATAAAAGGTTGGTTGTGTGTAACCCTAGGTACCCCTGGTGTCTATATAAACCAGAGGGTCCCATTCATAGAGGACATGTGAACTCATCTAGGGTTTTGCTTAGATGATCTCGACGTAGATCAACTCTGTAATTCTCATCCACATCAATATAATCACGCAGGACGTAGGGTTTTACCTCATCACGAGGGCCCAAACCTGGGTAAACATTGTCTCCTTCGTCCCCTGTCACCCATCGATCTAAGGTCCACACCTCGGGACCCCCTACCCGAGATCTGCCGGTTTCGACACCGACATTACTGGTTTCATTGAGAGTTTCGCCGTGAGATCGCCGTAAGGGTCGATGTGGCTGAGAGAGTCCTAGACTAAGGGATCCTCGGGCCGTCGGCCTATCTCTTAATATGCCGGCTTGGTGGGCCGTTCTCTGATTATCGCAGGAAGGGTCGGAAACATTGAGAGCCCATATTCCAGAAGGAAGTCCTGAAGGCGCGTCGTGCACTCCAAGTCAAGATGAGGAAATCGACGTCTCCATCTTCGGGAGGAGACCTACCATGTGTAAACCCTAGTACCCCCTGGTGTCTATATAAACAAGGAGGGTTTTAGATCGTAGGCCAAGGAAACTCATCTAGAGTTTTAGACATTCGATCTCGATGTAGATCAACTCTGTAACCTTCATACCATGAATATATAAGCAGGACGTAGGGTTTTACCTTCATAGGAGGGCCCGAACCTGGGTAAACATCGTCTCCTTCGTCCTCTGTTACCATCGATCCTAGTCTCACAACTCGGGAGCCCCTACCCGAGATCCGCCGGTTTTGACACCGCATTGGTGCTTTCATTGAGAGTTTCGTTGTGATCGACAAAGGAGTCGATGGCTTGCATTGTCATCAACGTAGAAGTCCGCAACACGAACACCTTTGTCCCCGGACAGATCTTTGCTTTTGGCAGCATTGTGCTGCACGCTGACCCGACCGGATGTCTTGGCTAGGTCAGGAGTTTCACCCCTGATCAAGAGGTCAGATTCGGGAACCTAGAGTTATCTATAGACTCTCGGGGGGATCTTTCGCTAACCGGGTTCGCACTCTCACCTGCTGTGCCCGAAGACTCCGATGCTTAACCTCGGACTCCGCTTTCGGTCCCGTCCACGGGATCCACCCCAGCTATGACCTGGCTTTGAGTCCAGATCCGACCATAGCACCAGACGTCCAGAGACCAGTTCCTGTCGAACACTCCCCTCGCGCGGACGCATCAGAGGTTAACTCCGAAAGCTTTGAGCAGGTTGAACCGATCGAGCTCTCGATACTCAACGAGGCCCTAGATCGGATCTTGTCTATGAAAATTACCGACGACCCAACCCCGGCTCAGATCGGTCTTAAGGCGGGTCAAGAAGAATTTTTTATCCCACCCACCACCCACTTAATAGCCATTGTCGAATACTTAACCGACATGTTGGACTACGCCTCCGAGGAGGCAAAAGACATGGATGAGGAGGATCGCGCTCCCACCCCCGTTAACACCGAGCGATGGGCTGCCACCTCCACCTATGATGTCTACATGGTGGACACTCCAGCCGATAACGGCGAGCACACACCCAAAAACAATGGCGACAAATCGGGTGAAGCGCCATCAAGGCACCGGAAGCCGCATAAACGATCAAAGGTAAAAAAGGGAAGAAAAGCTATCGCTGGCATCGGGGACGGAGATACCCCGGAAGACCTTGGCGATCCCAATATTCCCGAGCATCCGCTAGAGGACCAGGAGAGGCCGGAAGATCAGCGCAACCCCAATGATCTAAATGATTCCAAGGGCGACAATTACCTCCTCCCTATCGAGGAGGAGGAAATTCCGGAGGCCGAAGACTTTGCCACTCCCAAAAACCTTAAAGATCAAGAACAATTTAGGCAACAACTTATAGCCACTGCCCGAAGCCTGAAAGCAAAAGAACTTCAGCTTAAGTCCGAACAAGATAACCTCAACGATAGATGGATGAAGGTCTTGTCAGCCGAGGAAGGATACGGTACCGGTCTGTTGGACCAACCCAAGAGCTACCCATGCCGACGGCTACTGCCGCAGTTCGAGGACGAGCTCCCTAATACGCCGTCTCCCAAACACACTCCATACGACCAGCCGAACCATCCTCCCCGAGGACGAGACAGAACGGCTGGCGATGCCGGTTATAGGCCGGTGATACCCTAAAGAAGGGAAAAAGAGACAATAGAGCCCGAAGACAGGTACGACCTGCGACACGACCTGGATTATAGAACAGGTCGTACAAGATCCATCTACGGATCCAGAGGGTACTCCCCCGATAGACGGGAGAGGTACCGACCTTGGCTTGACCACAACAATAGACGACGGGAGCGAAACCGGGCAAGAATAGACGTCGATTACCGGCGCGACATAGCTCAGGTCAGAGGCGCTGCCCACCCACTGTGCTTCATAGACGAGGTAATGCAGCATCAGTCCCCGGAGGGGTTCAAACTCGTGAACATAGAGCAATATGATGGGACAACTGACCCAACAATATGGATCGAGGATTTCCTCCTCCATATCCACATGGCGTGAAGAGATGATCTCCACGCCATCAAGTATCTACCCGTAAAACTTAAGGGGCCAACTCGGCACTGGTTAAACAACCTCCTTGAAAATTCCATCGGGTGTTGGGAGGATCAAGAGGATGCATTCCGATCTAACTTCCAAGGCACTTATGTTCGGCCGCCGGACTCCTCCGACCCGAGCAACGTCGTCAAGAAGGCAGGAGAGTCCGCTCGACAATTCTGGAATCGGTTCTTGACCAAGAAAAACCAGATCACTTTTCCACGGGCGAGGACAACTGGCTAGCAAGACGGAGCCACAACCCCGAAGATCCCGAACCTTCGAAGTTCGGGACGGAAACAGGAAACCAAAACGCAACAAGAATAAGTGCCGGCACATCAATAGTGATGCCGATGACACAACCTTAACACCGGCTTCCGCAATTCTCGGCCCGGGCAGCGGAAGAAGCCTCCCAAAGGCAATCGCGACAGACCTACCCCATTGGACAAAATCATGGAGAGGCCTTGCCAGATCCATGGCACTCAAGAGAAGCCCGCTTCTACCTCTTGAGCTTGCGTTGGTTTTCCCTTGAAGATGAAAGGGTGATGCAATGAAGTAGATAAGTATTTTGTTGGAAATATGCCCTAGAGGCAATAAATAAAGTGTTTATTATTATATTTCCTTGTTAATGATAATCGTTTATTATCCATGCTATAATCGTATTGATTGGAAACACATTACATGTGTGGGTAAATAGACAACACTTTGTCCCTAGTATGCCTCTAGTGATCTAGCTCGTTGATCAGAGATGGTCAAGGTTTCCTAGCCATTGACATGTGATGTCATTTGATAACGGGATCACATCATTAGGAGAATGATGTGATGGACAAGACCCAAACTACAAACGTAGCATATGATCGTGTCAGTTTATTGCTACTGTTTTCTGCATGTCAAGTATATGTTCCTATGACTATGGGATCATGCAACTCACGGACACCGGAGGAGTGCCTTGTGTGTATCAAATGTCACAACGTAACTGGGTGACTATAAAGGTGCTCTATAGGAATCTCCGAGGGTGTCTGTTGGGTTGGCATGGATCAAGACTGGGATTTGTTACTCCGTGTGACGGAGAGGTATCTCAGCGCCCACTCGGTAATACAACATCACAATGAGCCTTGCAAGCAATGTGACTAAGTGTTAGTCACGGGATCTTGTATTACGGAACGAGTAAAGAGACTTGCCAGTAACGAGGTTGAACTAGGTATGGAGATACCGACAATCGAATCTCGGGCAAGTAACATACCGAAGAACAAAGGGAACATCATACGGGATTAACTGAATCCTTGACATAGATGTTCGATCGATAAATATCTTCGTAGAATATGTAGGAACCAATATGGGCATCCAGGTCCCGCTAATGGTTATTGACCGTAGAGGTGTTTCGGTCATGTCTACATAGTTCTCAAACCCGCAGGGTCTGCACACTTAAGGTTTGGTGACGTTTCAGTAGTATAGAGTTATGTATGGTGGTGACCAACGGTTGTTTGGAGTCCCGGATGAGATCCCGGACGTCAAGAGGAGCTCTGGAATGGTCCGGAGGTAAAGGTTGATATTTAGGAAGTCCTATTTTGGTCCCCGGAAAAGTTTCGGGCTCATCGGTAGTGTACCGGGAGTGTCGGTAGTGTACCAGGAGACCATCGGGAGGGGTATTTCAACCCAAGAGGCAACATGGGCTGTGGGAGAGTGAATATGGGCCCTTAGTGGGCTGGTGGAAGTCCCACACAAAGACAATGCGGCTAGGGAGAAAAAGCCCAAAGAGAAAAAGTGGAAAAAGGCAAAAATAGGGTGAATCCTAGTCCTACTAGGATTGGAGGTGGATTCCACCTCCTCCACCTGGTTCGGCCGACTCCTAGAGGCTTGGCCCTTGGGACAAGCCTCCTCCTCTCTTCCTCTTATATATACTGGAGGTTTTAGGGTTTTTGCACGGAATTTTTAGCCACGTGCTGCCCGTTCCTCCAGTGCATAGTTTCTCCTCTAGATCGGTTTTCTGCAGCGCTTAGGCGAAGCCCTGCCGGAATAGCTCCACCACCATCGCCGGAGCACCGTCACGCTGCCGGAGAACTCTTCTTCCTCCCCGCTCCTTCTTCCTGGATCGAGATGGAGGAGATCGTCATCAAGCTGTACGTGTGTTGAACGCGGAGGTGCCGTTCGTTCGGCGCTAGACCGGAAGGATCGTGATCAAGTTCGTGGGACGGATCGTGATCAAGTTCGCGGGACGGATCGTGATTGGATCGCAGGACGGATCGTGATTGGATCGCGGGACGCTCGACGATTTGGATCGCGAAGACGTTCGACTACACAAACTGCGTTTCTTAACGCTTCCCGCTTAGCAATCTACAAGGGTACGTAGATCCACTCTCCCTCTCGTAGATGCTCATCACCATGGATAGATCTACATGTGCGTAGGAATTTTTTTGTTTCCCATGCAACGTTCCCCAATAGTGGTATCAGAGCTAGGTCTATGTGTAGATGAGATCTCGAGTAGAACACAAAAGGTTTGTGGGCCTTGATGCTTAGATTGCTTCCTCCCTTGGTCGGATTTTGGTTCAGCGTTATTGTGAGATGAAGCGGCCTAGACCAACATTACTCGTACGCTTACGAGAGACCGGTTCCCTCGACCGCAACTTGTTGCATAGATGGCTTGTGGGTGCCAGTTTCTCTCACTTTAGTTGGATCGGATTCGACAAAGGCGGTCCTTGAGAAGGTTGAAAAGCAACTAGTGTATCACCGTTGTGGTTTTTGCGTAGATGAGAATTGTTCTTGCTAGATACCCGTAGCAGCCACGTAAAACATGCAACAACAATTAGATGACATCTAACTTGTTTTTGCAGGGTATGTTGTGATGTGATATGGCCAATTACATGATGTGATATATGTGATGTATGAGATGATCATGTGATGTATAGATTATCACGACTTGCATGTCGATGAGTACGGCAACCGGCAGGAGCCATAGGGTTGCCTTTAATTATTGTATGACCTGCGTGTCAATCATTAAGCGCTATGTAATGCTTTACTTTATCGCTAAACGGTAGCAATAGTAGTAGAAGCATGTTGGGCGAGACAACCCCGATGGCGACACGTTGATGGAGATCAAGATGATGGAGATCATGGTGTCATGCCGATGACGATGGAGATCATGCTGATGCTTTCTATATGGAGATCAAAAGCACAAGTTCATGGCCATATCATGTCACTTATGAATTGCATGTGATGTTAATCCTTTTATGCACCTTGTTTTTCTTAGGACGACGGTAGCATTATAAGGTGACCCCTCACTTAAATTTCAAGATGAATTGTGTTCTCCCCGAGTGTGCACCATTGCGAAAGTTCATCGTGTCGAGACACCACATGATGATCGGGTGTGATAGACTCTATGTTCACATACAACGGGTGCAAGCCAGTGTTGCACACGCAGAACACTTGGGTTAAACTTGACGAGCCTAGCATGTACATACATGGCCTCGGAACACAAGAGACCAAAAGGTCGAACATGAGTCATATAGTAGATATGATCAACATGAGATGTTCACCATTGAAGCCACCTCAACTCACGTGATGATCAGACTTGAGTTGGTGAATTTGGATCATGTGACACTCAGATGACCTGAGGGATGTCAATTTGAGTGGGAGCTTTAGTAATTTGATTAACTAAACTCATTATCTTGAACAATAGTCTAAGTAACCTTTGCATATTTATGTTGTAGATCAATGGCTCGCGCAGTAGCACCCCTGAATTTTAATGCGTTCCTAGAGAAAGCTAAGTTGAAAGATGATGGAAGTAACTTTGTTGACTGGGCCTGTAATCTGAGGATTATCCTCACGGCTTCCCAGAAATCATATGTCCTTGATGCATCGTTTGGTAACCAACCAGAAGACATGACCTCCGAAGACATTAAGAACGCTTGGGAGGCACGTACTAGAGACTACTCAATAGTTCAATGTGCAATATTGTATGGCTTAGAACCGGGACTTCAAAGACGTTTTGAATGTCATGGAGCATATGAGATGTTCCAGGAGTTGAAGTTTATCTTTCGAAAGAATGCCCGGATCGAGAGGTATGAGACCTCCGATAAGTTCTATGCTTGCAAAATGCAAGAGAATGGGTCTATTAGTGAGCATATACTCAGAATGTCTGGGTATTCAAATCGTCTAGCGGAGTTGGGAATTACCCTTCCGCCAGAAGCGATCACTGACAGAGTTCTTCAATCACTGCCACCTAGTTACAAGAGCTTTGTGATGAACTATAACATGCACGGGATGAACAAGTCAGTCGCCGAGCTGTTTGCAATGCTGAAAGTCGCTGAGTCTGAAATCCAGAAAAAACATCAAGTGTTGATGGTCAATAAAACCACTAGTTTCAAGAAAAATGGCAAGGGCAAAGGCAAGAAGGGTAAAACCAAGAAGGATGGCAAAGCAGTTGCTACTCCTGTAAAGAAGCCTAAGCATGGTCCTAAGCAAGAAACTGAGTGCTTTCATTGCAAGGGAACTGGTCACTGGAAGCGGAACTGCCCCAAGTACCTGACTGACAAGAAGGCGGCCAACGACAAACAAGGTATATATGATATACATGTTATTGATGTGTACCTTACTATCTCTCGTAGTAGTGCCTGGGTATTTGATACCGGTTTGGTTGCTCACATTTGCAACTCAAAGCAGGAACTATGGAATAAACGAAGGCTGGCAAAGGATGAAGTGACGATGCGCGTGGGAAATGGTTCCAAGGTTGATGTGATCGCCGTCGGCACGCTCTCTCTTCGTTTACCATCGAGATTAGTGATGAACCTGAATAATTGTTATTTAGTGCCTGCGTTAAGCATGAACATTATATCTGGATCTTGTTTATTGCGAGACGGTTACACATTTAAATCAGAGAATAAAGGTTGTTCTATTTATATGAGTAATATCTTTTATGGTCATGCACCCAGTGTTAGGGGTTTATTCATATTGAATCTTGATAGTGATGACACACATGTTCATAACATTGATGCCAAAAGATGTAGAGTTGATAATGATAGTACCACTTTCTTGTGGCACTGCCGTTTAGGTCATATTCGTGTAAAATGCATGATGAAGCTCCATGCTGATGGACTTTTGGAGTCACTTGATTTTGAATCACTTGACACATGTGAACCATGCCTCATGGGTAAGATGACTAAAACGCCATTCTCTGGAACAATGGAACGGGCAAGTGACTTATTGGAAATCATACATACTGATGTGTGCGGTCCAATGAATGTTACAATGCGTGGTGGATATCGTTATTTTCTCACCTTCACTGATGACTTAAGTAGATATGGGTATATTTACTTAATGAAACACATGTCTGAAACGTTTGAAAAGTTCAAGAAATTTTAGAGTGAAGTTGAGAATCATCATAACAAGAAGATTAAGTTCCTGCAATCTGATCGAGGAGGTGAATATCTGAGTTATGAGTTTGGCAGTCACTTAAGACAGTGTGGAATTGTTTCACAGTTGACACCGCCCGGAATACCACAGCGTAATGGTGTGTCTGAACATCGTAATCGAACCTTGTTAGATATGGTGCGTTCTATGATGTCTCTTGCTGATTTGCCACTATCGTTTTGGGGTTATGCATTAGAGACAACTGCATTCACTTTAAATAGGGCACCATCGAAATCCGTTGAGACGACGCCATATGAACTATGGTTTGGCAAGAGGCCAAAGTTGTCGTTTCTTAAAGTTTGGGGATGTGATGCTTATGTCAAAAAGCTTCAGCCTGAAAAGCTGGAACCCAAAGCGGAGAAATGCGTATTCATAGGATACCCGAAAGAGACAGTCGGTTATACCTTCTATCTCAGATCCGAAGGCAAAGTGTTTGTCGCTAAGAACGGAACATTTCTTGAGAAAGAGTTTCTCTCGAAAGAATGTAGTGGGAGGAAGATAGAGCTTGATGAGGTTATTGAACCTTTACTTCAACTAGAAAGTAGCACAACGCAGAAAGTTGTTTCTGTGGAACCTACGACGGTAGAAGAGGAAGTTAATAATGATGATCATGAAACTTCGGATCAAGCTACTATTGAACCTCGTAGGTCGACAAGGGCGCGTACTACTCCTGAGTGGTACGACAACCCTGTCTTAGAGGTCATGTTGTTGGACAACAATGAACCTACGAGCTATGGAGGACCAGTAATGGGCCCGGATTCCGAGAAATGGTTAGAGGACATGAAATATGAGATGGGATCCATGTATGAAAACAAAGTATGGACTTTGGAAGTATTACCTGAAGGGCGAAAGGCCATTCAGAACAAATGGATTTTTAAGAAGAAGACAGACGCGGACGGTAATGTCACCGTCTATAAAGCTTGACTTGTGGCAAAGGGTTTTTCACAAGTTCAAGGAGTTGACTACGATGAGACATTCTCACCCGTAGCGATGCTGAAGTCTGTCAGAATCATGTTGGCAATAGCTGCTTATTTCGACTATGAAATTTGGCAGATGGATGTCGAAACGGCGTTCCTCAATGGTTTCCTTGAGGAAGAGTTGTATATGATGCAACCCGAAGGTTTTGTCGATCCAGAGAATGCTGACAAAGTTTGCAAACTCCAGCGATCCATTTATGGACTGGTGCAAGCATCTCGGAGTTGGAATAAGCGCTTTGATGAGGTGATCAAAGCGTTTGAGTTTATATAAGTTTATGGAGAAGCTTGTATTTACGAGAAAGTGAGTGGGAGCTCTATAGCGTTTCTAATATTATATGTGGATGACATATTTCTGATTCGAAACAATATAGAAATGTTGGAAAGCGTGAAGGAATATTTTAACAAGAGTTTTTCTATGAAGGACCTAGGAGAAGTTGCTTTCATATTAGGCATTAAGATCTATAGAGATAGATCGAGACGCTTAATAGCACTTTCACAGAGCACATATCTTGATAAAGTTTTGAAGAAGTTCAAAATGGGTCAGTCCAAGAAGGGGTTCTTGCCTGTGTTACAAGGTGTGAAGTTGAGTAAGACTCAATGCCCAGTGACTGCAGAAGATAAAGAAAAGATGAGTGTCATACCCTATGCTTCAGCCATAGGCTCTATCATGTATGCAATGCTGTGCACAAGACCCGATGTCAGCCTTGCCATAAGTATGGCTGGAAGGTTTCAAAGTGATCTTGGAATGGAGCACTGGGCAGCGGTCAAGAATATCCTTAAGTACCTAAAAAGGACTAAGGAGATGTTTCTCGTTTATGGAGGTGATGAAGAGCTCGTCGTAAAGGGTTACGTCGATGCAATCTTTGACACTGATCCGGATGACTCTAGGTCGCAAACCGGATACGTATTTATTCTCAACGGGGGAGCGATAAGCTGGTGCAGTTCCAAGCAAAGCGTGGTAGCCGATTCTACATGCGAAGCAGAGTACATCGCAGCCTCGGAGGCGGCGAAGGAAGGTGTCTGGATGAAGCAGTTCATGACAGATCTTGGAGTAGTGCCTAGTGCACTGAATCCAATGAACCTGTTCTGTGACAACACTGGTGCCATTGCTTTGGCCAAGGAACCAAGGTTTCACAAGAGGACCAGACACATAAAGCGACGCTTCAACTCCATCCGCCATTACATCGAGGAGAAGGACATAAATATTTGCAAAGTGCACACGGATCTGAATGTTGCAGACCCGTTGACTAAACCTCTTCCAAGGGCTAAACATGATCAACACCAGAACTGCATGGGTGTTCGATTCATTACAATGTAAATCACATAGTGATGTGAACTAGATTATTGACTCTAGTGCAAGTGGGAGACTGTTGGAAATATGCCCTAGAGGCAATAAACAAAGTGTTTATTATTATATTTCCTTGTTCATGATAATCTTTTATTATCCATGCTATAATTGTATATATTGGAAACACATTACATGTGTGGGTAAATAGACAACACTCTGTCCCTAGTATGCCTCTAGTGAACTTGCTCGTGGATCAGAGATGGTCAAGGTTTCCTAGCCATTGACATGTGATGTCATTTGATAACGGGATCACATCATTAGGAGAATGATGTGATGGACAAGACCCAAACTACAAACGTAGCATATGATCGTGTCAGTTTATTGCTACTATTTTCTGCATGTCAAGTATATGTTCCTATGACTATGATATCATGCAACTCACGGACACCGGAGGAGTGTCTTGTGTGTATCAAATGTCGCAATGTTACTGGGTGACTAGAAAGGTGCTCTACAGGTATCTTCGAGGGTGTCTGTTGGGTTGGCATGGATCAAGACTGGGATTTGTTACTCCGTGTGACGGAGAGGTATCTCAACGCCCACTCGGTAATACAACATCACAATGAGCCTTGCAAGCAATGTGACTAAGTGTTAGTCACGGGATCTTTTATTACGGAACGAGTAAAGAAACTTGCGAGTAATGAGGTTGAACTAGGTATGGAGATACCGACGATCGAATCTCGGGCAAGTAACATACCGAAGAACAAAGGGAACATCATACAGGATTAACTGAATCCTTGACATAGATGTTCGACCGATAAAGTTCTTTGTAGAATATGTAGGAACCAATATGGGCATCCAGGTCACGCTATTGGTTATTGACCGTAGAGGTGTTTCGGTCATGTCTACATAGTTCTCAAACCCGCAGGGTCTGCACACTTAAGGTTTGGTGACGTTTCGATAGTATAAAGTTATGTATGGTGGTGACCGAAGGTTGTTTGGAGTCCTAGATGAGATCCTGGATGTCACGAGGAGCTCCGGAATGGTCTGGAGGTAACAGTTGGTGTAATTGAAGTCCTATTTTGGTCACCGGAAAAGTTTCGGGCTCATCGGTAGTGTACCGGGAGTGCCAATAGTGTACCGGGAGACCATCGGGAGGGGTATTTCGACCCAAGAGGCAACATGGGCAGTGGGAGAGCGAATACCAGCCCTTAGTGGGCTGGTGGAAGTCCCACACAAAGCCCATGCGGCTAGGGAGAAAAAGCCCAAAGAGAAAAAGTGGAAAAAGGCAAAAATAGGGTGAATCCTAGTCCTACTAGGATTGGAGGTGGATTCCATCTCCTCCACCTGGTTTGGCCGACTCCTAGAGGCTTGGCCCTTGGTCTAAGCCTCCTCCTCTCTTCCTCTTATATATACTCGAGGTTTTAGGGTTTCTGCATAGAATTTTCAGCCACGTGCTGCCCGTTCCTCCAGTGCATAGTTTCTCCTCTAGATCGGTTTTCTACAGCGCTTAGGCGAAGCCCTACCGGACTAGCTCCACCACCATCGCCGGAGCGTTGTCACGCTGCCGGAGAACTCTTCTTCCTCTCCACTCCTTCTTGCTGGATCGAGACGGCGGAGATCGTCATCAAGTTGTACGTGTGCTGAACGCGGAGGTGTCGTCCGTTCGGCGCTAGATCGGAAGGATCGTGATCAAGATCATGGGACAGATCATGATCAAGTTCGCGGGACGGATCGTGATTGGATCGCGGGACGTATCGTGATTGGATCACGGGACGCTCGGCGATTTGGATCGTGAAGACGTTCGACTACACCAACCGCGTTTCTTAACGCTCCCCGCTTAGCGATCTACAAGGGTACATAGATCCCCTCTCCCTCTCGTAGATGCTCATAACCATGGATAGATCTGCGTGTGCGTAGGAATTTTTTTGTTTCCCATGCAAAGTTCCCCAACATATTTCCCTCAGTTGATGAGAACCAAGGTATGAATCCAGTAGGAGGAACAAGGAAGTCACCAATAGATGCACCTACACAAACAATGAAACTATTGCACCTAACGCTATAAAGGGGTTGTCAATCCCTTCACGGTTATTTGCAAGGATTAGATCCGATAGAGATAGATGTAAAAGAAAATGGAAAGTAAAAGATAAGTAACTTGCAGCAAAGTATTTTTGGTATTTTTGGTTTATAGATCTGAAAATATATTATGGAAAGTAGACCCCGGGGCCATAGATTTTACTAGAGGCTTCTCTCTAGAAGGAAACTATCATGGTGGGTAAACAAATTACTTTCAAGCAATTGATAGAAAAGTGAATAATCATGTAGATATCCAAGGCAATGATCATGCATATAGGCATCACGTCCGTGTCAAGTATACCCAAACAATTCTGCATCTACTACTATTACACCACACATCGACTGACTCCTGCCTGCATCTATAGTATTAAGTTCATGAAGAATAGAGTAACACATTAAGTAAGATGACATGATGTAGAGGATAGACTCAAGCAATATGATGAAAACCCCATCTCATTACCCTTCATGGCAACAATACAATACGTGCCTCGCTACCCCTACTATGTCACTGGGTGAGGACACCGCAAGATTGAACCCAAAACCAAGCACTTCTCCCATTGCAAGAATTACCAATCTAGTTGTCCAAACCAAACCAATAACTTGAAGAAACTTGCAAGGATATGAAATCATTGTTGGAAATATGCCCTAGAGGCAATAATAATATGGTTATTATTATATTTCCTTGTTCATGATAATTGTCTATTGTTCATGCTATAATTGTATTAACCGGAAACCGTAATACATGTGTGAATACATAGACCACAACATGTCCCTAGTGAGCCTCTAATTGGCTAGCTCGTTGATCAATAGATAGTCACGGTTTCATGACCATGGACATTGGATGTCGTTGATAACGGGATCACATCATTAGGAGAATGATGTGATGGACAAGACCCAATCCTAAGCTTAGCACAAGATCGTTCGTCTGCTAAAGATTTTCTAATTCAAGCATCGCTTCCTTAGACCATGAGATTGTGCAACTCCCGGATACCATAGGAATATTTTGGGTGTGCCAAACGTCACAACGTAACTGGGTGGCTATAAAGGTATACTACGGGTATCCCCGAAAGTATCTGTTGGGTTGGCATGAATCGAGGCTGGGATTTGTCACTCCGTGTGGCGGAGAGGTATCTTTGGGCCCACTCGGTAAGACATCAACATAATGAGCTCAATGTGACTAAGGAGTTAGCCACGGGATGATGTGTTATGGAACGAGTAAAGAGACTTGTCGGTAACGATATTGAACACGGTATAGGGATAGCGACGATCGAATCTCGGGCAAGTGTCATACCGATAGACAAAGGGAATTGTATACGGGATTGATTGAATCCCTGACATCATGGTTCATCTGATGAGATCATCATGGAGCATGTGGGAACCAACATGGGTATCCAGATCCCGCTGTTGGTTATTGACCGGAGAGGTATCTTTGTCATGTCTACATGCCCCCCGAACCCGTAGGGTCTACACACTTAAGGTTCGATGACGCTAGGGTTATAGGGAAATTGTGTACGTGGTTACCGAAGGTTGTTCGGAGTCTCGGATGATATCCCAAACGACATGAGGAGTTCTGGAATGGTCCGGAGATAAAGATTCATATATAGGAAGTGAGGTTTTGGTCACCGGAAGTGTTTCGGGCATCATCGATAATGTACTGGGACCATCGGAAGGGTTCCGGGGGTCCATAGCGAGGGGCCACGGGCCTCGGAAGGCTACATGGGCCAAGAGTGGGAGGGAACCAGCCCCTAGGTGGGTTGGTGCACCTCCCACCTCAGCCCTAGGTGCAGTAAGGGTGGAGGGGGGCAAACCCTAGGCATGGAGGGCCCTAGGCCCACCCTAGGTCGCCGCCCCTCCTCCCCTGTCTTGGCCGCCGCCGCCCCAAGTACCATCTAGGGCCGGCCACAACCCTAGGGTGGGAACCCTAGGGGCTGCTCCCTCCCTCCTCCTCCTCCTCCTATAAATAGTGGAGGGTTTTGGGCTACCGACAACACAAGTTTCTCTCTCTCTTTGCGTAGCCCTACCCCTCCTCGTCCTCGTCCTCCGTAGTGCTTGGCGAAGCCTTGCCGGAGTACCATGCAGCTCCATCGTCACCACGCCGTCGTGCTGCCAGAGGTCTCCCTCAACCTCTCCTTCCTCTTTGTTGGATCAAGGTATAGGAGACGTCATCGGGTTGCACATGTGTTGAACGCAAAGGCGTCGTTGTTCGGCATTTAGATCGGAATCCACCACGATCTGAATCGCTGTGAGTATGACTCCACCAACCGTGTTCTAGTAACGCTTCCACTTTGCGATCTTCAAAGGTATGAAGATGCACTCTTCCCCCACTCATTGCTGGTTTCTCCATAGATTGATCTTGGTGACACGTAGGAATTTTTTTGATTTACTACTACGTCTCCCAACAGTGGTATCAGAGCTAGGTCTATGCGTAGAATCTATGCACGAGTAGAACACAAGTTGCTGTGGGCGTCAATTTTGTCAATTTTCTTGCCGTCACTAGTCTTATCTTGATTCTGTAGTATTGGGGGATGAAGCGGCCCGGACTGACTTTACACGTACGCTTACGTGAGACTGGTTCCACCGCCTGACATGCACTTGTTGCATCAGGTGGCTAGCGGGTGTGTGTCTCTGCCACTCTAGTCGGATCGGATTCGATGAAGAGGGTCCTTATGAAGGGTAAATAGCAACTGGCATATCACGTTGTGGTTTTTTCATAGGAAAGAAACATTCTAGCTAGAAACCTATAGCAGCCACGTAAAAAACTTGCAACAACAAATTAGAGGACGTCTAACTTGTTTTTGCAGCATATGCCTTGTGATGTGATATGGCCAAAGGATGTGATATGATATATGTGATGTATGATATTGATCATGTTCTTGTAATAGGATTCACGACTTGCATCTCGATCAGTATGACAACTGGCAGGAGCCATAGGAGGTTGTCTTAATTTATTGTATGACCTGCGTGTCAATAAAAAACGCCATGTAATTACCTTACTTTATTGCTAACCGTTAGCCATAGTAGTAGAAGTAATAGTTGGCAAGACAACTTCATGAAGACACGATGATGGAGATCATGGTGTAATGCCGGTGACAATGATGATCATGGTGCCCCGAAGATGGAGATCAAAGGAGCAAGATGATATAGGCCATATCATGTCACTATATGATTGCATGTGATGTTTATCATGCTTTACATCTTATTTTCTTAGAACGACGGTAGCTTAAATAAGATGATCTCTCATTGAAATTTCAAGAAATGTGTTCACCCTAACTGTGCACCGTTGCTAAGGTTCATTGTTTCAAAGCACCACGTGATGATCGGGTGTGATAGGTTCTAACGTTCGCATACAACGGGTGTAAGCCAGATTTACACACGCAATACACTTAGGTTGACTTGACGAGGCTAGCATGTACAGACCTGGCCTCGGAACATGGGATACCAAAAGGTCGAACAAGAGTCGTATAAAAGATACGATCAACATGGAGATGTTCACCATTGACGACTAGTCCGTCTCACGTGATGATCGGACACGAGCTAGTTGGCGTGGATCATGTGTCACTTGGATGACTAGAGTGATGTCTATCTAAGTGGGAGTTCATTAAATAATTTGATTATGTGAACTTAATTATCATGAACTTAGTCTAAAATTGTCTTCACAATCTATATTGTAGATCCAATGGCCCACGCTAATGTTGCCCTCAACTTCAATGCGTTCCTAGAGAAAACCAAGATGGAAGACGATGGAAGCAACTATACGGACTGGGTCCGTAGCTTGAGGATCATCCTCATAGCTTCCAAGAAATAATATGTCCGTGATGCACCGCTAGGTGACACACCCATTTTCCCAGCTACTCAAGATGTTATGAACACCTGGCGGTTGCATTGTGATGATTACTCCCTGGTTCACTGCAGCATGCTTTACAGTTTAGAACCAGGGCTCCAAAAGCGTTTTGAGCATCATGGAGCATATGAGATGTTCCAAGAGATGAGAAAGGTTTTCCAAGCTCATCCTCGGGTCGAGAGATATGATGTCTCCGACAAGTTCTTCAGTTGTAAGATGGAGGAAAATAGTTCTGTCAGTGAGCACATACTCAAAATGTCTGGGTTGCACAACCGTTTGTCTCAGCTTGGAGTTAATCTTCCGGATGACTCGGTTGTTGAAAGAATCCTCCAGTCGCTCCCACCTAGCTACAAGAGCTTTGTGATGAACTACAACATGCAGGGGATGGAAAAGTCCATTCCTGAGTTGTACTCGATGCTGAAATCAGCGGAGGTCGAGATAAAAAAGGAGCATCAAGTGTTGATGGTCAATAAGACCACTAGTTTCAAGAAAGGCAAGGGTAAAAAGAACTTCAAGAAGGACGACAAAGTAGTTGCCACGCCCTGTAAGCAAGTTGTCAGGAAGAAGAACAAGAATGGACCCAAGCCTGAGACTGAGTGCTTTTATTGCAAGGGTACCAGTCACTGGAAGCGGAACTGCCCCAAGTACTTAGCGGATAAGAAGGCCATCAACGTTAAAGGTATATGTGATATACTTGTTATATATGTGTACCTTACCAGCGCTCGTAGTATCTCCTGGGTATTTGATACCGGTGCAATTGCTCACATTTGTAACTCCAAGCAGGAGCTACGAAATAAGCGGAGACTGGCGAAGGACGAGGTGACGATGCGCGTCGGGAATGGTTCCAAGGTCGATGTGATCGCCGTCGGCACGCTACCTCTACATCTACCTTCAGGATTAGTTTTAAACCTTAATAATTGTTATTTAGTACCAGCTTTGAGCATGAACATTGTATCTGGATCTCGTTTGATGCGAGATGGCTACTCATTTAAATCTGAGAATAATGGTTGTTCTATTTATATGTGAGAAATGTTTTATGGTCATGCCCCGCTGGTCAATGGTTTATTATTGATGACTCTCGAATGTGATGTTACACATGTTCATAGTGTGAGTACCAAAAGATGCAAGATTGATAACGACAGTCCCACTTACATGTGGCTCTGCCGCCTTGGTCATATTGGTGTCAAACGCATGAAGAAACTGCATGCTGATGGACTTTTGGAGTCTCTTGATTTTGAATCATTTGACACGTGCGAACCATGCCTCATGGTTAAGATGACCAAGACTCCGTTCTTCATAAAAATGGAGCGAGCAACTGACTTGTTGGAGATAATACATACTGATGTATGCGGTCCAATGAGCGTTGAGGCTCGTGGTGGCTACTGTTATGTTCTCACCCTCACTGATGACTTAAGCAGATATGGGTATGTCTACTTAATGAAACACAATTCTGGAACCTTTGAAAAGTTTAAGGAATTTCAGAGTGAGGTAGAGAATCAACGTGACAGGAAAATAAAGTGCCTACGATCTGACCATGGCGGAGAATATTTAAGTCACGAGTTTGGCGCACACCTAAGGAAATGTGGAATTGTTTCAAAACTCTCGCCGCCTGGCACACCTCAGCGAAACGGTGTGTCTGAACATCGTAATCGCACTCTATTGGATATGGTGCGATCTTTGATGTCTCTTATCGACTTACCGCTATCATTTTGGGGATATGCATTAGAGACTGCCGCATTCACTTTAAATAGGGCACCGTCTAAGTCCGTTGAGACGACACCATATGAATTATGGTTTGGAAAGAAACCTAAGCTGTCGTTTCTAAAAGTTTGGGGATGCGATGCTTATGTGAAGAAACTTCAACCTGAGAAGCTCGAACCCTAAGCGGAAAAGTGCGTCTTCATAGGATACCCCAAAGAAACTGTTGGGTATACCTTCCACCTCAGATCCGAAGGCAAAGTCTTTTTTTCCAAGAATGGATCCTTTCTAGAGAAAGAGTTTCTCTCGAAAGAATTAAGGGGAGGAAAATAGAACTTGATGAGGTAATTGTACCTGCACTCGAACCGGAGAGTAGCGCAGCACGGGAAGTTGTTTCTGTGGAGCTTGCACCGGCTGGAGAGGAAGTTCATGATGATGATCATGAAAATTCAGATCAAGTTGCTATTGAACCTCGAAGGTCCACAAGGACACGTTCTGCACCAGAGTGGTACGACAACCCTGTCTTGGAGATCATGTTGTTGGACAACGGTGAACCTTCGAACTATGAAGAAGCGATGGCGGGCCTGGATTCCAACAAATGGCTTGAAGCCATGAAATCCGAGATAGGATCCATGTATGATAACAAAGTATGGACTTTGGTGGACTTGCCCAATGATAAGCGAGCCATATAAAATAAATGGATCTTTACGAGGAAGACTGACGTGGATGGTAATGTGACCGTCTATAAGGCTTGGCTTGTAGCTAAGGGTTATCGACAAGTTCAAGGAGTTGAGTACGATGAGACTTTCTCACCCATAGGGATGCCGAAGTCCGTCCGGATCATGTTAGCAATTGCCACATTTTATGATTATGAGATCTGGGAAATGGACGTCAAAACGGCATTCCTTAATGGTTTCCTTAAGGAAGAACTATATATGATGCAGCCGGAAGGTTTTGTCGATCCTAAAGATGCTAACAAAGTATGCAAGCTTTAGCGCTCCATCTATGGGCTGGTGCAAGCATCTCGGAGTTGGAACATTTGCTTTAATGAGGTGATTAAAGCGTTTGGGTTTATACAGGTTTATGGAGAACCCTGTATTTACAAGAAAGTGAGTGGGAGCTCTATAACATTTCTCATATTATATGTGAATGACATATTGTTGATGGGAAATAATATAGAACTTCTGGAAAGCATAAAGGCCTACTTGAATAAGTGTTTTTCAATGAAGGACCTTGGAGAAGCTGCTTACATATTAGGCATCAAGATCTATAGAGATAGATCGAAACGCCTTATAGGTCTTTCACAAAGCACATACCTTGAAAAGATATTGAAGAAGTTCAATATGGATCAGTCCAAGAAGGGGTTCTTGCCTGTGTTACATGGTGTGAGATTGAGTACGACTCAATGCCCGACCACGGCAGAGGATAGACAAAAGATGAGTGTCATCCCCTATGCTTTAGCCATAGGCTCTATTATGTATGCCATCCTGTGTACCAGACCTGATGTGAACCTTGCCATAAGTTTGGTAGGGAGGAACCAAAGTGATCCCGGAGCGGAACACTAGACAATGGTCAAGAATATCCTGAAGTACCTGAAAAGGACCAAGGACATGTTTCTCGTATATGGAGGTGCCGAAGAGCTCGTCGTAAAGGGTTACGTCGATGCTAGCTTCGACATAGATCTAGGTGACTCCAAGTCACAACCCGGATACGTGTATATTTTGAACGGAGGGGCAGTGAGCTGGTGCAGCAGCAAGCAAAGCGCCGTGGCGGCATTTACATAGCTGCTTCGGAAGCAGCAAAGGAAGGGGTCTGGATGAAGGAGTTCATCACCGACCTAGGAGTGATTCCCAGCGCATCGGGCCCGATGACTCTATTCTGTGACAACATTGAAGCTATTGCCCTTGCCGAGGAGCCCAGGTTTCACAAGAAGACAAGACACATCAAGCGCTGCTTCAACTCCATTCGTGATTACATTCAGGATGGAGATATAGATATTTGTAAAGTAAATACGGATTTGAATGTTGCAGATCTGTTGACTAAACCTCTCTCACGAGCAAAACATGATCAACACCAGAACTCTATGGGTGTTCGATACATCACAATGTAACTAGATTATTGACTCTAGTGCAAGTGGGAGACTATTGGAAATATGCCCTAGAGGCAATAATAAAATGTTTATTATTATATTTCCTTGTTCATGATAATTGTCTATTGTTCGTGCTATAATTGTATTAACCGGAAAGCGTAATCCATGTGTAAATACATAGACCACAACATGTCCCTAGTGAGCCTCTAGTTGGCTAGCTCGTTGATCAATAGATGGTCATGGTTTCATGACCATGGACATTGGATGTCGTTGATAACGGGATCACATCATTAGGAGAATGATGTGATGGACAAGACCCAATCCTAACCATAACACAAGATCGTGTAGTTCGTCTGCTAAAGCTGTTCTAATGTCAAGCATTGTTTCCTTAGACCATGAGATTGTGCAACTCCCGGATACCGTAGGGATACTTTGGGTGTGCCAAACATCACAACGTAACTAGGTGGCTATAAAGGTAAACTACGAGTATCCCCGAAAGTATCTGTTGGGTTGGCACGAATCGAGACTGGGATTTGTCACTCCGTGTGACGGACAGGTATCTCTGGGCCCACTCGGTAAGATATCATCATAATGAGCTCAATGTGACTAAGGAGTTAGCCATAGGATGATGTGTTACGGAACGAGTAAAGAGACTTGCCGGTAACGAGATTGAACAAGGTATAGGGATACTGATGACCGAATCTCGGGCAAGTGTCATATCAGTAGACAAAGGGAATTGTATATAGGATTGATTGAATCCCCGACATCGTGGTTCATCCGATGAGATCATCGTGGAGCATGTGGGAACCAACATAGGTATACAGATCCCGCTATTGGTTATTGACCGGAGAGGTGTCTCGGTCATGTCTACATGCCTCCCGAACCCGTAGGGTCTACACACTTAAGGTTTGATGACACTAGGGTTATAGGGAAATTATGTATGTGGTTACCGAAGGTTGTTCGGAGTCCCGGATGAGATCCTGGACGACACGAGGAGTTCCGAAATGGTCCGGAGATAAAGATTCATATATAGGAAGTGAGGTTTTGGTCACCGGAAGTGTTTCAGGCATCACCGATAATGTATCAGGACCACCGGAAGGGTTCCCGGGGTCCACCGGGAGGGGCCACGGGCCCTGGAAGGCTACATGGGCCAAGAGTGGGAGGGAACCAGCCCCTAGGTGGGCTGGTGCGCCTCCCACCTCAGCCCAAGGCGTAGCAAGGGTGGAGGGGGGCAAACCCTAGGCGTGGAGGGCCCTAGGCCCACCCTAGGGCGCCGCCCCTCCTCCCCTCTCTTGGACGCCGCTGCCCCAAGGGCCATCTAGGGCTGGCCGCAACCCTAGGGTGGGAACCCTAGGGGCTGCTCCCTCCCTCCTCCTCCTCCTATAAATAGTGGAGGATTTTGGGCTGCCGACAACACAAGTATCTCTCTCGACGTAGCCCTACCCCTCCTCCTCCTCGTCCTCCGTAGTGCTTGGTGAAGCCCTGTCGGATTACCACGCAGCTCCACCATCACCACACCGTCGTGCTGCCAGAGCTCTCCCTTAACCTATCCTTCCTCCTTGCTGGATCAAGGCGTAGGAGACGTCATCAGGCTGCACGTGTGTTGAACGCGGAGGCGCCGTTGTTCGGTGCTTAGATCGGAATCCACTGCGATCTAAATCGCTGCGAGTACGACTCCACCAACCGCGTTCTAGTAATGCTTCCACTTTGCGATCTTCAAAGGTATGAAGATGCACTCTTCCCCCAGTCATTTCTGGTTTCTCCATAGATTGATCTTGGTGACACGTAGGAATTTTTTTAATTTACTACTACGTCTCCCAACAATCATGCATATAAGAATTCAGAGAAGATTCAAATAATATTCATGGATAATCTGAACATAAACCCACAATTCATCCGATCTTGACAAACACACCACAAAAGAGTATTACATTGGATAGATCTCCATGAAGACCATGAAGAACATGGTATTCAAGAACAAAGAGAGAGAAGACGCCATCTAGCTACTAGTTATGGACCCGTAGGTCTATGGTGGACTAATCACGCATCATCGGAGGTGCAATGGAGTTGATGTAGATGCCCTCCGTGATCGAAACCCCCTCCGGCAGATTACCGGAAAAGGCTCCAAGATTGGATCTCTCGAGAACGGAGGCTTCTGGCGGCATAAAAGTATTTTTTGGGTCCCTTTGGTGTTGGGGGAAATATTTGGGTATTTATAGGATGAAGAATAGGGTTAGGAGACGTGCCAGGAGACGACAAGCCTGCCAGTCGTGACCAGGGGGTGGTCGCGCCTACCAGGTTTGTGATCTCGTGGTAGATCCTCTGCCGTGCACTCCAAGTCTCTTTCCTTCTAGAAAAAAATAATTCCGAAGGTTTTATTCCGTTTGGACTCCGTATAATATTCCATATCTGTAAAACTCAAAAACAAGGAAAAAAACAGAAACTAGCACTAGGCTCTAGATTAATAGGTTAGTCCCAAAAATAATATAAAATAGCATATTAATGCATATAAAACACCCAAAATAGAAAATATAATAGTATGACATCATCAAAAATTATAGATACGTTGGAGACATATCAGCATCCCCAATCTTAATTCCTGCTCGTCCTCGAGTAGGTAAATGATAAAAACAGAATTTTTGATGTGGAGTGCTACCTAACATGTTTATCCATGTAATATTCTTTATTGTGGCATGAATATTTAGATCCATAAGAATCAAAACAAAATCTTAATATTGATATAACACAATAATATTTCAAGCATACTAGCAAAGCAATTGTATCTCTTCAAAATATAATGGCAAAAGAAAGTTATCCCTACAATATCATATAGTGTGGCTATGCTCCATCTTCCCCACACATAGTATTTATATCATGCACAACCTCGATGACAAGTCAAGCAATTGTTTTCACACTTTTATTTTCTCAAACTTTTCAACTCTCACGCAATACATGAGCGTGAGCCATGCATATAGCACTATAGGTGGAATAGAATATGGTGGAGGTTGTCAAGGAAAGGGAGAAGATAGTCTCACATCAATTAGGCGTATCAACGGGCTATGGAGATGCCCATCAATATATATCAATGTGAGTGAGTAGGGATTGCCATGCAACAGATGCACTAGCACTATAAATATATGAAAGCTCAAGGAAACTAAGTGGGTGTGCATCCAGCTTGCTTGCTCATGAAGACCTAGGGCACTTTGAGGAAGCCCATCATTAGAATATACAAGCCAAGTTATATAAATAAAAATTCCCACTAGTATATGAAGTGAAAAAATAGGAGACTCTCTATCATGAAGATCATGGTGCTACTTTGAAGCACAAGTGTGGAAAAAGATAGTAGCAATGTACCTTCTCTCTTTTCTCTCATTTTTCTTCTTTTTTTCTTTATTTTTTTCTTTTTTGGTGGGCATCTAAGGCCTCTTTTTATTTTTTTATTTGGGCTTCGCTGGCCTATTTTATTTTTCATAAAGTCCGGAGTCTCATCCCCACTTGTGAGGGAATCATAGCTTCCATCATCCTTTCCTCACATGGGACATGCTCTAATAATGGTATTCATCACACTTTTATTTACTTACAACTCAAAAGAAAATTACAACTTGCTAACTATGACAAAATATGACTCTATATGCAATATGGAAGTGATGGTGCATGTCATAAAAGGAAACGGTGGAAGTTACATGGCAATATATCTCGGAATGGCTATGGAAATGCCATAATAGGTAGGTATGGTGGATGTTTTGAGGAAGGTATATGGTGGCTGTTTTGAGGAAGGTATATTTGTTGTACCGACAAAATTTGCCCGATACTAGAGAGGCTAGCAAAGGTGGAAGGGTGAGAGTGAGTATAATCCATGGAATCAACATTAGTCATAAAGAAATCACACACTTATTGCAAAAGTCTATTAGTCATTGAATCAAAGTATTAAACTCATGCTCCTAGGGGATAGGTTGGTAGGAGTTAACCATCGCGCGCTCCCGACCCTCACAGAAAGGTCGACAATCTACAAACAAATCATGACCCAACTTCCTTAAATAATGGTTCACCATACATGCATGCTACGGGAATCACAAACCTTTACACACATATTTTTTACCAAATCATAATTACTTACTAACATGACTCTTAACATTACCATCTTTATATCTGAAAACTTTATGGAAGAAATCAAACTTCTCATAATATTCAATGCACTTAATATGGAAGTTTTTTATATCCCTCTTGGATGCCTATCATATTAGGACTAATTTCATAACCTAGACTAATTACCATGCTGTTTAGAGACTCTCAAAATTATATAAGTGAGGTACAAGAGTTCAATTATTTCTATAAAACGCAAACATCACCGTGCTCTAAAAAATACAAGTGAAGCACATAGAGCAAAATTGCCTATCTCAAAAGATATAAGTGAAACACATAGAGTATTCTAATAAATTCATGATTCAGCCTGTTTCTCTCAAAAGATATGTGCAGAAAGGATGATTTTGGAAAATTAAGAAGCAAAGGCTCATATCATACAAGACGCTCCAAGCAAAACACATATCATGTGGTGAATAAAAGTATAGCCTCGTGTAAATTTATCGATGGATTGAAGACGAAAGAGGGGATGCCTTCCGGGTAATCCCCAAGCTTCGACTCTTTGGAATCCTTTAATATGACTTGGGTTGCCTTGGGCATCCTCAATCTTAAGCTCTTGCCACTCCTTATTCCATAGTCCATCAAATCTTTACCCAAAACTTGAAAACTTCACAACACAAAACTTAACAGAAAACTCATGAGATCCGTTAGTATAAGAAAATAAGTCACCACTTTAGGTACTGTTGTGAACTCATTCTTTATTTGTATTGGTGTTATACATACTGTATTCTAACTTCTCCATGGATCATACCCCATGATACAACCCATAGATTCATCAAAATAGGCAAACAACTCAAGGAAAAACAGAATCTGTCAAATACAGAACAATCTGTAGCAATCTCAAAACTTCATATACTTATGCAACTCAAAAATTCTGAAAACTTAGGAAAACCTGGGAAATTTATATATCAATCTTGTGTAAAAATTTCATCCCAATTCGACGCTCTGAAAAATTGAGAAAAGTCCTGGACTGCCCGCAAAAGTTTCTGTTTTTTAGCAAATTCAAATCAACAACTACCATAGATCACCCCAAAGGTTTTACTTGGCTCGAACACTAATTGAAACACCAAAGCACAATTACTAAAGAACTAATATTGTGGTAAACACTCAAAAACAGAAGCAAAAACATAACACAAAAATAAAATTGGGTTGCCTCCCGACAAGCGCTATTGTTTAACGCCCCTAGCTAGGCAAAACGCAATAGATCTAGGTATTGTCATCTTTGGTATGCAATCCAAACGTAGCTCTCATAATAGATTCATAAGAATCTTATTTTATTTCTAGTAAAGTGTTCCATGCCTTTCCTTAATGGAAATTGGAACCTAATGTTTCCTTCTTTCATGTCAATAATTGCACCAATCGTTTTAAGGAAAGGTCTACCAAGAATAATAGGACATGTAGGATTGTAATCTATATCAAGAACAATGAAATATATGGGCACATAATTCCAATTTTCAAAAATAATAACATCATTAATCCTTCCCATAGGTTTCTTAATGGTGGAATCCGCAAGGTGCAAATTTAGAGAGCAAGCATCAAGATCATGGTAACCTAGCACGTCACATAAAGTTTTCGGTATCATGGAAACACTAGCACCAAAATCACACAAATCAAGGCACTCATAATATTTGATTTTAATCTTAATAGTAGGTTCCCACTCATCATGAAGCTTTCTAGGGATATAAACTTCTAACTCAAGTTTTTCTTCAAAATATTTCATCATATCATCAACGATATGTTTAGTAAAAGCCTTATTGTGATTATAAGCATGTGGAGAATTCATAATGGATTGTAAAAAGGAAATACAATAAATAAAAGAGCAACTATCATAATTAAAGTCCTTGAAATCCAATAGAGTGGGTTCATTGCTATTTAATATTTGACCTCTTCCATCCCACTTTTATCAATTTAAGCATTGAGATCTATAGGCTCTGAATCATTGGGGCTCCTTTTAACTAAAGTTGACTCATCTACAGTCCCATATTTATCAAGATTAACATTAGAAAACAAATATTCAATAGGAGTCACATCAATCACTTTAAGATCTCATCAATATTATCACGAGAACACACTTTTTCAAGCCATTCACGCTTAGCACATATTCTAGCGGTTCTTTCCTTACACTCATCCATAGAAATTCTCATAGCTTTTAAGGACTCACTAATATCATGCTTGGGTGGAATATATCTAATTTTCAAATAATCAATCTCAAGAGAAATTCTATCAACGTTCCTAGCCAAATCATCAGTTTTGAGCAAATTTTCTTCAATCATAGAACTGAAACCCTTTTGCGAACTAATAAATTATTTAATATTATTCTCAAGATCAGAGGGCATCCTACTATAATTTCCATAAGAATTGTTGTAGGAATTACTATAATTATTAGAGGAATTACTAGGAAACGACCTAGCATTGAGATTACCTCTATACGTGTTATTACCAAAATTGTTCCTACCAAAAAAGTTCACATCCATAAATTCATTATTATTTCCAATCAAAGAAGATAAAGGCATATCATTAGGATCAATAGTATCACTCTTACTAGCAAACAATTTCATCAATTCATCCATCTTTTCACTCAAGGTATTAATTTCTTCAATAGCATGCACCTTTTTACTAGTAGGAGATCTTTCGGTATGCCATTGAGAGTAATTTTCCATAATATTATTTAGGAGTTTAGCAGCTTCTCCTAATGCGATTTCCATAAAAGTACCACCCGCAGCGGAATCTAAGAGATTCCTAGAAGCAAAATTGAATCCAACATAAAAAAATTGTATAATCATCCATAAACTCAAACCATGCGCGGGGCAATTTCTAATCATTAATTTCATCCTCTCCCAAGATTGTGCAACATGCTCAGGATCAAGTTGGTTAAAATTCATTATATCGTTCCTAAGGGAGATAATCTTAGCGGGCGGAAAGTACTTTGAGATAAAAGCATATTTACACTTATTCCATGAATCAATACTATTTTTAGGCAAAGATGAAAACCAAGTTTTAGCACGATCTCGTCGCGAGAACGAAAATAGCTTCAATTTACCAATATCGTTATCCATATCTTTCTTCTTTTGCATGTCACACAACTCAATGAAAGTATTTAGATGGGATGTGGCATCTTCACTAGGAAGGCCCGAAAATTGTTCTTTCATAACAAGATTAAGCAAGGGAGCATTGATCTCATAAGATTCCGCACTAGTGGCGGGAGCAATTGTAGTACTAATAAAATCATTATTATTAGTATTGGAAAAATCACACAACTTGGTATTCTCAGACATCGTGACAAAGTAAGCAATTAAGCACACAAGCAAACGGAAGAAGGGCGAATAAAAAGGCAAATCTTTTTGGTATTTTATGAAAATCGTTTTAGAAGTGGGGGAGAGGGAAATGAGAGGCAAACTGCAAATAATGGAAATTGAAGAGATGACTTTGTGATGGGTACTTGGTAGGCTTGATGCTTGACTTGCTATGTATCCTCCCCGGCAATGGCGCTAGAAATCCTTCTTGCTACCTCTTGAGTTTGCATTGGTTTTCCCTTGAAGAGGAACGGGTGGTGCAGCGAAGTAGATAAGTATTTCCCTCAGTTGATGAGAACCAAAGTATCAATCCAGTAGGAGGAACAAGCAAGTCACTAATATATGCACCTACACTAACAATCAAACTCTTGCACCCAACGCTATAAAGGGGTGGTTGTCAATCCCTTCACAGTTATTTGCAAGGATTAGATCCGATAGAGATAGATGTAAACACAAATGGAAAGTAAAAGATAAGTAAATTGCAGCAAATTATTTTCGGTATTTTTGGTTTATAGATCTGAAAATATATTATGGAAAGTAGACCCGGGGGCCATAGATTTCACTAGAGGCTTCTCTCTTGAAGGAAAATATCATGGTGGGTAAACAAACTACTGTCAAGCAATTGATAGAAAAGCAAATAATCAAGTAGATATCCAAGGCAATGATCATTCATATAGGCATCACATCCCTGTCAAGTAGACCCAAACGATTCTGCATCTACTACTATTACTCCACGCATCCACCGACTCCTGCCTGCATCTAGAGTATTAAGTTCATGAAGAACAAAGTAACACATTAAGTAAGATGACATGATGTAGAGGGATAGACTCAAGCAATATGATGAAAACCCTATATTATTACCCTTGATGGCAACAATACAATATGTGCCTCGCCACCCCTACTATGTCGCTGGGTGAGGACACCGCAAGATTGAACCCAAAACCAAGCACTTCTCCCATTGCAAGAATTACCAATCTAGTTGGCCAAACCAAACCAATAACTCGAAGAGACTTGCAAGGATATGAAATCATGGATATAAGAATTAAGAGAAGATTCAAATAAGATTCATGGATAATCTAGACATAAACCCACAATTCATTGGATGTTGACAAACACACCACAAAAGAGTATTACATCGGATGGATCTCCATGAAGATCATGAAGAACATGGTATTGAAGATCAAAGAGAGAGAATAAGCCATCTAGATACTAGCTATGGACCCGTAGGTCTGTGGTGGACTACTCACGCATCATCATAGGGGCAATGGAGTTGATGTAGATGCCCTCCGTGATCGAAACCCCCTCCGGCAGATTACCGAAAAAGGCTCCAAGATTGGATCTCTCGGGAACGGAGGCTTCTGGTGGCGGAAAAGTATTTTCGTGGATACCTTTGGTGTTCGGGGAATATTTGGGTATTTATAGGACGAAGAATAGGGTTAGGAGACTTGCCAGGAGACGGCAAGCCTGCCAGGCACGACCAGGGGACTGGCCACGCCTACCAGGCTTGTGAGCTCCTGGTAGATCCCCTGGCATGCACGCGAAGTCTCGTGGATCTCTTTCCTTCTAGAAAAAAATCATTGCTAAGGTTTTATTCAATTTGGACTCCGTTTAATATTCCATATCTGCAAAACTCAAAAACAAAGAAAAAACAAAAACTGGCACTAGGCTCTAGATTATTAGGTTAGTCTCAAAAATAATATAAAATAGCATATTAATGCATATAAAACATCCAAAACAGATAATATAATAGCAGGACATCATCAAAAATTAGAGATACATTGGAGATGTATCACCCGCCAACCACACCAACCGTAACTGCTGGGTGTTCAAACATGCTACCAAACTCTCAGCCGAGGATCAAGGCAAGGGCCCACGTAGCAAGGACGAGGATGGGCCCCGCGGTCCGATCGGTGGCGGACAGAAGCAGTTCCCTCAAGAGGTAAAAACCATGAATATGATATACACCACTCATATACCCAGAAAGGAGAGGAAGCACGCCCTTCGAGAGGTCTACGCCGTAGAGCCTGTAGCCCCTAAGTACAACCCACGGTCGGCGTACCCGATCACCTTTGATCGACGTGACCACCCGACCGGTATTCGTCCTGGGGGCATAGCCGCCCTCGTCCTAGACCCCATCATAGATGGGTATCACCTCACTAAAGTCCTAATGGACGGAGGAAGTAGCCTTAAGCTGATTTACGCAGACATGGTGAAAAAGATGGGTATAGATCCATCAAGGATCAAACCCAGCAACACTACCTTTAAAGGAGTGATCCCAGACGTCAAAGCTCGGTACATGGGCTCTGTAATCCTGGAAGTAGTGTTCGGTTCACCCGATAACTTTCGAAGTGAAGACTTTATCTTCAACATTGTACCTTTCTGTAGCGGCTACCACGCCCTACTAGGCTGTACAATGTTCACTCGCTTTAACGCCATCCCACACTACTCACCCCTCAAGCTCAAGATTCCCGGGCCCAAGGGGGTCATTACTGTCAATGGAAACACAGAGCGATCCATCCGAACCGAGGAACATTCATTGGCCCTGGCGGCCAAATTCCATTACAATGATGATCAAAAAATACCGACATCTGCCGTAAAGGCACGTAAGGTTGAGAAGCGAGCTCGGTTTCAGTTCGAACTCACAACACCTTCTCCTCCCCAAAAATAGGGACTCACTCCCCATTGCACAACCCTAATGCCAACAAAATGCCAAGAAGGCACAACTTCACACTTAAGATTCCATGGCCAGCAGTGGGGAACAACTATCAAAGCACAAGTGTTCGGCTAGACCAAACTACCAGCAATATAAGTCTTTAGACATACAACAGGTACCATCAAGGACCCGCTAAATCATAAAGCCCATCAATAGTTCGGCGACTTCTCAAGATCCTCTTTCCAAGGTCCGCTCGCCGACATCATTATCCATAAAGGAATGCAATACCCTAGGAGGCACATGAGTGGACATGCGACAAGGCATATTGAGGACGTCAGGCCACCCATCGAAGACCCCTGGTACAACCCCTCCTGTAAACTTTATATTTCATCTTCAAGTACCTATAAACAGTTGCTTCGACAATTCGAGCTATAAGAGTTATTGAGCAAAATATAAGACCATTATGCATGGCCACTTCGCCGTCCTTTTGGCACATAATATATTTCCTCCCTCCTCAATGCTTCTTGCGAAAAAATTTGGTACACATTACGATGCAACCGGCTAATAAACCGGGGGCTCGAATTTAAAGTATCGCTCTAAGCACAATCGATCATGTGTTCAGCGTCTTGGAGTTCTCGTTATATGAATCGGTTCTGAACTATGTCTTGGGTCAATAGTTGGGTTGCCTGGATCCTATGTTTGCCCCTTTACTTTCCTCTCGTTTGGCTAAAAGGGCAAAGGGAGAACCTCTACGATTGTGTTTCCAGCTAGCCTGGTCAAGCACCTCAGGGGTGAAAGCCGAAAACGACTGTCATAGTATGCAAGAACCGGTGTGCGAATCTGAGCATAAGTCTTATACTAAAAATTCGTTAGAGGTTATTTCGTGTCCTATGATGGTTTTCGTATTCGTACAAACCATGTGATCCTGGCTTTAGCCACAGTTCATCCGAACATCACAAACCACCGGGGGCTAGTCATTAGTGAAAGGACGTGGATGTCGCCTAGAGGGGGGGGGGTGAATAGGCGCTTCAAAATAATTACGATTTAGGCTTGAACAAATGCGGAATAAAACTATCGTTTAATTAGTCAAGCACAAAACCTAAAACAACTAGGCTCACCTATGTGCACCAACAACTTATGCTAAGCAAGATATACAACTAAGTGATAGCAAGATATATAACAAGAAACAATATGGCTATCACAAAGTAAAGTGCATAAGTAAAAGGGCTCTAGTAAGAGATAACCAAGGCACGAGGAGACAATGATGTATCCCTAAGTTCACACCCTTGCGGATGCTAATCTTCGTTCGGAGCGGTGTGGAGGCACAATGCTCCCCAAGATGCTACTAAGGCCACCGTAATCTCCTCACGCCCTCGCACAATGCAAGATGCCGTGATTCCACTAAGGAACCCTTGAGGACGGTCACCGAACCCGTACAAACTAGGTTGGGGCAATCTCCACAACTTAATTGGAGGCTCCCAACGACACCACGAAGCTTCACTACAATGGATTGTGGCTCCGAGGTGACCTCAAATGCTCGGGGCAATCTTCACAACCTAATTGGAGACCCTGATGCTTGCACGGAGCTTTGCACCACAATGATTGAGCTCCAAGACAACACAAGTTGTCTAGGGCGCCAAGGCACCTAAGAGGAACAAGCTCTAGGGTGCACAAACACCCAGGAGTAATAAGCTTCTCAAACTTCACTTGCATGTATCACCATGGAGAACTCAAACCTATGCACCAAATGCAATGGCAAGGGGACACGGAGTGCCCAAGTCCTTCTCTCCCAAATCCGACCACAACAACTAATTCTATGGAGGAAAGTGAGAGGAAGAACAAATAAGAACACAAAGAACTCCAAGATCTATATCCAAAGGGTTCCCCTCACATAGAGGAGAAAGTGATTGGTGGAAATGTGGATCTAGATCTCCTCTCTCTTTTCACTCAAAAAGGAGCAAGAACCATTGGAGGGATTGAGAGATAGCAAGCTCAAAGAAGGTCAACAATGGGGGGCAAACACGAGTTCAAAGAATAATGTTCAATGGGGAAGAAGACCCCCTTTTATAGGTGGGAAAAAAATCCAACCGTTATGCTCACAACCCGCACAGAGCGGTACTACCGCTCTTTGGAGCGGTACTACCGCTAGGGCTTTAGTAGCCATATGAAAAACAACAGCGAGGAGGCAAAAGGCCAATAGAACCACCAGAGAGGTACTACCGCTCGTCCTCATGGTACTACCGCTGGGATAGTGGTACTACCGCAAAGGGTAACGGTACTACTGTCACGCCCAAGATGCACGCCTATCCATTTCGAGGCACGAGGTCCTCGCAAGGGATAGAAGCGCATCTTGTTGTTAGCAAGATAAGCATCATCACAACATACATTACAGAAGGGAAGAGTATACAAGGTTGGATTACACTCGCCACATGCTAAATTACAATATCACTCAATTCATAACATCAAGAGGATCACAGGGTCCAACCACAGACGAAATCAAACGATAAAAGCATTTGCAATGACACTATCAAGCTGCCCCAAGATCACGACCAGGTCCTCAGTCATCCGGATACGTCACATACATACGACCTCTTTCTTCATCATACTCCCATTGGACCTGGGTAAGATCATCCTGCATCTGCTCATCTGCACCTGTACCTAGAGTTCTTGTAGTAAACTATGAGCCACAGAGGACTCAGCTATCATGTGCCCGGGTACCAAGACTATTTAAGCTTTAGGATGGAAGGGGTGATGCTTAGTTTGTAGCAGCGCTAAGCATTATATGGTGGCTACCTTCGCAACAAGAATGTAAATGTGAGTGGTCTACGATAAGCGATCGAATCTAGCATAATCTCTATGAGATACTGAATCACCTGCTTACGTCAATCATAACCCCACCATGTCCTCTCTCGGATCATGTTCTCGAGCAGAGACAATCACGGTTACTCACACAGTTGGTGTCTTTTAATTAGAGTTTACTTCAAGTTTACTAGAACCGGGTGTTAAACAAATATCCAAGTTGCCACATAACCGCGGGCACGGCTTTCCGAAAGATTTAACCCTGCAGGAGTGCTCCAACTAGTCCATGACAAATAACCACACTCCACAGGAATTCCTCGACCATAGATCTCGTGGTCTTCATCGGTAATTCCAACACCTCGAGAAAACCCGAAGAAAGTCAGAGTCCACACGCAGGACATTTGATAAAGGTAAAACAAATCCAGCAAGACCACCCGACGTGTCGACGAACCCGATAAGAGCCGCGTATCTCAGTCTCAGGACATGACGGATAAGCAACGCATACGGAGGCCTGATAGAAATCTCCCAAGTTGCCCAGGGTTGGCCCCGCACAGTGCTCTAGTTTGGACCAACATTCATGAGGAGCACTGGCCCGTGGGTTGATTAGATTATCCACGGGGTTGCAAAGCCCTATGCAAGTTTATTAAGTTATTATCAAATGTAGTACCAAAGTTGGGTCTTGCCAGACAAGTTTTTAAACTCAACCGAATAAACAAGGGGGTCCCCATAACAACCCCGAGCGTGTTAGGAGCGCAAAATATGGAAAACATAACAGCGGTAACAAGGAACTAATGGCAGTAGCAGCGGAACAAATCACTCACCAATACCAGATATATATGTGCATTAAATTAAAGAACAGACTTTATTGTGATATCCCATCCATGTTATCACATGGAACAACCTCCACCTGCAACTAAGAATGCTATAAGAGGGGCTGAGCAGCGGTAACTTAGCCAACCAAAGTTTTCTAGGATGTGGAGGTTAGAGGCTGTCATGGAAACATGGGGGCTGATATCAAGTGGTAGGTAGCGCAATTGTAATAATAAAAGCGAGAATCTAGCAAGCAAATATAGTATTGGGATCCGGCTACGATCATCTTGCCTGTTGGTTCTTCAGCGGAACAAGTAGCGGGATCCTTGTAGTGGTACTCTCCAAGGTCCTCGAACTCAGTATCGACACTCGCGTCTACCCAAGAGAAACAACAAAAAAAATAACCAACCAAGGTGCAATGCACAACCAAGATGACGCATGATTCATTTTAGAAGAAACTTAACATGGCAAACCAAACTAGTCAAGTTTCACGTGCAAAATTGTTATATTAGTGAATCTGGACAGAACCTTATGTTAAGTTATTTATACATGCATGAACATGGAAAATATGGACGCATCATGCAAAATCGATAGAAATACATATAAGGATCGCAAGAAATGGATCTACGGTTCTCGAGATACGCTCACGACAAGGTACGGAGGCAAAACACAAGACCACCAAAAACCTGGGCTAATTCTTAGCATTCCAAGGTAGCCACTAGATAGGTGATGAAAAATCAATCACAATAGGCTCAAGAATCAATCCATCCCATGGAGTATAGCTCCCACAAGTCACAAAACAAAATAACACCCAATCTGCCACAAAACAGTAACATAGCAACTTGTAAAGCTCACAACTTGAGCTACAGGAATCCTACAGCCACAAACAAGACATGGACAGAATCTACTCAACACCCCCATCAACTTATCCAACTATGCAATCAGCAAAAGATGCACACATCAATATGCATGGAGCAATCAAGTTGACATGATGAATCAATTTTTCAGGGACTGAAAATTCTAGTTTTCTGGAATCTGGGTTAATAAAGTAGCAAGTTGACAACACTGGTTACATATGCTAGAGAGCTCCTATTGGCATGAAAGTTAACAGGATGGTAGATGACAATATCTACTACAAATAACTAACACTGAGCATGGGAAAATTCCAAACATAACACTAGATACAACCCACTCTTCCTGGCAAAACAATAACAGCAGATCTTCCAGACCTGGACATTTTTAAGCAAGCTGGACAGAAACAGAAAGTATCTTACTAAACTGCATGGTTCCCACTCCTATGGTGACTTATCATAAATAACAAAAATACTAGGGCATTCCCATCAACTTTAGCTAACAAACTCATGTTGGCAAGAACTTAAAATCATGCATAGATTAATTCACAAATAAAAGACAAAAGGGCATCACAGCATAAAAATGCAGTTTTGACAAGTTGCCCCAAAGTCAAATCTGACTTCACAGATGCATTCATGGGTTGATTCTACGCCAAAATCATTACTCATACCCATATGCTTGCATGGAACAAGAGGGAGAAATACTAGGTCGAAATAGGCCCCTATAAGTCATGGTTGACTTATGACACATGTGCATACTTAATGAAAGGGCCCAAAATGACTTGTGCTCTATTGATACATGTTGGAAATGGTTAATTAGCATATTAGGGACATGATAACATGGCATTGCATCAATTGCAAGGGTGAGACTAGCTAGAAGATAACTATGCTTGTAATGCACCTAAAGAGAGCATCTACACTTGTAGCTGCTCATGCACCTACCTCACTACACCACACTAGCACATCAATTCTACACATGCACATGCACTTCCATAGCAATCTACACAACCACACCTAGGTGTAGATGCACACATACACATCCATATATGCACATATGCACAAGTGCATCCATGCACATACACATGCACATAGGGTGCACCCACACCTACACCTACTTGCACACACACAAGCACTCACAAATGAGTGTGTGTATGCCTGACACACACATACACACACTACACTAAGCACACACACCTAAGTATGTGTATGTATAACATACATACACACACACACTAACCCGTACACTACCTACACACACAACCATACTCACATGAAACACCACACACACACCTCTACACCTACATATATATGCATACATGTGTATATACACCATTAGGTGCATACACACACAAACACATACATGTTCAAATAGGTGTATGCATCACCATGTGACACATACACACATACATGCTGAAATTACACACACACACATATACCTGCACATACACATGAATATAGGCTAGAACCAAGCTAAAACAGAAAAAAACAAAGCAAAGCAATCAGAAAAGGAAAACACAAAAGGGTGCCGTCGGGGTCGAACCCACGACCCACTGCACTAGACGCTAACACACCACACACTCACACCACTGCGCTACGACATCGACAGTTAACAGAGGAAGGGGATAACTACACTAATACACACACACATCTACACGAGACTGACGAAACTGAAACAAAACAAAGCAACGCGTGACATATACGGCAGCGACACTCCAGCGACCTCACGGTGGCTAGAGGGCGTCTCCGGCGAAGGCAAGACACGGCGACGACTGCGGGATGCATGGGGGATCCATTCCCCGGTTTGTCTCGTGATGAGGGGGACAGAGGCGAGCGCAAGCAACCACCTTGCTGACCGGCGGCGACCAAGACTATGGCGGCGATGCACGGGCTACGGCGAGGAGAGGGGAACAGGGGAGGACGAGGCGCTCACCGAGGGGGCGAACGACGGCGAGACGAGCTCGACGGAGGGGAAGAAGCGCTCGGGGACACGGCGGCGATGAAGGGGAAGCAGGGGCACTCGGACGACGGCGATGCGGCACCACAGAGGAGGAGTTCCTCTCCTCCTAGCACCAGGAACAGGACGCGGACGGCTCCGGCTCGCCGCAGACCATCTTGAAGGCGGCGGGGCTTCACCAGAGAGAGGCCGGCGACGAGCCCTTCGACCCTCACCTCCCTGAACCTCACCTCACTAAATCGGGAAGGAAGAAGAACATAGGGGAAAGAGGAGGAGGAGAAGGGGAAAGCGGCGGCGGCGACGGGAACAGGAGAACCCTAGGGATGCGCGCTTATGTAGGGGCCGACCTCGACGTTGGCGCTAACGGCGACGGCGACGGCGCGCTCTCTCGCTCTTTGCTCTGCTCTGCACACACGCGCACACACTGACAGAACAGAGGGGAAAGGGGCAGGTTGCCTCTTGGCACCTGGGCTGGGCCTCGGCCCAACTGCTCCTCTCTCTCTCTGAAATAAAAACAGAGAAAGGCCTTTTCCTTTTTATAAACCAGCAACACTAGGATAAATCCCCATGGCATTTTAAAAAGATTTTGAGCAAAACAAAAATACATTTGTAAAGGAAATAATCTGCTGCTTATTATAAAAATATGAAGTTGAATTATTTAGCAAGTTAATTTAATATTTAATAAAAGGGCAGCCCTGTTTAAATGGAATGCAAAAACCCAACATCCCCAAATAACAAAAGCACCACTCACATCATTCATAAGAATATAAGGGCCACCTCTTGAACATTTTTAATCAATTAAAACAGCAAGTAAAATCTGGTCATATAATTAATAGGAAGAGAGGGGAAGAAGAGGGTGGTGTTTGAAAGATAGAAGAGAGGGGGAGAAAGAGGTGTTGCACACATGGATCCACCACACTCAAACATCAACACTCACAAGACACTCATGACCAACACATCATTCCAAGACACATGAAACCAACATGACCAGAAGTTTGAAATGATGCAAGATGAAATGATGAATGAATGCAAACAACACATGGGTGACCGCTTGCAAAACCATAACATAGCTCATGACACAAGTTCGTACAATGGGGTTACATGCCAAATATGGCAGGGACAACACTTGGGCTGTCACAACTCTCCCACACTACATGAGGATCTCGACCCGAGATCTAGGAACGAAAGAAGTCCGGAAATTTGGAACGGAGCAGGTCCTCGCGTTCCCAAGTAGCTTCTTTGTCGGAATGATGAGACCACTTCACCTTGAGGAACTTGATAGACTTGTTGCGAGTCTTATGCTTAGTTTCTTCGAGAATTGCAACTGGGTGCTCACGATAAGAAAGATCTGCTTGAAGATCGATGTCTTGGAGGTCAATGGTTCGCTCAGGAGTCTTGAAGCATTTCTGGAGCTGAGAAACATGGAAGACATCGTGCACGTTCGCGAAATTTGGAGGAAGCTCGAGTTGATAAGCAAGACCACCTCTCTTGTCAACAACTTTGAAAGGACCAACAAACCGAGGGGCCAACTTCCCTTTTATTCCAAATCGTTGCGTGCCTCTCATGGGAGAAACTTTGAGATAGACAAGATCATCCACTTGGAAGGAAACATCCCGATGTTTGCTATCATAATAGCTCTTCTGACGGGACTGAGCTACTTTGAGGTTCTCATGAATGACATGGCGCATTTCTTCTTCTTCAGAGATCATGTCATTGCCCAATATCTGACGCTCACCGGTTTCAGACCAGTTAAGCGGGGTACAACACTTTCTGCCGTAGAGAATCTCGAATAGGGCCTTGCCTGAACTAGCTTGAAAGCTATTGTTGTATGAGAATTCAGCATATGGAAGACAGTCTTCCCACTTCATGCCAAACGATATCACACAGGCCCTGAGCATATCTTCAAGAATCTGATTGACTCTCTCAACTTGACCACTTGTCTACGGATGGAACGCCGTGCTGAAACGGATCTTAGTACCCATAGCAGTCTGGAAGGACTCCCAAAACTTAGAAGTGAAGAGACTTACACGGTCAAAAGAGATGAGCTGAGGAATACCATGCAAAGACACTATCCTTGATGTATACAACTCCGCAAGCTGAGCTGCCGAGATAGACTCCTTGACTGGCCGGAAATGAGAAACTTTTGACAGCTTGTCGATAACCACAAAGATGGCATCGTTGCCTCTCTTGGACTTGGGAAACCTAGTTACGAAATCCATCTCCACGTGATCGAATTTCCACTCTGGGATAGGCAAAGGCTGAAGAAGATCTGCTGGACGTTGATGCTCTACCTTCACTCTACGACAGACATCGCACTCATTCACGAACTGAGCAATCTCACGTTTCATGCGAATCCACCAGAAGGTTTGCTTGAGATCCTGATACATCTTGGAACTGCCTGGATGAATGGATATAAGAGAATTGTGTGCTTCGTCCATGATAACCTTTCTGAGATCACCTTTTGGAACCACAAGACAGTCCTCAAAGAACAAGGTATCTTTGTCATCGACACGAAAGCACTTATACTTCGGAATGCTGTTGGCCACACCTTTCTTCACTTTCTTCACCATAGCGTCAAGAAGCTGCGCTTGGCGAACCTGATCTTCCAGAGTCGGAGAGACTTGAAGATTGGCAAGAAATCCTTGCGGAATCATCTGGAGGTTTAGCTTGCGAAAGGCTTCACAAAGCTCTGGTTGAAGAGGCTTCAAGATGAGACTATTGCAGTACGCCTTACGGCTGAGCGCGTCTGTAATGACATTTGCTTTCCCAGGAGTATACTCAATGCTTGGATTAAAGTCTTCAAGCATTTCGACCCAACAAGATTGACGAAGATTGAGATTGGGTTGAGTAAAAATGTACTTCAAGCTCTTGTGATCGGTGTACACCTCAACTGGTCTACCCAACAACAAATGCCTCCAAGTCATAAGAGCATGCACAACTGCCGCCAACTCAAGATCATGAGTGGGGTAGTTCTTCTCGGCAGGCTTCAACTGACGCGAGGTATAGGCCACAATCTTCTTGTCTTGCATAAGAACACCACCAAGGCCTTGGAGAGAAGCATCACAGAAAACTTGGAAAGGCTTGGACTGCTCAGGAGGAACAAGAACTGGAGCTGAAGTCAGTTTCTGCTTGAGCGTATTGAACGCTGCATCACACTCAGGATACCAAACATACTTGACACTCTTCTGGAGGAGATTGGATAGAGGCTTGGCAATTTGAGAGAAGTTCTCCACGAACCTTTTGCAATAGCTAGCAAGCCTGAGGAAACTCCGAAGCTGCTTGACGTTCTGAGGAGGTTCCCACTTCAATATTGCTTCAACTTTCTAAGGGTGCACTTTAATTCCCTCGGCAGAGATGACATGCCCGAGGTACACCACTTCATCAAGCCAGAACTCACATTTGGAAAACTTGGCATAGAACCGATGTTCCCTTAACTTGTCAAGCACAAGGCGGAGATGCTCTGCATGATCTTCTTCTGTCTCCGAGAACACCAGAATATCATCAAGATAGACCAAGACAAACTCATTCTTGAAGGGAGAGAAGATGAAATTCATCATCCTTGAGAAGGTTGGAGGAGCATTCGCAAGACCAAACGACATAACGGTGTACTCATACGAGCCAAAATTTGTCCTGAAAGCGGTCTTGGGAATGTCTTCTTCGCGGATGCGAATTTGATGATAACCCATTCGAAGATCCAACTTGGAGAAAACTTTGTCGCCTCTCAGTTGTTCAAACAACTCATTGATGTTAGGGAGTGGGTACTTGTTTCTGATTGTCTTATTGTTCAATGGCCGGTAGTCCACACAAAGACGATCTGTGCCATCCTTTTTTTTGACAAACAAAACTCCACAACCCCACGGAGAAGAGCTTGGTCTGATCAGACCCAGATGTTCTTGCTCATCTAGCTGCTTCTTCAACTCTTTCAGCTCTTTGGGGACAAGTTTATACGGGCGCTTGCAGACCGGTTCAGTTTCGGGCTCGAGATCAATCACAAACTCGACTGGCCGGTGCGGAGGCATTCCTGGCAATTCTTCTAGAAAGACATCTTCATATTCACAAACCATCGGAATTTGAGAAATCGCCGAGATTTCACCCTTCTCATTAAGAGCAAAGAGACGGATTGTGTCATCGCGAGCCGCGAATATAATCACATCTTCTGAAGGATGAGTCAGCTTGACTTCTTTAGCTTGACAATCAATATAAGCCTTATTCATAGCCAGGAAGTCCATGCCCAGAATGAGATCAATATAAGACTTGCCGAGAACCATAGGGGAAGCCAAAAAAGAATAATTGTCCATCTTGACAGAAACATTGGGAACCACCTTGTTGGCGCTCATAAGAGTGCCGGGCGAAACAACACGCAAAGCCTCACTCAAATAATCAGAATCAAAATCATGCTTGACAAAGAATGCTTTAGACATGAATGAATGCGATGCTCCAGAATCAAACAAAACTTTTGCAGGAAAATCATTGACTGAGAGATTACCCATAATCACATCATTGGACTGATCTGCTTTAGCTGCATTCACCATATTCACTCTTGCGGTCTTGGGATTATGCTTCACCATTGCATAGCCTGGAGGCTTGACAGGAGGAGGAGGCGGAAGATGCCGCTGGTTGCACTTGTTTGCATAGTGACCCTTCTGGCCACACTTGTGACAAGTCACCTCAGAAAGCAGACGAACATTGCCTGGAGGAGGAACAAAGACTGCCTTGGACGCCTGGTTCTTCTGCTGGAAACCTGGGTTGGGTGGGTGGGAAGAACCACGACCACCAAACTGCTTCTACTGCTGAGGAGGACGAAACGGAAGATGATTTGGCGCCCAATACTTCTGTTGCTTGGAAACCATCTGAGAGCTGGAAGAAGAATATGAATCCCTGGAACGCTTCTTGGAGTTTTCTAACTTGAGCTAAGCTGCTTCAACCTTCAAAGCCATGTTGTAGAACTGATCAAACTCACGAGGCTCTTGAAGAACAAGGCATGGCAAAAGCTCATCCTTGAGACCACCTCTGAACTGATAGATCATAGCCTTATCATCTGGAACATCTTGCTTGGCATAACGAGCTAGGTTCTGGAACTCGACCTTGTACTGGTAGACTTACTTGGTTTCCTGCTTCAGGTGCCTGAACTTCTCACGCATCTCCTCGACCAAGCTTGTCGGAATGTAATGAGCCCTGAAGTCACGACGGAAATCGTCCCAAGTAACAACATGATCGCCCCTGGAATCCTTGTACTACTGCCACCAATCAACTGCTTGACCCTTGAGCTGGAACGAAGAAAATCTGACAAAGTCCTTTGGCCTGACATTGCTGCACTCAAAATGCTTACTCATATCATGAAGCCAATCATCAGCGTCAAACAGATGATCACAACAGGTGAAAGACTTGGGCTGGTTGGCAAGGAACTGATTGAGCGTTGCAAACTGAGGCTGATTCTAGAAAATCCCTTGAAAACCTTGCTGACCCTACTCCCTTTCTTGCAACAGCCTTAGCAACATCTGAATGTTCGCATTGGTCGCGGCCATCATAGCTTGCCAAGCTTCTAGAGGAGGAGGTGGAGGGGGCGGTGGTGGGGGTGGTGGTGGAACATCAGCCTGCTCGTCACCACGACCCGGATTGTTGCGAGTTGGTGAAGCCATCCTGAAGATGGACAAAACGCATCAGCACCTCATTGATAAGATGAAACAAAGATGAATCAAATGCTTGAAACAATTGAACAAATAACAACATAGCCTTCCTACTGAAAAATTAGTAAGAATGCTTCTTCGGATCATGATAACATCATCAGACATAATAAGCCACTTGCAATAACACAAAAAGTATTGAGCCAAGCGCTCAGAACAAATGTACATGCCTAATACATCTGGAGAAGATGATCCTAGATGACTACAAGATTTCCCACCTATGAACTTCCAAAAACTTTCTTGTTTATGCGATTCGGGTTGCGGAATTAGGAACCTACCCTAGGTAATCAACTGCAACTGCATCCGCAACCTTCCACACCATAATTCAAGAAATTTCGCAAACTCGTCTAATCTCGAATCCTCGAACTCACAACGATATTAAACCATGGTGGTACCCCGGGACGCCTCCCCAGTACTGGGTGACTCCGACCTTATCTCACCACGATAAGTATTGAAGCAATTTCGAACATCCTCCGTCCTGAGATATCAAGGAAGCTAAATGATAACGATGTGCCTAAATTCCCTGGAGCTCGACTCCCCGGAAGAAATCAAGTCAGACAGGAGGCACCAAGACAGAACCCTGTCACATCGGCATCATATAGACTCCAAAATACCCGCGTGATCCTAAAAATTTTTTTGAGCGAGAAGAGGAGTAGAATCAAAATTCCTAAGTCGGATACCTCACCAGAGCATAGAAGAGGAGTAAAAAGAATCCTACTCTCCGATATAACTAGACTCAAAATAGTTTTTAATAGACACAACTTGACCAAGTTCGAGCAAGCAAAGGCTACTATGGTCGTATGGCTCTAAATACCAACTTGTCACGCCCAATATGCACGCCTATCCATTTCGAGGCACGAGGTCCTCGCAAGGGATAGAAGCGCATCTTGTCGTTAGCAAGATAAGCATCATCACAACATACATTACAGAAGGGAAGAGTATACAAGGTTGGCTTACACTCGCCACATGCTAAATTACAATATCACTCAATTGATAACATCAAGAGGATCACAGGGTCCGACCACAGACGAAATCAAACGATAAAAGCATTTGCAATGACACTATCAAGCTGCCCCAAGATCACGACCAGGTCCTCAGTCATCCGGATACGTCACATACATACGACCTCTTTCTTCATCGTACTCCCATTGGAACTGGGTAAGATCATCCTGCATCTGCTCATCTGCACCTGTACCTAGAGTTCTTGTAGTAAACTGTGAGCCAGAGAGGACTCAGCTATCATGTGCCTGGGTACCAAGACTATTTAAGCTTTAGGATGGAAGGGGTGATGCTTAGTTTGTAGCAGCGCTAAGCATTATATGGTGGCTACCTTCGCAACAAGAATGTAAATGTGAGTGGTCTACGATAAGCGATCGAATCTAGCATAATCTCTATGAGATACTGAATCACCTGCTTACGTCAATCATAACCCCACCATGTCCTCTCTCGGATCATGTTCTCGAGCAGAAACAATCACGGTTACTCACATAGTTGGTGTCTTTTAATTAGAGTTTACTTCAAGTTTACTAGAACCGGGTGTTAAACAAATATCCAAGTTGCCACATAACCGCGGGCACGGCTTTCCGAAAGATTTAACCCTGCAGGAGTGCTCCAACTAGTCCATGACAAATAACCACACTCCACAGGAATTCCTCGACCATAGATCTCGTGGTCTTCATCGGTAATTCCAAAGGAATTCCAACACCTCGAGAAAACCCGAAGAAAGTCAGAGTCCACACACAGGACATTTGATAAAGGTAAAACAAATCCAGCAAGACCACCCGACGTGTCGACGAACCCGATAAGAGCTGCGTATCTCAGTCTCAGGACATGACGGATAAGCAACGCGTACGGAGGCCTGATAGAAATCTCCCAAGTTGCCCGGGGTTGGCCCCGCACAGTGCTCTAGTTTGGACCAACATTCATGAGGAGCACTGGCCCGGGGGTTGATTAGATTATCCACGGGGTTGCAAAGACCTATGCAAGTTTATTAAGTTATTATCGAATGTAGTACCAAAGTTGGGTCTTGCCAGACAAGTTTTTAATCTCAACCGAATAAACAAGGGGGTCCCCATAACAACCCCGAGCGTGTTAGGAGCGCAAAATATGGAAAACATAACACCGGTAACAAGGAACTATTGGCGGTAGCAGCGGAACAAATCACTTAGCAAAAGGCCAAGCCTTCCACCAATACCAGATATATTTGTGCATTAAATTAAAGAACAGACTTTATCGTGATATCCCATCCATGTTATCACATGGAACAACCTGCACCTGCAACTAAGAATGCTATAAGAGGGGCTGAGCAGCGGTAACTTAGCCAACCAAAGTTTGCTAGGATGTGGAGGTTAGAGGCTGTCATGGCAACATGGGGGCTGATATCAAGTGGTAGGTAGCGCAATTGTAATGATAAGAGTGAGAATCTAGCAAGCAAAGATAGTATTGGGATCCGGGTACGATCATCTTGCCTGTTGGTTCTTCAGCGAAACAAGTAGCAGGATCCTCGTAGTGGTACTCTCCAGGGTCTTCGAACTCAGTATTGACACTCGCGTCTACCCAAGTGAAACAACAAATAAATAACCAACCAAGGTGCAATGCACAACCAAGATGATGCATGATTCATTTTAGAAGAAACTTAACATGGCAAACCAAACTAGTCAAGTTTCATGTGCAAAGCTGTTATATTAGTGAATCTGGAGAGAACCTTATGTTAAGTTATTTAGACATGCATGAACATGGAAAATATGGATGCATCATGCAAAATTGATAGAAATACATATAAGGATCGCAAGAAACGGTGCTACGGTTCTCGAGATACGCTCATGACAAGGTATGGAGGCATAACACAAGACCACCAAATACCTGGGCTAATTCTTGGCATTCCAAGGTAGCCACTGGATAGGTGATGAAAAATCAATCACAATAGGCTCAAGAATCAATCCATTCCATGGAGTATAGCTCCCACAAGTCACAAAACAAAATAAAACCCAATCTGCCACAAAACAACAACATAGCAATTTGTAAAGCTGACAACTTGAGCTACAGGAATCCTACAGCCACAAACAAGACATGGACAGAATCTACTCAACACCTAACTCACTACCCCACACTAGCACATCAATTCTACACATGCACATGCACTTCCATAGCAATCTACACAACCACACCTAGGTGTAGATGCACACATACACATCCATATATGCACATATGCACAAGTGCATCCATGCACATACACATGCACATAGGGTGCACCCACACCTACACCTACTTGCACACACACACACACAAGCACTCACAAACCACACACACTCACACAAGTGTGTGTATGCCTAACACACACATAAACACACTACACTAAGCACACACACCTAAGTATGTGTATGTATAACATACATACACACACACACTAACCCCTACACTACCTACACACACAACCATACTCACATGAAACACCGCACACACACCTCTACACCTACATATATATGCATACATGTGTATATACACCATTAGGTGCATACACACACAAACACATACATGTGCAAATAGGTGTATGCATCTCCATGTGACACATACACACACATACATGCTGAAATTACACACACACATACATATACCTGCACATACACATGAATATAGGCTAGAACCAAGCTAAATCAGAAAAAAAACAAAACAAAGCAATCAGAAAAGAAAAACACAAAAAGGGTGTCGTCGGGTTCGAACCCACGACCCTCTGCACCAGGCGCTAACACACCACACGCTCACACCACTACGCTACGACGTCGACAGTTAACAGAGGGAGGGGCTAACTGCACTAACACACACATCTACACGAGACTGACGAAACTGAAACAAAACAGAGCAACGCACGACAGAGACGACGGCGACACTCCGGTGACCTCATGGCGGCTACAGGGCGTCTTCAGCGAAGGCAAGACGCGACGGCGACTACAGGATGCATGGGGGATCCATTCCCCGGTTCGTCTCGCGACGAGGGGGATGGAGGCAAGCGCAAGCGTTCACCTTGCTGACCGGCGGCGACCACGACTACGGCCGCGATGCACGGGCTACAGCGAGGAGAGGGGGACAACGGAGGACGAGGTGCTCACCGAGGGGGCGAACGACGGCGAGACGAGCTCGATGGAGGGGAAGAAGCGCTCGGGGATGCGGCGACGACGGAGGGGAAGCAGGGGCGCTCGAACGACAGCGACGCGGCACCGCGGAGGAGGAGCTCCTCTCCTCCTAGCACCAGGAACGGGATGCGGACGGCTCCGGCTCGCCGCAGACCTTCTTGAAGGCGGCGAGGCTCCACCGGAGGGAGGCCGGCGACGAGCCCTTCGACCCCCACCTCCCTGAACCTCACCTCACATAATCGGGAAGGAAGAAGAACATAGGGGAAAGAGGAGGAGGAGAAGGGGAAAGTGGCGGCAGCGGCGACGGGAACAGGAGAACCCTAGGGATGCATGCTTATATAGGGGCCGGCCTCGACGTTGGCGCTAACAGCGACAACGACGGCGCACTCTCTCGCTCTCTTCTCTTCTCTGCTCTGCACACACACACACACACACACACACACACACCGACGGAACGGAGGGGAACGGGGCAGGTTGTCGCTTGGCACCTGGGCTGGGCCTCGGCCCAACTGCTCCTCTCTCTCTCAAATAAAAACAGAGAAATGCCTTTTCCTTTTTATAAACCAACAACACTAGGATAAATCCCCATGTCATTTTAAAAAGATTTTGAGCAAAACAAAAATACATTTGTAAAGGAAATAATCTGCTGCTTTTTATAAAAATATGAAGTTGAATTATTTAGGAAGTTAATTTAATATTTAATAAAAGGGCAGCCCTTGTTTAAATAGAATGCAAACACCCAACATCCCCAAATAACAAAAGCACCACTCACATCATTCATAAGAATATAAGGGCCACCTCTTGAACATTTTTAATCAATTAAAACAACAAGTAAAATCTGGTCATATAATTAATATGAAGAGATGGGAAGAAGAGGGTGGTGTTTGAAAGATAGAAGAGAGGGGGAGAAACAGGTGTTGCACACATGGATCCACCACACTCAAACATCAACACTCACAAGACACTCATGACCAACACATCATTCCAAGACACATGAAACCAACATGACCAGAAGTATGAAATGATGCATGAATGCAAACAACACATGGGTGACCACTTGCAAAACCATAACATATCTCATGACACAAGTTCATACAATGGGGTTACATGCAAAATAAGGTAGGGACAACACTTGGGCTGTCACAACTACTGCTTGCGAGCGATACTAAAAAAAATACATCCGTGCCTACCACCAGTGGGAAAAACATGAGATTTCGGTATGGAGTGGTAGTACCGCTCTTGGAGCCACAGTAGTACCACTCCGGGGCGGTAGTAAAAAATTACATCCGCTCTAGCCGCGGTAGTACCGCTGCAGCCTTTTAAGAACACCAAAACCGCCACAACTTTTGCAAATGGACTCCGAATTCAACAAAACAAAGTTTGGTGGAAAGATAACAACATGGGATAAAACAATATTGATTGAAATATCAATAAGAATAAAATTAGAAAAGGCCCATAAGAAAATGGCAAGAACCCTTCCTTGAATAAGACCGGTAAAACATCCAACACCAAAAACGCAATAGAAGAAGCATATGAAATCCGTTTTCGATGTACTAGAGCTTGTCAAGAAGATAACTACAAGCTCAAGAACCCACATAGAGAAAAGACAATCAAGAACTAAGAAAGATGATGATGCCAAGAATGCAATGGTTTGAGCTCTCAACGAATGATATGATCAAGCTACTCACTTGAGAGCCCCCCTTGATAGTACGACAATCGATCCTATAACCCGGTCTCTCAACTACCACCATGAGACTGCTAAAATATAAAACCCTATCAAGGTCAAACCTTAGCCTTGCGCATAGTCCACTTGAGCTAGATGATGACGATCTTGACTTCCTCAAGATGGACCACCTTTCTTGATTACGTTGGCTTTATGAAGGCTAGATGATTGATCCCCCATACTCCACTATGGGTGAGCCACTCTTCGGCACATCTTCAAAATTTCATTGTTATCACAGTGAATAGAGAGCCTCAAGCATGATCTCTTTGTGACGCTTCACTTGAGCTTGCACATCGCAACCTTGATGACGATCTCCACTTGATGTCATCTTCCATGGGATGTATGGGATCTGCCTCTTGATGCAAGCCCATGGAAATATACCTAATCCCACAAAGAACTCTCACGTAGACCATGGGTTAGTACACAAAGCATAATGGACAATGCTTACCACACCACAGGATCACTTGATTCCTCTCGGTACATCTTGTACGCTTTGTGTGCTGATCAACTTGATTCACTTTTTGACTTAGTCTTGAGCAACCTTGTATCTTAGCTTCTCTCTTCATAAAGATGATGTATTGAAGGTAAACATGAATGCTTACACAATCTTCTTCTTCAAGACATGCTTGCAATAAGCTCAACTCCCACATGACCAATCTTTGGATGAACCTTGAATACCACCTTGGTCACCATATAAACTCCTTGAAACCAACAAATGGACTTCAAGAAGTACCCACGGACAAATCTTTAGAATATAACTCAAGGAAACCATTAGTCCATAGGGATTGTCATCAATTAACCAAAACCACACATGGAGAAATGTGCTCTTACAATTAGCCCTCGCATTCCTCTTTCACGCTCCTACGGCTAAGTGAAAGCAATAGAGCATAATGGTCTGATTGCCTTGTCCCCTTCACTATGGCCTTCAGGTAACGATAGCTCGGCTAAGGATCACAGTGCGGAGGCGGAGACACCTCGCGTAGTATCTATGTGGGGGCTGAAGCCGATGACTCGCAACTTTCAATTTAAAGGGCCACACGGGAGTTATAGTGAATGCAAAACATAAACGACATGATAAACCATGCATCATAACCATATAAGCGTTAAAAGGTCTTCGGGCATATTACAAGGCACTTACTCATAAAAGTTATATTTTGGGCACTGAGCCTCTATTGCCCGAGCACCGTCCATCACTACGGAGAAGTATCGCTCACGGATCCTATGCTCCTTTCTAGGGGGCGGAGGAGCGGTAGCTATCTTCATCGGATCAAGCCCCGACCAGTAAACCTTGGCCCTTGCAAAGGCCATCCGATCTCCCTCGATCCAGGAAGAATGCCTTAGTGCGTCGATCTGAGGCGAAGCACCGCTCAGCTTCCGCAGCAGACCAAAGTAACTTCCCGACAATGGCTCGTCGGGCCATAGCCGGATGCAGGGATCCTTCATGGCCGCCTCCGCCATCCGGTGTAGCTCCATCAGCTGCTTCATCTGCTCGATGAGGAGAGGAGAGCGCTCAGAGGCTTCAAATTGCGCGCAAAAGAGCCGAGCCTCATCTCCCTCTTCTCGCGAAGTGTAGAACTAGTCCGCGTCCTCTACACTCTTCAAGAGGTCCGAGCTGGCACCTGAGGAATGCCACACCTGGGTGAGCAATGCGAACTTTCTATCATTGAAGGCACACTGTAGTAAATACGACTTATCATTTGTGATAGCCTTGACTTGGCGAATCTGTTCTTCAAAGAACAGACTGTCCACCCGCTCCTTCTGGAGATCGGCTTTCAGCACAGATAGCTTGATAGCTTGTTCCTTCCCCTTCTGCTCAAGGTCCTTGCATTTTTGTCTGGCATCCTTAAGCTCCTGCCAAACCTCCCCCACCCGAGCCTCATGCTTTTCGCTCGCGGTTCTTAAGGCGGAGAGCGCAGCTGCGGCCAGTTCGGTTGCTGCCTTCTCTTCCGCGGCCCCTTGCTTCATCTGTCGTAGCTCCACCTTGAGCTGATCGACTTCCTTCGTCGAGACTGTGTAAGCAATAAAACATATAATTATACTAAGTCAACAGTGTGAATCACTAATGCTTAATAGCTCAGATATTCCAATACGGCTTACCTTGCGCCTCATCGAACCTCTTGTTCAGAGCGTCAAGCTCCTCTTCGGAGCTCTTCAGCTTCCAATTTAGCTTGTCAAGCTCTGCAGCATTAACGGCCGCTGCCGATGACGAAGCCTATAAATAGCACACATTTATTAGTTTATATGAGTTCAAACACCTGAACTGTCAAGACCATGACCCTATGTTTGGTCCTCTTGAGGACTGTTAGAACATTGTAGGATGAATAATGTCTGATACGTCTCCAACGTATCTATAATTTATTAAGTATTCATGCCATAATTAAGAAGGGGAGCCTTGGCGCAGTGGTAAAGCTGCTGCCTTGTGACCATGAGGTCACGGGTTCAAGTCTTGGAAACAGCCTCTTGCAGAAATGCAGGGAAAGGCTGCGTACCATAGACCCAAAGTGGTCGGACCCTTCCCCGGACCCTGCGCAAGCGGGAGCTACATGCACTGGGCTGCCCTTTATTCATGCCATGTTTACAATAATTCTATATGATTTTGGTATGATTTTACTAGAACTAAGCCGGACTGACGCTGTTTTCAGCAGAACTACCGTGGTGTTGTTTTTGTGCAAAAATAAAAGTTCTCGTAATGAGCTGAAAATTTATGGAGAATATTTTTGGAAAATATAAAGAATAATGGAGCGAAGAGTCACCGGAGAGGAAGGCCAAGGAAGCCACAAGCCACAAGGGCGCCCCCTAGGGCGCGCCCCCTGACTTGTGGGTCCCTCGGGAGTCCACCGACCTCCCTCTCAGCTCTATAAATCCTCAAATATTCCAAAACCCCAGGGCATAACGTATATCGGGAGTTCCACCACCACACACCTCCAGAGCCATGAAAACCCAATCTTGGCCCTCTCCGGCACCCTGCCGGAGGGGGTCACTATCACCGGAGGTCATCTTCATCGTACCGGAGGGGCCATCAACACCATGGAGACCAAGGAACAGAGGGATAACGTCTCCCCACATAGGGGGGATGCCATGGATGAGTAAGCACAAGGGGCAGAACCTCTCCCCCTCTCTCCGGGTGGTGCCGGAGTGTCATCGGGGGAACCATCGCCCCGGTGATCGTCTTCATCAACATCACCTTCTTCATCACCATCCTCATCTCCTTTTAGCGGTCCACTCTCCCGCACCCCACTATAATCACCTACTTGAACATGGTGCTTTATGCTACATATTATGATCCAATGATGTGTTGCCATCCTATGATGTTTTGAGTATATTACTTTTGTCCTTGGGGTTGATTAATGATCTAGATTGGTTTGAGTTGTATCTTTATTTTGGTGCTGTCCTATGGTGCCTTATGTGCCATGCACACATGAAGGATTCTCGTTGTAGGGTGTTGCAATATGTTCATGGTTCGCTTATAGTGCGTTGCTTGAGTGACAGAAGCATAAACCCGAGTAAGGAAGTTGTTGAGTATGGGATAAAGGGGACTTGATTCTTTAATGCTATGGTTGGGTTTTACCTTAATGATCTTTAGTAGTTGCGGATGATTTCTAGAGTTCAAATCATAAGTGCATACGATCCAAGTAGAGAAAATATGTTAGCTTATGCCTCTCCCTCATATAAAATTGCAATAATGATTTCCGATCTTGTTAACAATTGCCTAGGATAATTCCGCACACCGACTCATCATTATTCCACACTTGCTATTTTTAATATATTGTAATACTATGATAACAAAACATATTTTAATATTTTTGTTTTCTGATATCATGCAAAGCTATTCTCTCCATACCCACAACGTAGTTTTATTTCTCGTTTCTAGATGGAAGCAAACGTTCGGTGTACATAGAGTCGTAGCGGCGGCAGATAGGACTTGATAGAATATTGGTCTTACCTTTAGCTCCTTATGGGTTTGACACTCCATAATTATCACTTCCACATTTGGAAATTTCTACGATGATTCCTTGCACTTGGGGATTATCAAGCTCTTTTCTGGCGCCGTTGCTGGGGAGCAATAGCGTGGGGTTGGTATTCTCGTGTATGCTTGTTTGCTTTATTCACTAAATAGATTTTGTTTTCACTTTTTACATTATGTAGTTGTGGGTGAAACAAACAAAAAAAATTTAAAAAATGAAAAATACAAAAATAGTTACTTGCCCCGAAGGACCAGAAGTTTTTCAAAAAGAGAAGTGATTGGAAAGTTGTGCATTGGAGAAGTGAGGGTCGACCTTGAACACTTGTGTTCATGCTCATGGAAACAATGTAGATTTTTTAATGCTATGTTTTGTCAAATAATTATCACCTTGTATTTATCCATTTTATTATAAAAATAATGTGGCAAAATTTAATTTTAGGATGATTAGATTGCTTGTTTGGTGTGTGTAGTGCAAAAACATAAACTTTGGCTGCAGTGCGTGAATTTACATTTTTTATTGAAACATGAAAAGTTTCTGAAATTTTTACACAATACTTCTATGCATTTTTTAATTCATCCTAAATATTCAGAATTGTTTGAGTTACATAAGTACATGAAGTTTCCAGATTACTATAGACTGTCCTGTTTTTGACAAATTTTGTTTTCAATGCATTGTTCTCTTATTTTGATGAATCTATGGGTTGTATCGGGGTGTATGACCCATGGTGAATTTGGACTACAGTATATATAATGCTAATATGAATTTGGAATGTGTTCACAACAGTACTTAAAGTAGTATTTTTCTTTATTATACTAATGGATGTCACGAGGGTTTTGTTAAGTTTTGTGTGAATGAAGTGTTCGAAGATCGAGGAGGTATTGAGATAAGAAGAATACGGAGAGACAAGAGTTCAAGCTTGGGTATTCCCAAGGCACCCCAAGTAAATATTTGAAGGATAATCAAGCATCCAAGCTTGGGGATGCCCCGGAATGCATCCCATCTTTATTCTTCTACAATTATCGGTATACCTCAGTTTTTGTTTTGTTCACATGATATGTGTCTTTAATGTTTGTCTTTTCCTTTATCCTCCCTTCTAGTATGATATAGTACTTGATGGATTTGTATAATGCTCTTTGTTCTTCACTTAAATCTTTTGAAGACGGATTTGTAGAATGCTCTTTTTGCTTCACTTAAATTTTTTGAGTATGGCTTTATATAATGCTCTTTGTGCTTCACTTCAATCTTTTGAGTATGGCTTTATAGAATGCTTCGTATGCTTAACTTATATATTTTGAGCTTGTATATTGGTTAATATATATTAATTAATAATGCTCTATGAGCTTCACTTATATCTTTTAGAGTATGAATATAATGATCATCCGAATTTGGCTTGGAAGAGTATCATTGACATATCATGCCTAGCTAAAAAGGCATTAAAGAAAAGAGCTTGTTGGGAGACAACCCAACACTTTTACTTTCTGTTTTGATGTCTTAAAATTATTAATCTACTGTAGTAATACTGTTTTGTGCCTTTTATTTCAATAAAGTGCCAAGCAAAGCCTTTGGGATAGTGTGAATACTTGCTTGTTTGATTCTGTGCAAAAACAGAATGTTTTGCGTCCAGTATATGAATTGTCTGATTTTACTGGAGAGTCAAAAAAATTGAAATTTTTACACAACATTTCTATGAAAATTATGTGATATTTCCTATTTTTTATGAATTTTTAGAGTCAGGGAATTATGGTGATCATTCATATCTTTATAGACTGTTATGTTTTGACAGATTCTTTTTTGCATGCATAGTTTGCTTGTTTCAAGTGTTCCTATAGGTTATATTGAGTAATATAAATAATAAGAATGATATAATATAGTAGGTATCATGGGGAACAATTATGAATCTTGTCTTGACAGTATCTAAGTGAATGATTTATCTTTATTACACTAACCCTTCTCATGAAGTTCCGTTAAGTTTTGTGTGATTGAGGTTTTCATGTTTTGGGTGAGACACCGATATGAGGAGAATAATGAGTGACAAGAACCTAATATTAGGGATTCCAAGTCACTCCCAAGGTAATATTCAAGGAAGACTCAAGCGTCTAAGCTTGGGGATGCGCCAGAAGGCATCCCCTCTTTTGTCTTCAACACTACCGGTATATCTTACTTGGAGCTATATTTTTATTCGTCACATAATATTAGTTTTGCTTGGAGCATAATTTCTCTCTCTATTAGGTGTTATTTATAAGCTTTTTTTTCAATAAAAAGTTCCAAGAATTGCCTTTAGGATGCTTGAATTGCATGTTTGATGTGTGCTGTGTAAAAACAAAAACTTCTGCTGTAGTGTTTGAATTTTCATATATTACTAGAATGTGGATAGTTTCTGAATTTATGAATTTTTTTTAATAGAAATTCCTTAGCAGGTACTAAATTTTTAGAATTTTTTGAGTTACATAATTACACTGTTATAATAAATTTCCACACACTGTTCTGTTTTGACAGATTGCTGTCATAGTTTTGTTATCTACTTATCCCATAGTTTCCATAGCCTATATTGCTAGATATAAATTGTGGAAATGATAGTATACAATATATAATTCTTGAAAATTATTTTTCAACTTGTCTTGGTAGTACATGAAGTGTTGATTTATTCTTATGTGTACTAACCTATCTCACAAGTTCTTTTTGAGTTTTGTGTGGATGAAGTTTTTGAGAATAGGTGAAACCGTGATATGAGAGGATTTTACAAGATACAAAAGCTCAACCTTGGGGATACACAAGGAACTCCAAGTAAATATTTCAAGAATTCTCAAGCATCTAAGATTGGGGATAGTACGGATCCTACCTCTCTTCATCAACAATTATCGGTTAGCCTATGTTGTGCCTAAATTTTTATTCGTTCACATGATGCATTCTATTCTTGGAGTGCAATTTTTATTTTGTTTGTTGTTTAAATAAAATCATTGGATCTGAAATTTTTAATAAGAAAGTGTCCTCACATGGCTATTTAACTAATTAACTATGCATTGATCTCCACTTATATCTTTTTGGAGTAGTTTGTCATTCACTCTGGTACTTCACTTATATCCTATGAGTAAATGGTTGAATGAATTGAATATCATAAATCTGAAATAAAAAAATGCTTAATATACTTATCCCATGGGGAGTAATTAATTCACGCATAATAAGTATAGGTGGTGAAATTTATTGAAAGTTAGCAAACACCGCATTGGTCACTTGAACAATTCATGAAACAATATTGAAGGAAGAGAGATTTCACATATAGATATACCATCCTGGACATCTTCTATGATTATGAATACCCATTAATTATTTTTAAAACTTGAGCAAATTAGTTGAAGTTGGACAAGGAAGACAACGTAATGAGTTATGCTTGGGTATATTTGAATGGAAGTTATATTGTTTTGGATCCTCCAACATGTGGTGCTTGTTTTCACCTCATACTAGCCAAAACTTCCGCACCAAGTAGAAATACTACTTGTGCATCCAAACACCCTTAAACCAGTTTTGCCATGAGAGTCCACTATACCTACCTATGGATTGAATAAGATCCTGTAAGTAAGTTGTCATTGGTGCAAAAAGAAATAAAAATTGCTCCTAAATATGTAAGATATTTTATTGTAAGGGAAAATAAGTGTTGTACGAATTTGTGATGACAAAGAAATAAAAGCGACAGACTGCATGATAAAGGTTGCTATCACAAAGGGCAATACAATATGACGTTCCTTTGCATTAAGAGTTTGTACATCCAAAAACAAAAAGTGCATGACAACCTCTGGTTCCCTCTGCGAAGGGCCTATCTTTTAATTTCTAGTACTTACCTTTATTCAAGAGTCATGGTGAGCTTCACCACTTCCTATATCCCGCATTTTTCTCTTGGCAAGCGTCATGTGTTGGGGAATGATCTACACATATATATCCACACAAATATATTTGATCATGAATTATTATTGTTGACAATTATCTATATGATAAATAAGTTGGGAGGCAAAACATTAAGCCCCTATCTTTTTCTATGTTCGATGGATGCTATTTGTTCTAAAAATATGCTTTGAGTGTCAATAATCATGGAATAATATATGATAGTTGAGCATGTGGAATTTTCTAAACAAAAGCTCTTACATAGACCCTTCCTGAAAATAAGATGAATTGCAATTATTCGATGACTAGGAATATGGTTTGTTAGTTTTTAAGAAACTTTCTAGTCTATACTTTAACATGTGAATAGTTTGTTACTTGATCATGAGAAGTTTTATGAGATGATCTACTGTTTATGGTTTATATTGATGCTAGAAAAAGTGTCTGGAATTATTATTGATCAAAGTTGTGCACTTGCTAGCATTCACACTTCATAAATTATTTCTTTTATCATTTACCTACTTGAGGACGAGGATGAATTAATCTTGGGGATGCTGATACGTCTCCAACTTATCTAGAATTTATGAAGTATTCATGCCATGTTTACAATAATTCTATATGATTTTGGTATGATTTTATTAGAACTAACAAGGACTGACGCTGTTTTCAGCAGAACTACCGTGGTGTTGTTTTTGTGTAGAAATAAAAGTTCTCGGATTGAGCTAAAAATTTATGGAGAATATTTTGGAAAATATAAAAAATACTGGAGCGAAGAGTCACCGGAGAGGAAGGCCGAGGAAGCCACGAGCCACATGGGCGCCCCCCTAGGGCGTGCCCCCTAGCTTGTGGGTCCCTCCCTCCCTGTCAGCTCTATAAATCGTCAAATATTCCAAAAATCCCAGGGCATGACCTAGATCGGGAGTTCCACTGCCACACACCTCCAGAGCCACGAAAAACCAATCTTGGCCCTCTCCGACACCCTGCCGAAGCGGGCCACCATCACCGGAGGCCATCTTCATCGTCCCGGAGGAGCCATCAACACCATGGAGGCCAAGGACCAGAGGGAGAATATCTCCCCATAGAGGGGGGAGGCCATGGAGGAGGAAGCACAAGGGGGAGAACCTCTTCCCCTCTCTCTCGGTGGTGCCGGAGTGCCATCGGGGGAACCATCACCACGGTTCACATCACCTTCTTCATCACCATCCTCATCTCCTTTTAGCGGTCCACTCTCCCGCACCCCGCTGTAATCACCTACTTGAACATGGTGCTTTATGCTACATATTATGATCCAATGATGTGTTGCCATCCTATGATGTTTTGAGTAGATTATTTTTGTCCTTGGGGTTGATTGATGATCTAGATTGGTTTGAGTTGTATGTTTATTTTGGTGCTGTCCTATGGTGCCTTCTGTGCCACGCACATGTGAAGGATTCCCATTGTAGCATGTTGCAATACGTTCATGATACGCTTATAGTGGGTTGCTTGAGTGACAGAAGCATAAACCCGAGTAAGGGAGTTGTTACGTATGGGATAAAGGGGACTTGATGCTTTAATGCTATGGTTGGGTTTTACCTTAATGATCTTTAGTAGTTGCGAATGCTTGCTAGAGTTCCAATCACAAGTGCATATGATCCAAGTAGATAAAGTATGTTAGCTTATTCCTCTCCCTCATGTAAAATTGCAATAATGATTTCCGATCTTGTTAACAACTGTCTAGGATAACAACACCTACTTTAATATTTTAGTTTTTAGATATCATGCAAAGCTATTCTCTTCATACCCACAATGTAGTTTTATTTCTCGTTTTTATATGGAAGCAAACGTTCGGTGTACGTAGAGTCATATCGATGGAAGATAGGACTTGAGAGTATATTGATCTTACCTTTAGCTCCTTGTGGGTTTGACACTCCATACTTATCACTTCCACCTTTGGAAATTGCTACGATGATTCTTTGCAATTGGGGATTATCAATGTCTCATAAATTGTTTGGTCATTTCTTTGTATTTGACCCCTGGGTGAGTTTTTCTAAACTCACCGAAGGCTCGGAGGATGCTATATATAACGATATCACAAACCTAATAAATTAAAATTTCAGGAAAAGAACATTACGTGGCTCACACGGAAGCCCGCCAGGAGACCGCTGAAGTCCTCCTTCAATCCTCTATCAATAGACTGAATGCCTTGCAAAACCGCACCCATAAGGGTGCAGTGATCCTCGGAGATGGAGGCGCTTGATAGAGCCTCCTCCATGACCGGCCACCCAGTCATTGGTGGCGCCGGTGGTGATCGGTTAGCCCGATCACCAACCAGGGATTGAACCGATGGCTCCGGAGGCGTGGTGTGCTCCAGAGATGACCTCGGAGGGGACTGGACATCCCTTTGTCCAGTCTCCTAAGTGGCCGGGATGGGCTCCTCCTCCTGGTTTTCAGCAGCCGAGGCATTAACCTCGTCCATGACATCGTCACTCCCATTGTCTGTGTTCGGCTCCAAAGGAGCCTGGTGGAATGAGACTTCCACGGCATCCTTCGCGGTCCCTGGAGGTGTGGGATGCGATGCGGTCCCGCTCTTCGCCAGCTCGACGGGTGGAGTCTCCCCATCCAAAACTTGGTTCGTGGGGAGAACGCCTGGTGGGCTATGGACCAAACGGCGTTCACACGTTAATAACATTAAAAACTTGGCATAAATAGCTCAGGGAGTCTTCGGATTCTTACCTTCGAGCTGGGGGCTTGACCGTTAGGTTCCTTTGAGGAACCTTTTTGAAGTCCTCAGACTCGGTATCCGAGTCCGAACTGTCGTCGGGAAGGACCAACATCGGCCAACGTGCCCTTTTCGGGGTAGGAGGAGGTACCTCCTCCACGGTGTCCGATGACACTGCCCTAATTCTTGTGAGGGGGGAACCCCCTCCTCCTCGTCTTCATTCTCTTCCTCATGGTTAGAGGAGGCATGGGTTTGCTCGGACGCAGCGTCCGACTGGTCCTTTATGTGGTGACCTCGTCTCCCTTCTTCTCTTTCTTTTCTGGCGCCTTGTAAATCTCCATGACAAGCATCTCCGACAATAGCTTTGACCTGGGGTCTTTGGGCTATGGTGCCGGGCAGTTGATTCCTGTGACTTTGCTCAACCATTTCTACAAAGATGAGGGAAAAAGTGTTTAGATCTTTTGTCAGAAAACAAAGCCGATCAATTGAAATTATATTATACCCGGGTAAGAGGGTTATGAGCGTGTAGGCCGCCATCCTCCTCATCGGCTGGCCAGCTCTTCTGAGGCTTGAACAACGCCTTCCACAGTTTCTCCAGAGTGGTGTGGAAGAGGTGACGAATGGTAGGCTCATCATCAAACTGATAAGCCCACATGGGGGAGTCCCGGCGTTGGCAGGGAAGGATGCGGCGTCGAAGCATTATTTAGACCATGTTAACCAGCTCAATCTTGGCCTTGATCAATGAGGTAATGCGCTTCTGTAGCTTGTCCACCTCCACATCCGACCCCCAGTCAAGGCTCTTTCGGAGCCATGAGGTCAATCTTGTGGGGGGTCCAGATCTGAACTCGATCGGAGCAACCTAACCTTCTTCCCTTGGCTCGATGATATAAAACCACTCATTTTTCAGGACTTGATGGTGTTGAGTAAGGTGTCGTTCGCCCATCCGACGCGACGGAGCTTGCTGATAACCGCCCCTCCACAGTTCGCATGCTCACTCACGACGGTCTTCGTCTTGACGTTGAAGACCTTGAGCCACATGCTGAAGTGTGGTTCGATTCGTATAAAAAGGCCTCGCATATGATGATAAATGCTGATATGTGACTAAAGGAATTCGGGGCGAGGTCATGGAAGTCTATTCCATAGAAGAACATGATACCCTTGACAAAGGGATGGAGCAGAAAGTTAGTCCCCGGATGAAGTGGGGGATGAATACCACCCTCTCGCCTATCTTGGGGTGGGAACCACCTGGTTCTTCTTCGGAGCACGATGGAAGACGAGGGCGAGGAGGTAGCCGTCTTCCTTTAGGTCCAGGATGTCTTGGTCGGTGACTGTGCAGGCCTCCCACTTGCCGTTGGAGCCCGAACCTGCCATGGCTATAGCTCAGAGGAGAAGTCGAGGAAGAACTAGATCTAGGCTCTCAAGGCTCATGGAGATTGAGGAAATGGATGATTCGAATGAGGAGCATGAATAGTCCTTGAGGTTTTTTCCCTTTATGAGGGGCGATGACGATTAGCCTTCCTTTACTGTGTCGTAAATCCCTCCGCTTCCCAAGACGTGCATGCTATTACACACGCATAAAGAAACTTGATATGATTAAACATATCCCGTGTGAAACGGAGCACGATTTATGCATTGATGAATCGTGTTAAGGTAAAAACGGCCTCGAACTGCGAATCAAGTTTTCATAACTGGTTTAATGGTCATGTTGGGCCCTGACCCTTTGTCAGAAAGTTTGTCAGTATACAATGTTTATACTTCGACGTTTGGCCTTTGGGACTAAGCGATTCACGGTGTTCGGTCGATCATATGATTGGAAACATTACGCTTCATCGGAGGCTGAACTAATCTTGGTCGATCATTAAATGGGAAGAAGAACTCACCCCACAAGCCGAAGACTCTAGTCACATGGAGAAGCTGAAGCTAAGACCCTTGGAGTTGGGGCCTAGTTCGGGGGCTACTGAGGCAGTCCTGGACTAAGGGGTCCTCGGGCCGTCGACCTATCTCTTAGTAGGCCGGCTTGGTTGGCCATTCTCTGATTGTCATAGTAAGGGCCGGATACATTGAGAGCCCACTTTCCAGAAGGAAGTCCCGAAGGCGCGTCGTTTACTCCAAGTCAAGATAAGGAAATCGGCATCTCCATCCTCGGCAGGAGACCTACCATGTCTAAACGCTAGTACCCCCGGTGTCTATATAAATCGGGAGGGTTTTAGATTATAGGGGAAGAGAAACTCGTCCAGGGTTTAGCTATTTGATCTTGAGGTAGATCAACTTTGTAACCTTCATATCATCAATATAATCAAGAAGGACATAGGGTTTTATCTCGAGAGGAGGGCCCGAACCAACATCGTCTCCTTCGTCCCCTGTTACCATCGATCCTAGTCTCATAGCTCGGGACCCCCCTATCCGAGATCTGCCGGTTTTGACACCGACAGGGGCATCTAATCATCAGCGAAGAAATCTGCAGCAGGGACGTCTCGGTCCCGGAGCAGGTCATCGTGCTTGGCAGCATTGTTTGGCATACCAATCCGGCTGACCCCCTTGGCCAGGTCGAAGGTCCCCCTGGTCAGGAGGTCAGGTTCGGGAGCCTCGAGTTCACAACCGACCCTGGGGGAACGTAGCGCTTACAAAGACCTTGGCTCTTTTCACAGAGCTCGCGGGCCCCAAGGCTTCAAATCCGGGACCTATAGACCCCGACACTAGAGTGGTCATTATCTCCGATGCGGCCCTCAAGACTAACCTTGTTGATACACCCAGATCTGTCTCAGACGACTATAACCGGGAGGGTCCTCAAACGACCCCGGGTAATACGGTCACAAACTGACTCTGGATACTCGAACAACAAGGATCCCATCGAGATCCCGTTATTACACGGGCTGCTCGACCAGATCCAATCTATGATCATGGTCGATGATCGATCTATGGTCTATGATCGAATCGGGCTCAGGGCCAATGATAGGGAAATTGTTAGTGCATGTAGTGCCCCTTAGTGATTTTGGTGCATTGAAGACTTATAGGTTAAGAATCTAATGCATTTGTTAGTATACACAGGTTCTATAAGTCAATGAGGAGTTTGATATATTCGTAGAATATCGACCCCTAAAAATGAATGTCTTCAGCTGAAGACTTTGGTGAAGACTTAGGTATTCCCTGAAAACTTTGAAGCTGAAGAATTCGGTGTGACCTTGAAGATATGAACGAGGACTATGAAGCTTGAAGACTTTTGTTTTCGTAGTTTCATTTCCTTTCTTTGAGTCATAGGAAACACCGTACTGTTAAAGGGGGTCGAGGTAATACTAAGGAAAATTTCCAACTGATGCTCAACTCAAAAGCCTCAACCTACCCAATCCTTCGAGTGAAGCCTTTGGAAATCTCTTATGGTTCAGTCAAGTTCTTCAGTGACAGAGACAAAGATCTTCTGGTCTCTTAGGAAATTGGTCTGACTGAGGATTTAGGATTTCGCCAGTGCGAATTGCCTATAGTGAGGAATATGATAAGCCCTAAGGAATTTGACAGTTCAAATTCCGACCGTTGTTGTGCTTAGCGCCAGCTGTCCCCAATCATCTTATCCACATAACACTCATATTATTAGGGACATTTATGTCTTATCATGTCAGGTTGCACCCTGGCTATAAATAACCGCACCCCTCCTCCCCGGCCACAACCATTAGTTAGTTGGCTGCTCTGAGAGAGAACTGACACTTGTCATTTGAGAGTAACCAATCATCCAAGGACTTTGAGAGAAAATCACCACTGAGGAAAAGACCCCAAAACCAAACCACCAAACCCAAAGTGATTGAGCATCACTAAAGAGATCGTTCCTGTGTGGAACCGATGCTTTTTTTCTTTGAAGACTGTGTATCTTCTAGATGGTTAGTGCGTCATGGTATAGAGCATCCAACAGTAAATTGTGGATCGTCGAGTGACCAGTTTGTGACGTTTTTGGAAGTCTACCCTGAACACTTACCACGAGTGTTGGTCAAGGACTGTGTGACCTTAGCTCAAGGAGAATACGGTAAGGACTGTGTGTCCTGGGACTGGTTGTCCTCTGGTTGAAATACCTGGACGCTCCAAACTAGACGTACGACTGTCACAGCAGTTGGAACTGGGTCATCAAATCATTGTCTTCATCAAGCTACCTGGGTCCATTTCCTCAACCCTTCTATTTCCTCGTATACATGTTGATGAAATGGATTGTTAATGTTTGAAGAATTTAACTGAAGACTTTCTCAATTTCCTCATCTCAAATTCTTCAGTCACCTTGTTCTTCACCTGCTTATCCTGTATCACGCCACTTGTAATTTGTGCATGTTATATTTCATCATGATGACTATGCTATTGCTATTCTTGTCATGCACTTGAGTTCTTATTCCGCTGTTTGTAGTCCATCACATTTCAAATTCCTCAAGTTGAAATTCCTTAGTGACGAATTTCTAAAAATTGCCTATTCTCCCCCCTTGTCGATATAACACACTTTCAATTGGTATCAGAGCAATGTACTCCCTTCTTTTGTGTGATTTTGGTTTAACCACCTGGAGTTCTAGTTATGTTGGTTGCAGGTATGATTAAGGTTTCCGCAGGTTGTCCTACCTTCAATGGGACGGACTATCCCTACTGGAAGAACAAGATGCGCATGCATCTTGAGGCAATTGATAACGATCTATGGTACGCTGTGGAAAATGGTGTTCCCTGTATTACTCCCACGATCAACGCTGCTGATGTGAAGAGATTCAAGCAACTCGATTCTCAAGTGAAGAATATCATTTGTGGCCATCTGAGCAAAGGTTAGTATGGCAGAGTGAGTGCTTTGGAATCTACTAAGCTTATGTGGGATAGGCTATCCATAGTTAATGAAGGCGTTTCAACTCAACGTGACTCCCGAGTTGATGTTCTTTGCAATCTCTTCAACTGCTTCAAAAGACTTGACAATGAGAATGTTCAACAAAATTTCGATCGTCTTACTGATATCTCCAACGAGCTTCATGCACTTGGTGCCACTGACATCACCGACCACGAGGTGGTGAAGAAACTATTGAGATCTGTTGATTCCTCCTTCGATACACTGGCTTTGATGATTTAAGAGCGTGGAGACTACAAGTCACTTGATCCTGCTGATATACTTGAGAGACTCAATACCCATGAATTCCAACAAGCTGAGAAGAGAGACCTCTACGCGCCAAACTATGGAAGATCTCGTGCACTGAAGGCAGAGGCAATTTCCTCATCCAAAGGGGAAGAATCTGACAGTAGTCTTGGTGATCCTAAAGAACTGAGTCAGGAGCTGGCTATGCTCATGAGGAAATTCCAGAAGTTCTCAAGAAAAGGTTGGTTTGGAAAGTCATCAACAAGTGGCCTGAGGAAATCAGATTCTCCATCAAGCCACTACAAGCAGAGAACTTGTCACAAATGCAAGAAATCTAGTCACTTTATCTCCGACTGTCCTCTTTGGGAGAAAGAATCAAAGAAGAAGAAATACAAGGATGATGATTCTGATGACTCTAAGAAAAAGAAGAAATCTTTAAAGTCCTCATCACACAAGAAGAATGGTTCCAGAAAGGCTCGGGCTTTCATTGGCAAGGAAATGGATTCTGAAGAAGAATCTGAAGAATATGAAGAAGAGGAAGAATCTGAGGTGGAATCAGAATCTGGTGTTGCTGGCCTTGCACTCGCCACTACTTTCGTCACCAAGTCCATCTTCAATGATGAGGAAAATGACTACTCCAATGATTGTGACGTCAGCAATGATGATTATGCTCCCACCTATTGATTCATGGCTAAAGGTTCCAAGGTACACACACATCATTCCTACTATGAATCAAGCGAATGTGAATCTGATGAATTTGTGAAACCTAGCTATTCCAAACTTGCTAATATTGCCACTAAGCAACAAAATGCACTTGAAAAGCTTCAGAAACTGCTAGACAAAAGCGGTGATCTATTGAATGAGGAAGTGGATCAGACTCAAACTCTGTCTGTTGATCCCAAAAGTCTCCAGGCAAAGTATGATAGCCCTCAAAGTCATCATAATGCTCTTTTAGCCGATCATGAGAAGCTTTCTTACGAATTTCTTCAAAGAAAGCAAGATCTTGAGAAACTAAGAGTGTCTAATGAGGATCTTTAAAGGGAAAATGATTCCTTACTTGCTCAACAGATCAGTACCAGCTAGGAAGAATTTGTTCCACCTTGTTTGAAATGCATCGAACGTGAAATTGCTAATTCTTCACCTGAATTTCAAATGCTTCTATTGCTGCAAATTCTTCAACTATCTCCATGGTCACAAATTCCTCATCCTAGGACACCACAAGTATCACTGACAAAAATGCAAGGTTGAAGGAATTGTATGTGACAGGCATGTACAAAAGTCTCAAAGGGCATCAAACCCTTTGTGATGTGCTCAAAAAGCATATTGTGAATATGAACCCTAGGAAAGAGGGCATTGCATTTGAGAGGAAACTCAATGCTAATGGATCCTATTGGAAACCTGAGTAGTACCCCAAAACCTCATGGGTTGCAGCAAAAGGACCTCCTGTAGATCCATCCACTTTATCTGGCTTTACTTGTGAAACTTCATATTCGTGTGATGAGTCAATTGACTCCAACTACAAATTCTACAAAAATCAGAATGGTGAAGTATTTGCCAGATTTGTTGGAACTAACTGAAGGAATGGTTCACCTATGAGGAAAATTTGGGTTCCCAAGAGCTGCATGGAAAATCTTGAAGTGAATGTCCTCACAACACCACCTATGAAGTAAAGGAACCCCAGATCAAATTCCTCATATGGACCAAAGTCTTCCCTTGAATCAAATTCCTCAAATGGTCAGAATTATCATTCTCGTGCTAATGCATCTGTTTCGCAGGGAAAATCTAAGAGTTCCGAATATGTGCATTATTCTTGAACAAAGTGCACTAGCCTCAATGCCTCCTTTCTCATATGGAGCTCGCAGAATGATGAACTCTTTGCCATGCCTCCAGATGTGGGTGGTGAAGAAATTGAACTAATCTCTTATGCAGGGTAAGGTCTCCAGACGAACTTTAACATATGATAAATTTGCTGGAGACCTAAGGAAATGCTTGAAAGGACGCAAGCTAATCATGCAGAAATGAATTTCTCATTTCTCATGTCCTCACACTGCTTTACTTACTATGTTGTGAGATGAAATTATGTGTGATGATTTTGATGTCATATTCTTCACTCTGAAGCATATGAGTTTGTAAGTTATACTGGTTCATCCGCAGGATGAAACTCGAAAAGCTACTGAGTGGGTCCTCTATAGTGGATGCATAAACCACATGACTGGTGACAAGAGCCTATTGATGAATATACCACTCGCCTCATCTCAGCTGAAGCATATCACCTACGTTGACAAAGGAAAAAAAGCTAGGTATTGGGTCTAGGTAAGGTTGCAATCTCAAAGGACCGACACATGGATAAGGTGATGCTTGTCGAATCCTTCAGATTCAACCTCATGTATGTCTCAATGCTTTGTGATCTTGATATGGTTGTCATCTTTGGAAAATATCGTTGTGTTGTTGTCATGGAATCAGATAAATCCAAAGTCTTCGGAGGCTTTAGGAGAGGAGACTTGTATATTGTTGATTTCGCTACAGGTCCTCAGCCTGCCACGTGCCTACTTGCAAAGTCTTTAGAAGGCTAGCTGTGGCATCGACAACTTCACTAGTAGAAAACAGGGCATTGGTTCGGGCCTCCTAATCCCATTAATCCCAGTTCGCTCACGAACCGGGACAAAGGTGGCAACCGTCCCAGTTCGTGAGCCCAAGGGGCGGCTGGGCCACGTGGGCCATTGGTCCTGGTTCGTCTGGCCCCTTTGGTCCAGGTTCCAGGCATGAACTGGGACCAATGCGCCTCGCTCCCGACCCACGACCATTGATCTCGGTTCATGGATGGAACTGGGACCAAAGGGAGACCTATTGTCCCAGTTCTATCCATGAACCAGGACCAATGATCTGCCTATATAAACCCTTGCCCGCCGCTAGAAGAGCCGTGGAGTGCTCTATTTTTCCAGGACAGCAGTGTTAGAGCTTTGTGGTGCTCTAGCTTACCTACTATGCACATGAGGTGTTCGATGAAATGCCCGAGCCACACTTAAGCTTTCTCCTCTCGAAGCTCCTTGTCCAAACTCCATTTTCGTCAAGATTTGTCTAGGTTTGGCGGTCCGTCCTGTCCCATCCCCGTCCTGAAACCGCCTTTGATCGCCCGCGCGTGGTGAGCCTGTTGATCTTATCTTCTTTTTAAAAGAAAACATACTTACTCGTATGATTTTCTTACTTTTATTATTGTTTGTTATTATAGAGTGCCATGGTTATGGTATCTGCGCACGTCAGCCCTCGTCCAGTCTATGATTCAGATGTGGTATATTATCTTTTTTAACTATCTCACACATCTAATGTCTATGACAATTAATTATGCCACCAACTTGACGTAGATGTTTTTATCTATAGGAAGTAGTTGAACCAGAAATGGATACTGACTACGCAATTCTGCTCGACAAGTTAACTAAAGCTGAAAAAGAAATCGATCATTTCAAAGAAAAATTAAAAAGAACTGAAGATGAGAAGATGGGATTGGAGTTTCATGTTGCCGATATCGTCGATGATCACAGGAACAAGATGGCTGCAATGCACTTGAAGCTTAGAAAGATTAGAAAATATGCCATTGATAAAGAGGCTTGGTATCATTATGCCATTGGATCAATTGTTACCTTAGTTCTGATTATGATCACATTTGTTGTTGCATTGAAATGTTTTAAATAGTTTCAATGTATGGTTTAATTAGATGCTCTGGAGAGCTATATGTTGGTCAACAAGAACTATGTATCTACTTTAGTTTTAATGTGATGATGAACTTCTAGTAATTTGGTCACTTCTGTATTCCTGATGTTCTGTAATGGTTTTTGACACACTTAATTATATATAATGCACGTAGATGAACCGTCAATGGATGTACGGTAATAGACGCACCGCCGAGTACATTAAGGGGGTGCATCATTTTCTTGAAGTGGCCGAGGAAAACAAGCAGAGTGATTTTATGTGTTGTCCATGCCCTACATGTGGGAATCTGAAGTCTTACTCTGACCAGAAAATCCTTCACAGCACCTGTTTGTGAAGGGTTTCATGCGACACTATAAAGTTTGGACCAAGCACCGAGAAATAGGGGTTATGATGGAAGACGGTGAAGAAGAAGAGGATGATGATAACTATATGCCCCCCTGAATACGGTGATGCTGCAACCGGGGAAGCTGAAGATCAAGAGGAACCATATGTTGATGCAAAGAGATAATGCGAAAGTGAAAAGGAGAAGCTGAAGTTCGATCGCATGTTAGAGGATCACAAAAAAGGGTTGTACACCAATTGTGAATATGGCAACACAAAGCTCGGTACCACACTAGAATTGCTGCAGTTGAAGGCAGAGAATGGTGTACCTGGCAAAGGATTTGAGAAGCTACTGAAAATATTAAAGAAGAAGCTTCCAAAGGACGACGAATTGCCTGACAGTACGTACGCAACAAAGAAGGTTGTATGCCCTCTAGGATTGGAGGTGGATAAGATACATGCATGCCCTAATGACTGCATCCTGTACCGCGGGGATTAGGCTTGAGCTGGGAGTAGTAACCGTCTTAGACTCGAGACAAAATAAACCTGAGTTTTATGCGAACCTGACTGAAATGCTCCTGAGGTAAGTTCAATCGATCATTATCGCACCATATCGGCAACTTTGTTCATTTCCCGATATATATCAAGTACTTATTTTCTTTGTCTCGCAGGGTTTGGAAAGATTTCACCAAAATTGCTCTCGGACCGTCTACAGAGCTGCAATTTAGACACCCGTAAGTAAGTAATATATACTACCTAGTTCCGCCCATCTCCCATTGATTCTAGCTAGTTTCATCAATATATACCATTTAGCATGCTTGATTATCAGTTTGATTGACCTCTATTTCTCGTATAGTGCTTGTTTTAGGAACAAGGGACTAATTTTTGTGGATACTACGTTTGCGAGTTCATCTACAACATGACGGATCCTAATAAGCGGGGCTACACTGAAAAAGAATATGAAGTGCGTAAAGAAAAATATTCACAATTTTATTTTATTACCATTATTTGTGTTGAGTTTCATTCATTTACATGTATTGACCCTCTTCTTCAATTTAGATGTGGCGGATGCAGGATGAACTCCTACCACAAGATCACATACGAGCAATTCAACAGGAATTGGCGGGATTCTTTATTGACCACGTCATCAATAAAGCCGGAGAATACTGTCACACCCTATGTTTGTAGCAAATTGTTATGTTTGGGTTTATTAAATTTGGAGCCAACTGAAACTTTTTCATAGTGCTTGTGCATGTTTGTTATGTTGTTTGCTTGCTTGTTGATTGTGTTATATGGCACTCCTAGATTCTATTCCACTTCATCCTCATCTTTCTTGTCCCAAAGCTCTTGCCTAGTGATCATGCCATGTGAATAGTACCCAAAACTATTTTCATCAAATTTTGTTTTAACTAAAAATGATTTATTTAATTTAAGTTTCCAAAATCCCCTAAAATGAGGTTTGCACTGCAAGTGCTCAAATCAGGTGGACCCTTCTTTCCCAAAGGCTTTATTTCAAACCTACTATATGTATGACTTCCCAAAACCACCAAAATTATTTTTAAATATTATTTTCATAATTAATTTAAAGGCTTTTTCTTAAGGCGAGAAATGGTTTTTCCTAGGGAAAATTTACTTAAATGCTTTAAAAATATTTGAGAAAATTTAGAGAAACCGAGTGGACATATATTTTCCATATATATGAGTTTCAACACAAGGGCGTGATCAGATCATAGGCAAAACCCCTCAAAACCCTTTCTGTTCAGATCAAACTTTTGGAATATTTATATAAGAAATGTTCTCAATAAATTCTAGGAAAATTCTAGAAGGTCAAAACTATCATAGATGATAATATTGCAATGTTTCATCTCAATCCAAGTTGGTTTGGTTCATCAAACCATCCCAAAACCATTCCTGTCCAGAATCAAATTTCAGCAACTTTACATTGTGAAGTGTACCCCCTTGGCCTCAAACTTTGTGGGCATGATCTAATGGACAAATAGTGATGATACACTAAGTGGTGCATCAAGGGTAAAAGCCTAGCATCAATGGATCTACAGAAATCTGATTCTGCTAATTTCTAGGGTTCATCAAATCTCCATTGTCAACTTTTTCCCGTTGAGCTCAAACTTGGTGAATCCTCTCATTTTTACCTAGCCTTTCACCCTGGTAAGTATCTCAGTATGGTGGTAAAGTTTCCTTGCCCAAATCACTACCAAACACCTTCTGGTGAATTGGTAAAACCATCTTTTCCCCACGTTATCCTTTTACCATTGGCCCCAGCTTTTTACCACAACCTCTAGTAAGTGCCTAGCACCTCCAGTAACTCTCCCTGGCCAAGGCACGTCAAGTAAGTGGGGTAAATTCCTCATTTTACCCCCCTGGACAGGAGTTTTTCTCTCTCCCTCTCACTTTTTCTTCTCTCCTAAGGCATCCCGCAGCATCCAATGCCCTACCCTCTATTGTAAAACCCCTAGATCCCCCTAGGCATAGCCGACCATGCAAAAGACGCCATTGGCATGCCGTGGAATGCCAAACGCGCGCTTTGGAGCGTGCCACAGTGCCGACAGACACTGTAGCCATCGCCCAATGCATGGCTCCGCCAGCCTCGGGCCTCCCCCATCACCACTTTTTCCCCCCTCGGCATCCGCGCCATGCCACCCCTGTCGGCCCCTCCTCTCTCTCCCTCCTCCGACTTCCTCTCACACGTGCCGCAGCCGCCCGAACCGGCCAAACATGGGGCTCGCACTGGCGCACTCCCGTGCACCTCTCTCCTCTCCCTCTGGTCGTGGGCGATGCCCAGGAGCACCTCTGACCCATTATCTCCCTCCCCGAGCCCTCTAGCGAGTGCCATGACCTCGCCGGTACAAGAACCCTCTGTGGACTCGCATCCCTTGTAAAAGGGGCCTTCCCCCGAGCTCTCTCCCCTTCTCTGGCCCCCTCTCCTCCTCTGTCGTCCACCCATAGAGCCCCATCTCCTCCCCGTGCTCGTAGCACTCGGGATCGACCGGAGATCACCAGGGCGTTGACACCGTCAATCTCCCGGTAGCGGCCTCCTCTGGCCCTCATTCTTCTCTAGCTGGTCCTCCCTCGCCACACTGATGCATTCCCCTCTCCTTCACGTCCTTTTTGCAGCACGGGACGGCCCTGGTGACCCCTCCCGAAGCTCCTCTGCCGCGGGACCTCGTCGCCAGCGACCCGCGCATCCCCATCGACCATCTCTGGCACCTCCCGAACGGCGGCAACCTCCTTAGCCCATCCCCGCTCTAGATCCCCTTGTCGTGCCCTCCTTCGACGCTGGTGAGCACCCTCCCCCTCCTCTCGAGAGGAAGGAGATGACAGGTGGCCCCAACCTGTCATCCCCATGCACCTCTCCCTCTCATTCTCTCTCTCTGATGCTGGGGCCCGCACGTCATGTTCAAACCTTGCCATGCACGCGCCCGCAGCTCAGCTGGGCCGGCCTGGCCGATTGACCCAGTGCGGCTTGGCACTTAGCCCAGGGCACAGTAGCCCTTTTCTTTTTCTTTTTTCTGTAGATTTCCAAAAATCCCACAGATTTGAATATTTATCTAATGCCAATAATTCTTCCACCTAAATTACTAGAATAATCTATAGAATTTATTAGTGCCATTTGTAAAAATGTTTGAAACTATTTTTAGTACTATTTTATTTTAAAACCAATATATAGGCACCTTTTTGCCTCTGTTATTTTATTTCCAAAATCTTTTTCACAACAAAACCCTAGGAGGATATTTTTAGTATGACATTTAGTATTTATCAGAGTTGGTTTACATTTTTGGTAGTAGATGGAGTGCTCTGTTTTGTGTGATTGCTTATTTTTATCGCCTTATTTCGCGATGATAGATTGCGCGGTTGACGAAGAAGTTGGACCCGAAGACTTCGAAGACCTCGGAGACTTTGTTGAGCTAGGCAAGTAGCCCTTTGACGATGATGAGAAACCATTTTTATTGGATGTCATATAGCACTTAACTTTCATCATATTTGATCATGTGATGTGGTGTTCCCCTTTCGGTGGAATGCCTCCGGTACTTCTCCATTGACACTTGCATCGTGCATGATCCTACCACCTTATGAGGGTTGTGCGGGTGGGAGTAGTTAGGTTGCTAATAGATGCTACACAAATGGGATGGGACTTACACATAGTGATGGCAAGAAAAGAAATGATTTCAAAGACTTTTCGAAAACCCCGTCGGGTGCCACTAATACCCGAGGGAGATGATGATGAGATGGGTGACCACATGAGAAAGAACTGGTGTGCCGGAACAAGATGAGGATGTGTTTTCGAAAATGGAGGGTTTAAGATTTGTCGACCGTCCTAATCTTACATGCACAACCACAATACCCCTTATGGGACGGGGCTTTGTTGATTACCTTGGTGGGTACTGGCAAGGAGCCCGCATTACTAGTGGCGGGAGTGGCATGGTCACTCTCGATACGGGGTCGTACTGGTATGTACGATCAGGCACTGTCTTTACCGGCACCTGGCACATCGTTGGTCCCCTCATGAATGATACGGTTAGAGCGGGGCTCGTGTGATGTACATCGTGAGGGCTGGGTACCAATCGAGTGGACTCTTTGCTTAGTATTGCTAGGGGAAAGGCATTGTTCGGGTGCTTACCTCGGGTATGTTATATACCACGAGTCGTGGATGACAAGGAAGTTCCCCGAGTCTCCTGGGTAAAGTGTGCAACCTCTGCAGATTGTAAAACTATTCGAATAGCCATGTCCATGGTCAAGGATAGTTGGGTGGTGTTGCTTATGCCACGTCCAAATGTTTTCGCAAAAACTCTGTGTGAGTATGGGTCTGGTGGTGACAAGAGGCCACATGAGCTAAGTCCGATGACTTAGCGTGAGGATTGAACTAAGTCCGATGACTGAGCGTGACGAGTGAACATGAGATGATCAAACAATACTTATGATGATATCTGCAATTTGTTCACATGGATACCTGCTAGTTGCTGATGCATGCTCACTAGTTACTTGATCATGTCATTTGAACTTAAAAATTAGCTTTCCGCAAATTCACCCATTTAGTGTTATACCATGCATCATTGTTACCTTGTTCCACAACTTGGGTTGCTTGCGAGTGTTGGAAATATGCCCTAGAGGCAATAATAAAATGGTTATTATTGTATTTCCTTGTTCATGATAATTGTCTATTGTTCATGCTATAATTGTGTTAACCGGAAACCATAATACATGTGTGAATACATAGACCACAACATGTCCCTAGTAAGCCTCTAGTTGGCTAGCTCGTTGATCAATAGATGGTCACGGTTTCATGGCCATGGACATTGGATGTCATTGATAACGGGATCACATCATTAGGAGAATGATGTGATGGACAAGACCCAATCCTAAGCATAGCACAAAGATCGTGTAGTTCGTTTGCTAAAGCTTTTCAATGTCAAGTGTCATTTCCTTAGACCATGAGATTGTGTAACTCCCGGATACCGTAGGAATACTTTGGGTGTGCCAAACGTCACAACGTAACTGGGTGGCTATAAAGGTACGCTACGGGTATCTCCGAAAGTGTCTGTTGGGTTGACACGAATCGAGACTGGGATTTGTCACTCCGTGTGACGGAGAGGTATCTCTGGGCCCACTCGGTAAGACATCATCATTATGAGCTCAATGTGACTAAGGAGTTAGTCACGGGATGATGTATTACGGAACGAGTAAAGAGACTTGCCGGTAACGAGATTGAACAAGGTATGGGGATACCGACGATCGAATCTCGGGCAAGTACCATACCGATAGACAAAGGGAATTGTATACGGGATTGATTGAATCCCCGACATCGTGGTTCATCCGATGAGATCATCGTGGAGTACGTGGGAGCCAACATGGGTATCCAGATCCCGCTGTTGGTTATTGGCCGGAGAGGTGTCTCGGTCATGTCTATGTGTCTCCCGAACCCGTAGGGTCTACACACTTAAGGTTCGATGACGCTAGGGTTATAGGGAAATGGTATACGTGATTACCGAAGGTTGTTCGGAGTCCCGGATGAGATCCCGGACGTCACGAGGAGCTCCGGAATGGTCCGGAGGTAAAGATTGATATATAGGAAGTCCAGTTTTGGTCACCGGAAAGTTTTCGGGCTCATCGGTAGTGTACCGGGAGTGCCGGGAGGGTGCCGGAGGACCCCCGAGAGGGGTGTGACGACCAAAGGACCTCATGGGCCCTTAGAGGAGGTGTGCCAGCCCATATTGGGTCGGCCAAGACCATCTATGTGGGCCCATGTGGCTGGAGATAAGGAGATAAGGCAAAAGGGATTTAAAAGGAGGAGATCCACCTCCCTTATGGGAGGTGGACTCTCCCTTTAATTCGGCCGACCCTCTCCTCCTTGGAGGAGGGGCCAAGCCAGCCCTTCCACGTCCCTCCTCCTATATATACTTGAGGTTTTGGATGTTTTGAGTAAAGATTTGATCTCTCTCTCTCACGGCAAAGCCCTACCTCTCTTCTTCCTCCTCCGCAGCGCTTAGGCGAAGCCCTGTCGGAATACCTTGCTACTCCACCACCACCACGCCGTCGTGCTGCTGTTGGAGCCCTTCCCCAACCTCTCCTTCCTCCTTGCTGGATCAAGGTGTTGGAGACGTCACCGGGCTGCACGTGTGTTGAACGCGGAGGTGCCGTCCGTTCGGCACTTGATCGGATCTACCGCGATCTGAATCGCTGCGAGTACGACTCCATCAACCGCGTTCTTGTAACGCTTCCGCTTAGCGATCTTCAAAGGTATGAAGATCCACTCTCCCCTTGCTCGTTGCTGGTTTCTCCATAGATGGATCTTGGTGAACGCGTAGGAAATTTTTTGATTTACTACTACGTCTCCCAACAGCGAGTACATTCAAAGTACTCATTGGCTTATCACTGATTATTTAATTGGCCAGGCATAGAAGAACAGGAGTATGTTGAAAAGATCATTGGAGACGAACATGCGAACTAGGACGCTTCCCAGTCAGAATGCCTGTAGGTTAAGGCAGATGGCATGGGTTCACGCTTTCGACCGAGATTTCCGCTGCTTGTTCTAGTTTAAGTGTTTGGCCCTCGTGGCCCTATCTATGTAACACTAAGACATTCAAGGTCATTATTTGTGTAAGACGTTAAGTGTGGAGTGTGGATGTAAGACTCTTGTTATTCAGCTTCTGTGTGTTCAGTGAGCATTGATCTCTGGGATCACTATACACGTGCATTCGGTGATCACGACTTTTGAGTCGGGGTCCCCAAAAATACCATATTGTTGGGGAACGTTGCATGGGAAACAAATTTTTTCCTATGCACACGCAAGATCTATCCATGGCGATGAGCATCTACGAGAGGGAGAGTGGATCTACATAACCTTGTAGATCGCTAAGCGGGAATCGTTAAGAAACACGGTTCGCGTAGTAGAACGTCTTCGCGATCCAAATCGCCGAGCGTCCCGTGATCCAATCACGATCCGTCCCGCGATCCAATCACGATCCGTCCCACGAAATCATCACGATCCGTCCCGCAACCTCATCACGATCCGTCTCGCGATCTCATCATGATCCATCTCGCGATCTCGATCACGGTCCTTCCGATCTAGCGCCGAACGGACGACACCTCCGCATTCAGCACACGTACAGCTTGATGACGATCTACGCCTTCTTGATCTATAAAGAGGCAGCGTGATGGCACTCCGGCGATGGTGGTGGAGCTATTCCGGCAAGGCTTCGCCTAAGCACTACAAAAATCTGATCTAGAGGAGAAACTATGCACTAGAGGAACGGGTAGCACGTGGCTGAAAATCAGGTGCAAAAAAACCCTAAAACCTCTAGTATATATAAGAGGAAGAGAGGAGGAGGCTTGGCTCTCAAATAGCCAGCCCTTGGGTCGGCTGAACCAAGTAGGAGAGGTGGATTCCACCTCCAATCCTAGTAGGACTCGGATTCATCCTATTTTTGCCTTTTTTCCACCTTTTCTCTTTGGGTTTTCTCTCCCAGCCTCATGGGCCTTGTGCAGGACTTCCACCAGCCCACTAAGGGCTGGTATTCACTCTCCCACAACAAATGTAGCCTCTTGGGTCGAAATACCCCTCCCAATGGTCTCCCGGTACACTACTGGTACTCCCGGTACACTACCGATGAGCTCGAAACTTTTCCGGCGACCAAAATAGGACTTCCTATATATCAATCTTTACCTCCGGACCATTTCGGAGCTCCTCAGGACATCCAGGATCTCATCCGGGACTCCAAACAACCTTCGGTAACCACCATGCATAACTCTATACTACCGAAACGTCACCAACCCTTAAGTGTGCAGACCCTGCGGGTTCGAGAACTATGTAGACATGACCGAGACACCTCTACGGTCAATAACCAATAAGGGACCTGGATGCCCATATTTGTTCCTACATATTCTACGAAGATCTTTATCGGTCGAACCTCTATGTCAAGGATTCAGTTAATCCCGTATGATGTTCTCTTTGTTCTTCGACATGTTACTTGCCCGAGATTCGATCGTTGGTATCTCCATACCTAGTTCAACCTCGTTACTGGCAAGTCCCTTTGCTCGTTTTGTAATACAACATCCCATGACTAACACTTAGACACATTGCTTGCAAGGCTTATTGTGATGTTGTATTACCGAGTGGGCCCTAAGATACCTCTCGATCGCACGGAGTAACAAATCCCAGTCTTGATCCATGCCAACTCAACATACAACCTCGAAGATACCTTTAGAGCACCTTTATAGTCACCCAGTTATGTTGTGACGTTTGATACACACAAGGCACTCCTCCGATGTTCGTGAGTTGCAGGATCTCATGGTCATAGGAACATATACTTGACATGTAGAAAACAGTAGCAATAAACTGGCACGATCATATGCTACGTTTGTAGTTTGGGTCATGTCCATCACATCATTCTCCTAATGATGTGATCCTGTTATCAAATGACATCTCATGTCCATGGCTAGGAAACCTTAACCATCTTTTGATCAACGAGCTAGTCTATTAGAGGCATACTAGGGACATGGTTTTGTCTATGTATCCACACATGTATCTAAGTCTCCGATCAATACAATTATAGCATGGATAATAAACGATTATCATGAACAAGGAAATATGATAATAACTAATTTATTATTGCCTCTAGGGTATATTTCCAACACATATGGAACTTGATATTATATGTTAGGGATTGTAACATAGGATAGATATACGAAAACTTGTTGCTCGACCAGTCTCTCGGAGAAGGAGGAGGTCGATCACTTCTCTCCATATATGTTCATGACGATCTCATGTACTTAATGGTTTCCTTCATTTGCTTACTAACTAGTGTGTCATGAGTTCTCTCTATACGTATAGTACGTAGAGTCGCGACCAAGCACGGAGATAAGAGAGGTCACTTCTCTCTATTAGCTAGCTAACAAAATATATGAAACCCCTAAATTAACCCTCCAAAACCCTCAACCCCCCTCTTTAAAAAACAGCTCCTAAGCTGCTGACGCGTGGACGCTCTTTGGTCCCGGTTGGTGTTACCAACCGGGACCAAAGTCCCTCCTGCCTGGGCTCGACAGAGCGGCCACATGTAGCCCCATCTATCCCGGTTCGTAAGCGAACCGGGGCTAAAGGTCATGGGATTTAGTCCTGACCCTTTAGTCCCGGGTCTAGAACCGGGATAGGTGGGCCTCTGGAACCGGGACAAATGGGCCTTTTTCCACTAGTGCTTGGACATGCTGGCATGAGGAACTTGCACGAGCTTGTGAAGAAAAAGCTCGTCATTGGCATTGAAGGTGTCAAATTCCTCAAGGACCATCTCTGTGGTGATTGTGAGTCTGGAAAGATGACTAGATCGAAGCATACCTCGAAGGCTATCATGACCACCACTCGACCCTTTGAATTGCTTCACATGGATCTCTTTGACCCCACTCATTACTCAACACTAACAACTTCATGTCTGTATGGATTTGTTATTGTTGATGATTACTCTCATTACACTTGGGTGCATATTATTGTGTACAAATCTGAGGTGTGGGATGTCTTCAAATGATGTGCTTCAAGGGCCTCAACAAACTTCGTCGTCAAGATCAAGCACATCAGGAGTGACAACGGGACATAGTTCAAGAACACTGGTCTTTATGAATATCTTAATGAACTTGGTATTACTGATGATCTATCTTCCCCAAATACTCCTCAGCAGAATGACGTCGTGTAGCGCAAAAACATGACTCTTGTTTAGATGGCTCACACTATGCTTGATGAATACAAGACTCCTCGTTGCTTCTGGCTTGAGGAAATCAACACTGCTTGCCACATCATCAACAAAGTATATCTTCACAAATTCTTCAAGAAGACTTCATATGAACTCATCACTGACAATAAACCCAATGTGAGTTATTTCAGAGTCTTTGGTGCTAAATGCTGGATTAGAGATCCTCACCACAGTTCTAAATTTGCACCGAAAGCACATGAAGGTTTTATGCTTGGTTACAGAAAGGACTCGCACACCTACAGAGTCTTCAACAGCTACCACAACAAGGTTGTTGAAATTTTAGATGTGAGGTTTGATGAAACTAACGGCTCACAAAGAGAACACATGCCTCCTATACTAGATGAAATGTCTCCAGAGGAATCCATTAAGTTGAAGGCAACTGAATATATCATACCCACTGAAGAACCTCAACCTATTGAGGAAGTCATCCCAACCAATGAAGACATTCATACTACTACACCTAAAGAAAATGGTGGTGATGAAAATCCTCAGCCTCGTCAACCTGCTCATCCTAGAGTGGCTAATGAAGTACAGATTGATAAAATCCTCGACAACATTAATCCACCAGGTCCCCTCACATGCTCAAAAGCTTCACATTTGTCTAACTTTTGTGGGCATTTTGCTTTTGTCTCTATTATAGAGCCCACCAAAGTTGATGAAGCTTTCAAGGAGCCCGAGTGGATTCAAGCTATGCAAGAGGAATTGCATCAATTCATGCTCAACAACGTGTGGGAACTTGTCAAGCGGTCAGATCCTCGCAAGCATAACATCATAGGTACCAAGTGGATCTACCGCAACAAGCAAGACGAAAATGTCCTAGTGGTGAGGAATAAGGCTCATCTTATAGCTTAGGGCCACACATAGGTTGAGGGAATTGACTTTGATGAAAGTTTTGCACCTGTTGCTAGAGTTGAAGCTATTCGCATACTACTTGCTTATGCTAACCATCATGATATCATCTTATATCCAATGGATGTGAAAAGTGCATTCCGCTCAATGGTAAGCTTGAGGAAGAAGTATATGTTGCTCAACCCCCAAGTTTTGAAGACCCTAAGCATCCTGACAAAGTCTTCAGACTCAACAAGGCCCTATATAGCCTCAAGCAGGCCCCTCTGGTGTGGTATGACACTCTGAAGGAATTCCTCATGAAGAAAGGCTTCAAACCCGGTTCACTCGACCCATCTCTTTTCACTAAATCCTATGAAAATGAATTATTTGTATGCCAAATATATGTAGACGACATTATCTTTGCCTGTATTGACAAACGTTATAGTGATGAATTTGCCTATCTTGTTGGAAATATGCCCTAGAGGCAATAATAAAATGGTTATTATTGTATTTCCTTGTTCATGATAATTGTCTATTGTTCATGCTATAATTGTGTTAACCGGAAACCATAATGCATTTGTGAATAGATAGACCACAACATGTCCCTAGTGAGGCTCTAGTGGACTAGCTCGTTGATCAATAGATGGGCACGGTTTCATGACCATGGACATTGGATGTCGTTGATAACGGGGTCACATCATTAGGAGAATGATGTGAGGGACAAGACCCAATCCTAAGCATAGCACAAGATCATGTAGTTCATCTGCTAAAGCTTTTCCAATGTCAAGTATCGTTTCCTTAGACCATGAGATTGTGCAACTCCCAGATACCGTAGGAATGCTTTGGGTGTGCCAAATGTCCCAACACAACTGCGTGGCTATAAAGGTGCACTACGGGTATCTCTGAAAGTGTGTGTTGGGTTGGCACGAATCGAGACTGGGATTTGTCACTCCGTGCGACGGAGAGGTATCTCTGGGCCCACTCGGTAAGACATCATCATAATGAGCTCAATGCGACTAAGGAGTTAGCTACGAGATGATGTATTACAGAACGAGTAAAAGAGACTTGCCGGTAACGAGATTGAACAAGGTATAGGGATACCGACAATCGAATCTCGGGCAACTATCATACCAATAGACAAAGGGAATTGAATACGGGATTGATTGAATCCCCGACATCGTGGTTCATCCGATGAGATCATCGTGGAGCATGTGGGAACGAACATGGGTATCCACATCCCACTGTTGGTTATTGACCGAAGAGGTGTCTCGGTCATGTCTACGTGTCTCCCGAACCCGTAGGGTCTACACACTTAAATTCGATGACGTAGGGTTATAGGGAAATGTTGTATGTGGTTACCGAAGTTTGTTCAAAGTCCCAGATGCGATCCCGGACGTCACGAGAAGCTCCGGAATGGTCTGGAGGTAAATATTGATATATAGGAAGTCCAGTTTTAGTCACCGGAAAGTTTTTGGGCTCATCGGTAGTGTATCGGGAGTGTCGGGAGGGTGCCGAAGGACCCCGGGAGGGGTGTGACGACCAAAGGAATTCATGGGCCCTTAGAGGAGGTGTGCCAGTCCTTATTGGGCTGGCCAAGACCTTCCAGAAGGGCCCATGCGGCTGGGGATAAAGAGATAGGGCTGAAAAGATTTAAAAGGAAGAGATCCACCTCCCTTGTGGGAGGTGGACTCTTCCCCTAGTTTTGCCGAACCTCTCCTCCTTGGAGGAGGGGACAAGGCAGCCCTCCCTCTCCCTCCTCCTATATATATGCAAGGGTTTGGGCTGATTTGAGACACGACTTCTCTCTCTCACGGCGCAGCCCTACCCTTCCTCTTCCTCAATCTCCGTAGCGCTTGGCGAAGCCCTGCCTGAGTCCCCGTAGCTCCACCATCACCATGCCGTCGTGCTGCCAGAGCTCTCCCTCAACCTCTCCTTCCTCCTTGCTGGATCAAGGCGTAGGAGACGTCATCGGGGTGCACATGTGTTGAACGCGGAGGCGCCGTTGTTCGGCGCTAAGATCGCAGTCCACCGCGATCTGAATCGCTACGAGTACGACTCCACCAACCGCGTTCTTGTAACGCTTCCCCTTAGCGATCTTCAAAGGTATGAGGATGCAATATCTCCACACTCGTTGCTGGTTTCTCCATAGATAGATCTTGGTGATCGTAGAATTTTTTTGATTTACTACTACGTCTCCCAACAGTGGTATGAGAGCTAGGTCTATGCGTAGAATCTATGCACGAGTAGAACACAAACTTGTTGTGGGCGTCGGTCTTGTTAATTTGCCTACCACTACTAGTCTTATCTTGATTCGGCGGTATTGTGGGATGAAGCGGCCCGGACCAACTTTACACGTACGCTTACGTGAGACTGGTTCCACCGCCTGACATGCACTTGTTGTATAAGGTGGCTAGCGGGTGTCTGTCTCTCCCACCTTAGTCAGATTGGATTCGATGAAAAGGGTCCTTATGAAGGGTAAATAGCAATTGGCATATCAAGTTGTTGTTTTGGCGTAGGTAAGAAATGTTCTTGCTAGAAACCTATAGCAGCCACGTAAAACTTGCAACTGCAAATTAGAGGTCGTCTAACTTGTTTTTGCAGCATATGCCTTTTGATGTGATATGGCCAAAGAATGTGATGTGATGCATTGTGATGTATGAGATTGATCATGTTCTTGTAATAGGATTCACGACTTGCATGTCGATGAGTATGACAACCAGCAGGAGCCATAGGAGTTGTCTTATTTTATTGTATGACCTGCGTGCCAATCATAAATGCCATGTAATTACTTTACTTTATTGCTAAACGTTAGCCATAATAGTAGAATTAATAGTTGGCGAGACAACTTCATGAAGACACAATGATGGAGATCATGATGATGGAGATCATGGTGTCGTGCCGGTGACAGTGATGATCATGGTGCCCCGAAGATGGAGATCAAAGGAGCAAGATGATATTGGCCATATCATGTCACTATATTGATTGCATGTGATGTTTATCATGTTTCCATCTTATTTTCTTAGAACGACGGTAGTAAATAAGATGATCTCTCAATAAAATTTCAAGAGAAGTGTTCACCCTAACTGTGCACCGTAGCTAAGGATCGTTGTTCCGAAGCACCACGTGATGATCGGGTGTGATAGGCTCTAACGTTCGCATACAACGGGTGTAAGCCAGATTTACACACGCGATACACTTAGGTTGACTTGACGAGCCTAGCATTTACAGACATGGCCTCGGAACAAGGAAGACCGAAAGGTCGAACATGAGTCGTATAGAAGATACGATCAACATGGAGATGTTCACCATGGATGACTAGTCCGTCTCACGTGATGATCGGACACGGGCTAGTTGACATGGATCATGTGTCACTTGGAAGACTAGAGGATGTCTAACTTGTTTTTGTAGCATATGCCTTGTGATGTGATATGGCCAAAGGATGTGATGTGATGCATTGTGATGTATGAGATTGATCATGTTCTTGTAATAGGATTCACGTGCATGTCGATGAGTATGACAACCGGTAGGAGCCATAGGAGTTGTATTATTTTATTGTATGACCTGCGTGTCAATCATAAACGCCATGTAATTACTTTAGTTTATTGCTAAACGTTAGCCATAGTAGTAGAAGTAATAGTTGGCGAGACAACTTCATGAAGACACGATGATGGAGATCATGGTGTCGTGCTGATGATAGTGATGATCATGGTGCCCCGAAGATGGAGATCAAAGGAGCAAGATGATATTGGCCATATCATGTCACTATATTAATTGCATGTGTTGTTTATCATGTTTACATCTTATTTGCTTAGAACGACGGTAGTAAATAAAATGATCTCTCAATAAAATTTCAAGAGATGTGTTCACCCTAACTGTGCAACATTGCTAAGGATCATTGTTCTGAAGCACCACGAGATGATCGGGTGTGATAGGTTCTAACGTTCGCATACAACAGGTGTAAGCCAGATTTACACATGCGAAACACTTAGGTTGAGTTGACGAGCCTAGCATGTACAAACATGGCCTCGAAACACGGTAGGCCAAAAGGTCGAACATGAGTCGTATAGAAGATACGATAAACATGGAGATGTTCACCATGGATGGCTAGTCCGTCTCACGTGATGATCGGACACGGGCTAGTTGACATGGATCATGTATCACTTGGATGACTAGAGAGATGTCTATCTGAGTGGGAGTTCATTAAATAATTTGATTGTGTGAACTTAATTATCATGAACTTAGTCTAAAATTGTCTTTACAATCTATATTGTAGATCCAATGGCCAATGCTAGTGTCACCCTCAACTTCCACGTGTTCCTAGAGAAAATCAAGATGAAAGATGATGGAAGAAACTATGTGGAATGGGTCCATGGCTTGAGGATCATCCTCATAGCTTCCAAGACATTGTATGTCCTTGATGCACCATTAGGTGAACCACCTATTTTCACAGCGGACCAAGATGTTACGAACACTTGGCAGTCGCGCTGTAATGATTACTCCCTTGTTTAGTGCGGCATGCTTTACAGTTTAGAACTGGGGCTCCAAAAGCGTTTTGAGCAACACGGAGCATATGAGATGTTCCAAGAGCTGAAACTGGTTTTCCAAGCCCATGCACGGGTCGAGAGATATGACGTCTTTGACAAGTTCTTCAGCTGTAAGATGGAGGAGAATAGTTCTGTCAGTGAGCACATCCTCAAGATGTCTGGGCTACACAACCGCTTGACTCAGCTGGGAGTTAATCTCCCGGATGACTCGGTCATTGAAAGAATCCTCCAGTCGCTTCCACCTAGCTACAAGAGCTTTGTGATGAACTACAACATGCAGGGTATGGAGAAGTCCATTCCTGAGTTGTACTCGATGCTGAAATCAGCGGAGGTCGAGGTAAAAAAGGAGCATCAAGTGTTGATGGTAAATAAGACCACTCGTTTCAAGAAAGGCAAGGGTAATAAGAAATTCAAGAAGGACGACAAAGTGGTTGCCGTGCCCGGTAAGCAAGTTGCCAGGAAGAAGAACAAGAATGGACCCAAGCCTGAGACTGAGTGCTTTTATTGCAAGGGTACCGGTCACAGGAAGCGGAATTGCCCCAGGTACTTAGCGGAAAAAAGGCCGGCAACGTTAAAGGTATATGTGATATACTTGTTATTGATGTGTACCTGACCAGCGCTTGTAGTAGCTCCTGGGTATTTGATACCGGTGCAGTTGCTCACATTTGTAACTCCAAGCAGGAGCTGCGGAATAAGCGGAGGCTGGCAAAGGACGAGGTGACGATGCGCGTCGGGAATGGTTCCAAGGTCGATATGATCGTCGTCGGCACGCTACCTCTACATCTACCTTCGGGATTAGTTTTAAACCTTAATAATTGTTATTTAGTACCAGCTTTGAGCATGAACATTGTATCTGGATCTCGCTTAATGCGAGATGGCTACTCATTTAAATCTGAGAATAATGGTTGTTCTATTTATATGAGAGAAATGTTTTATGGTCATGCCTCGCTGGTCAATGGTTTATTTTTGATGAATCTTCAACGTGCTGTTACACATGTCCATAGTGTGAGTACCAAAAAGTGTAAGGTTGATAACGATAGTCCCACTTACATGTGGCACTGCCTCCTTGGTCATATTGGTGTCAAACGCATGAAGAAGCTCCATGCTGATCGACTTTTGGAGTCTCTTGATTTTAAATCATTTGACACGTGCGAACCATGCCTCATGGGCAAGATGACCAAGACTCGTTCTCCGGAGCAATGGAGCGAGCAACTGACTTGTTGGAAATAATACATACCGATGTATGTGGTCTAATGAGCATCGGGGCTCGCGGTGGCTACCGTTATGTTCTCACCCTCACTGATGACTTGAGAAGATATGGGTATGTCTACTTAATGAAACACAAGTCTGAAACCTTTGAAAGGTTCAAGGAATTTCAGAGTGAGGTAGAGAATCAACATGACAGGAAAATAAAGTGCCTACGATCTGATCGTGGCGAAGAATATTTAAGTCACGAGTTTGGCACGCACGTAAGGAAATGTGGAATTGTGTCGTAATTGCACTCTATTGGATATGGTGCGATCTATGATGTCTCTTACAGACTTACCACTATCATTTTGGGATATGCATTAGAGACTGCCGCATTCACTTTAAATAGGGCACCGTCAATGTCCGTTGAGACGACACCGTATGAATTATGGTTTGGAAAGAAACCTAAGCTGTCGTTTCTAAAAGTTTGGGGATGCGATGCTTATGTGAAGAAACTTCAACCTGAGTAGCTCGAACCCAAAGCGGAAAAGTGCGTCTTCATAGGATATCCCAAAGAGACTATTGGGTATACCTTCAACCTCAGATCCGAAGGCAAAGTCTTTGTTTCCAAGAATGGATGCTTTCTTGAGAAAGTGTTTCTCTCGAAAGAAGTGAGTGGGAGGAAAATAGAACTTGATGAGGTAATTGTACCTCCACTCGAACCGGAGAGTAGCGTAGCTCAGGAAGTTGTTTCTGTGGAGCCTACACTAGCTGGAGAGAAAGTTAATGATGATGATCATGAAACTTCAGATCAAGTTACTATTGAACGTCGAAGGTCCACTAGGACACGTTCCGCACCAGAGTGGTACGGCAACCCTGTCCTGAAGATCATGTTGTTGGACAACGGTGAACCTTCGAACTATGAAGAAGCGATGGCGGGCCCGGATTCCAACAAATGGCTTGAGGCCATGAAATCCGAGATAGGATCCATGTATGAGAACAAAGTATGGACTTTGGTGGACTTGCCTGATGATAAGTGAGCCATTGAAAATAAATGGATCTTTAAGAAGAAGACTGACGAGGATGGTAATGTAACCGTCTATAAGGCTCAGCTTGTCGCTAAGGGTTATCGACAAGTTCAAGGAGTTGACTACGATGATACTTTCTCACCCTTAGCGATGCTGATGTCTATCCGAATCATGTTAGCAATTGCCGCATTTTATGATTATTAGATCTAGCAAATGGACGTCAAAACGACATTCCTTAATGGTTTCCTCAAGTAAGAACTGTATATGATGCAGCCGGAAGGTTTTGTCGATCTTAAAGATGCTAACAAAGTATGCAAGCTCCAACGCTCCATCTATGGGCTGGTGCAAGCATCTCGGAGTTGGAACATTCGCTTTAATGAGGTGATTAAAGCGTTTGGGTTTGTACATGTTTATGGAGAACATTGTATTTACAAGAAAGTGAGTGGGAGCTGTGTAGCATTTCTCATATTATATGTGGATGACATACTGATAATGGGAAATGATATAGAACTTTTGGAAAGTGTAAAGGCCTACTTGAATAAATGTTTGTCAATGAAGGACCTTGGAGAAGCTGCTTACATATTAGGTATTAAGATCTATAGAGATAGATCGAGACGTCTCATAGGTCTTTCACAAAGCACATACCTTGAAAAGATATTGAAGAAGTTCAATATGGATCAGTCCAAGAAGGGGTTCTTGCCTGTGATACAGGGTGTGAGATTGAGTACGACTCAATGCCCGACCACGGCAAAAGATAGAGAAGAGATGAGTGTCATCCCCTATGATTCAGCCATAGGCTCTATTATGTATGCCATGCTATGTACCAGACCTAATGTGAACCTTGCCATAAGTTTGGTAGGGAGGTACGAAAGTGATCCCGGAGCGGAACACTAGACAACGGTCAAGAATATCCTGAAGTACTTGAAAAGGACAAAGGATATGTTTCTCGTATATGGAGGTGCTGAAGAGCTCGTCGTAAAGGGTTACATCAATGCTATCTTCGACATAGATCCGCACGACTCCAAGTCGCAAACCGGATATGTGTATATTTTGAACGGAGGGGCAGTCGGCTGGTGCGGCAGCAAGCAAAGCGTCGTGGTGGCATCTACATGTGAAGCGGAGTACATAGCTGATTCAGAAGCAGCAAAGGAAGGAGTCTGGATGAAGGAGTTCATCGCCGACCTAGGAGTGATTCCCAATGCGTCGGGCCCGATGACTCTATTCTGTGACAACGCTGGAGCTATAGCCCTTGTGAAGGAGCCCAAGTTTCACAAGAAAACAAGACACATCAAGTGCCGCTTCAACTCCATCCTTGATTACATTCAGGAGGGAGATATAGATATTTGTAAAGTGCATACGGATCTGAATGTCGCAGACCCATTGACTAAACCTCTCTCACGAGCGAAACATGATCAACACCAGAATGCTATGGATGTTCGATTCATCACAATGTAACTAGATTATTGACTCTAGTGCAAGTGGGAGACTGTTGGAAATATGCCCTAGAGGCAATAATAAAATGGTTATTTTTGTATTTCCTTGTTCATGATAATTGTCTATTGTTCATGCTATAATTGTGTTAACTGGAAACCGTAATGCATGTGTGAATACATAGACCACAACATGTCCCTAGTGAGCCTCTAGTTGACTAGCTCGTTGATCAATAGATGGTCACGGTTTCATGACCATGGACATTGGATGTCGTTGATAACAGGATCACATCATTAGGAGAATGATGTGATGGACAAGACCCAATTCTAAGCATAGCACAAGATCGTGTATTTTGTCTGCTAAAGCTTTTACGTCAAGTATTGTTTCCTTAGACCATGAGATTGTGCAACTCCTGTATACCGTAGGAATACTTTGGGTGTGCCAAACATCACAACGTAACTGGGTGGCTATAAAGGTGCGCTACGGGTATCTTCGAAAGTGTTTGTTGGGTTGGCACGAATCGAGAATGGGATTTGTCACCCTGTGTGACGGAAAAGTATCTCTGGGCCCACTCGTGAAGATATAATCATAATGAGCTCAATGTGACTAAGGAGTTAGCCACGGGATGATGTATTATGGAACGAGTAAGAGAGACTTGCCAGTAACGAGATTGAACAAGGTATAGGGATACCGACGATCGAATCTCGGGCAAGTATCATACGAATCGAATCTCGGGCAAGTACCACAAGGTTCGATGATGCTAGGGTTATAGGGAAATGTTGTACGTTTTTACCGAAGGTTGTTTGGAGTCCCAGATGAGATCCTTGACGTCACGAGGAGCTCCAGAATGGTCCGGAGGTAAATATTGATATATAGGAAGTCCAGTTTTGGTCACCGGAAAGTTTTCGGGCTCATCGGTAGTGTACCAGGAGTGCCGGGAGGGTGCCGGAGGACCCCGGGAGGGGTGTGACGACCAAAGGATTTCGTGAGCCCTTAGAGGAGGTGTGCCAGCCCTTATTGTGCTGGCCAAGACCTTCTATAAGGGCCCATGCAGCTGGGGATAAAGAGATAGGGATGAAAAGATTTAAAAGGAAGAGATCCACCTCCCTTGTGGGACGTGGACTCTTCCCCTAGTTCGGCCGAACCTCTCGTCCTTGGAGGAGGGGCCAAGGCAGCCCTCCCTCTCCCTCCTCCTATATATATGCAAGGATTTGGGCTGATTTGAGACACAACTACTCTCTCTCAGGCGCAGCCCTACCCTTCCTCTTCCTCAATCTCCGTAGCGCTTGGCGAAGCCCTGCCGGAGTCCACGTAGATCCACCGTCACCACGCCGTCGTGCTGCCGGAGCTCTCCCTCAACCTCTCCTTCCTCGTTGCTGGATCAAGGCATAGGAGACGTCATCGGGCTGCACGTGTGTTGAAAGTGGAGGCGCTGTTGTTCGGCGCTAAGATCGGAGTCCACCGCGATCTGAATCGCTATGAGTACGACTCCACCAACCGCGTTCCTGTAACGCTTCCGCTTAGCGATCTTCAAAGGTATGAAAATGCAATCTCTCCCCACTCATTGCTAGTTTCTCCATCGATAGATCTTGGTGATCGTAAGAATTTTTTTGATTTACTACTAGTCTCCGAACATATATGATGAGTGTAAGAATATGAAATGTCTATGATGGGGGAGTTGAAATTCTTCTTAGGTCTTCAAATTCGTCAGCAACACAATGGCATCTTCATCTCTCAAGAGAAATACCTCAAGGATGTTTTGAGAAAATACAACATGCAAGGCTGCAAAGGCGCCAAAACTCCAATGCCTTCAAAAGGCCACCTTTGCATCGACGAAAATGGTAAAGATTTCAATCAGAAGGTATATCGCTCCATGCTTGGCTCTTTATTGTATCTGTGTGCATCTAGGCCAGATATTAGGCTTAGTGTTTGCATTTGTGCTTGATTCCAAGCAACACCAAAAGAATCACACCATAAGGCTGTGAAACATATTCTTCGATACTTAGCTCACACACCAATGCTTGGATTATGGTATCCCAATGGCTCAAATCATCACCTCATTGGATACTCGGATGCTGACTATGCTGGTGATCGTGTGGGTCGCAAGTCAACCTCATGCATGTGTCATTTCCTCGGACGATCCTTAGTATGTTGGTCCTCAAAGAAGCAAAACTGCGTGTCACTATCTACTGTTGAAGCTGAATACATTGCTACTGGTTCATGTTGCTCTCAGTTGCTATGGATGAAGAAAACCCTCAAGGACTATGGCATCAAGGTGAAGAATGTGCCTCTCTAGTGCGACAACGAGAGCGCTATCAAGATTGCATACAAACAAGTTCAACATTCCAAGACCAAGAACATCCAGATTCGTCATCATTTTCTTCAAGATCATGTACTCAAGGGCGACATCTCCATCGACCACGTGGACACTTAGGAACAACTAGCTGATATCTTCACTAAGACCTTGGATGAAAAGAGATTTTACAAGTTGCGGTATGCGCTAAATATCTTAGAACCTTCGAATATTCTTTGAAAAGACACACATCCTACCCCTTATGCAAAATTGATGACCTAGATGTGCAACACACGAAGTGACATTTTTCTTCAATCAATGAAGAATAGCCCTTGAAGTGTGAAGAAATTAATGAAGAATTTGATTCTCAGAACCGTACGACAATTGTATGCGGTGTCTGAAATCATCATTCTTATATGGTGGCTCAGGCCACCAGCCATAGTTGAATTTCTTCAAAGTTGAGGATTTCGTCATTTTGCAAATTCTTGAATTTTTCAAATTCCTCAAAATTTCAAATTCTTCACGCTATGCAACTTATGTTCTTCATTGACTACACACACACACACATATATATATATATATATATATTTGAGATTTTAATGTCCTCAACAACATTCACTTATTGCTAATTCTTCAAGTAGATTTTCTTCAAAGTGAATGTGATCGGACCTGTCCCCCCTCTGTGCTAGATTGAACCCAATCTGTTCACAAATTCTTCATATGCGTTCTACTTTGAAACTCGTTCAAAGTCTTCACCGAGTCCTTGTCAGCTGAAGAATTTACGAACGAAAACATTAAAATCTTCACTTTCAAATTTTTGGCAGTTGCCGCTCAAACCGTGTCCTATTCCCATGACTGGATAACCCATGATCTCCACTTCTCCATACGTGGGTGACACATGTCATTTGGAGAGCAAGGGTCAGGGGCAATCTGGTCCGAAATCCTTGAACCACTTTGTTTTTACTTATATTATAAATACCCCTCCCCTTCCACTAGCTCGAGTTACTCCTCACTCCCATCTCTCCCAAGCTCAGACCTAGCACCGCCGCTAACTTCATTGTCGCCTTGACCTCCCCGTCACCATACTCATGCTGGCAGTGGAACCCTTCGCACCGCCGCCACCGTACCTGTCTTCCGATGTCGAGTTAGGGTGCGGGAGATCCGGCCGGACGAACTTCTCACTTACACTTCTCTGTTCGTCATGTTCTTCATCAGGGTAATGAAAATCTAATTTTACTGCTCTACTTTGATCTTCATATTTTTTCACAAAATCCTCAAAGGTGTTTATTCTTCAAGAATCATCTTCTTAAACACCCTATATGCTTCTTTCCTTGATGTGTTTCTCTAAGTTATGAATTTCTTCAAGATTCCACAATTGTGTGGATCCTCAATTCTGCACAAATCTCGAACCTAAGACAAGAACACTTAGTGAAATACTTCAAGACATCTATGGTAAAAATCCTCAACTAGATATATTTTTAAATTTTTTGAGAACGCATATGAACTCTTCAAATTCTTCACACCTATACTCTGTTCGCTGGTACAAAATGTCTGCTGATGAATCTCTAGGTTCTCATCAACTTAACTCATTTACAGCGTTACTTGAAGAAAAATTGCATACCTCTTCAGAATCATCAAAAGTTCAAAGTCATCAAGTGAAGAAAATGGCAGAAGGCAAGAGGCCTTAGAAGGGTGGAAAAAACCAGCTTCCAATACTGCTTTTGAAATTCCTGAGGATTTGTATCCTAAATACAACACACATGATGAGGAAAAATATGGGAAGGAAACTAGTGAGAGGCGTAAAATCCGCATTGAGAGGATTGAAAGGAGGTGGGTGAACGAATGAAAAGAATACCGATATGTCACTCCCAAATACATGAAGAAGTGTGCCCTCAAACCTCCTTGCAAAAGGGCTCCTCCTCCTGCTGATCAAGAAGTTGATCCCAGTAGCATTGCTCGTGGTGAGCGTTTTCTTGATGAATGGTCTAAGTATTAGAAAAAGCTTCATAGGATGTCCAACGCAGCAGTGAAGAAATTCAATGAAGACGCTGTTGCTGCAGCTGCTACCTCTGCTGTTGCCTCTGCTTTTGCAACTGTTGTGCCTAAGCATTCAACATTAAAGGCAAAGCCATCAGCCTGAATGCCCTCACGGAAAAGAACTTCAAAGTCCTCAATGCAAAATCCTCAAGCAACTTCCTCAAAGGATGCCACAATGCCTTGAGTAGCTGCACAATCCTCAGCTGCAGCCACAAAGTCCTCAACTCTAGTGCATCTTGCAACATGTCAGAGGACTACTGGTTTTCAAATTGCTTTAGGGGCTTCTGCAAGTTCATTAGCCCAAGCACATTCCTCAACTAGCCGTTCTCTGCTGAAGATAAAAGCTACTGCTAGACGAGGTGCTCGACCAAGTCCTCATCCAAAGAGAGTTGTGTTTCAAGTACCTTCAAATTCGTCAGATGATGCAGCTGGTGATGAGGAACTTGAGGAAATAATGAGAAACATGCAAGAGAGAGTGGCTCAAGCAAAGGGATCTCAAATTCCTTTCTTGTTGTTCCCAAAGACTGTGCTGAACTTCATTGATATTTGGTGCAAGGACCCAAACACTCCGATTGATGATTTGAATCTACCTCCTGGTCTAGACCATGTCCTCACTACTTTCATTGCTGAAGAAAAGTGGAAGTATGAGCAAGCTTGACGAACCAAAAAGGCTCTGTACAAGAAGGAACACTACTTGAAGAAATACAAGAAGGAGCACTACTTGAAGAACAATGTTCTGAAGGTGTCTCCAGAACAACTTGTGTCCATGCAACAAGAGATCAAAGGCCTTGGTGAGGAATTTGATCATTACTATGCTGATGGGCAAGGAGCCAAGGTTCGGTTTGTCAAAGTGGCTGGCAAAGCCATCAAGGACCTCAATAGGAAGGTTGCAGCTCGATCGCAAGCACAAATTCCTCCGACTGGAATTGTTTCTCAGCCTGCTGAAAAAAGTGCTAGCGCAGCTGAAGAAATTAAGGCTGTTGAAGAACCTGCCATGGCAACATCCACTATTGCACCTAAAGAAATTGCCAGGCCAACTGAAGCTTTTGCTGCTCCTGAACAAATTCAGTCAACTAGGGCGACTGCATCAGTCGTGCCTGAAGAAACTGCTCCATCTCCACCTCCTACTCAAAACGCAAAGTCTTGAAGGGTGAAGAATATCAAACTTCCTTCTGCATGCGAAGTGAAGAAAACAAAGGCAACAGAGAAGAAGGCTGCACAGAAATGTAAAGCATCAACTTTAGATTCATCAGTTTTGAAGAAGTTGAAGACTATGCCAAGTTCTTCAACACAACCCATTGATGCTACTCCAATCTTCTTCGTGGCTGCCTATGAAGTTGTTCCATTTGGTGTTGACCATGTCATCCCAAATGAAGAAGATGAAGAAACTCATTTTGCTGCTTCCAGAGAGCATATTGATGAAGGAATACAGGTGGAAGAAAATGCTTCAACCCCTCTTGTGTCATCGCCCCAGCCTTAGTTAACTGCTGAAGAGGCTAGCATTGAAGAAATTGAGCTGGATGTGGACAATGGAAATACGACTCCACTGATTAAGGATGAATATTGGGAATATTGGGAAGCTGCACACCCCAATTCGCCAATGACTACTGCCCTCACCCAAATTCCTCAGTCCCTGCTCAGACTGAGGAAATTCAAACAAGATCTGAAGGTTTGGCCACACCTCTCGCATCTATTCCTGAAGAAATTCCAGCTGCATTAGCTGAAGACACTCATGCCCAAACCACACCTAAGGAAATTGCTGCTCAAAATTCTCAGTCTGAAGAAGTTCCTGCCATGCAAAAGTAGATTGTGGGCCGCTTCAAGCCAAAGTTTCCATTCAAAGGCACAAAGCGCCCCAAATTCACCAAGGCAAATTTCTTCGATGAGCACATATTCTTCACAATGCCAAATCCATATGCCTCAGCAAGGGCCAGATGCTCAAGATTCTGGACATCTTCACAGATGAATTTCTATGCCTCAATGTTATTTGACAAACAAAAAGTCTTCGAGCATGGGCAAATTCCTCATGTGGATATGGAATCAATTTCTTGCTTCACATCTGTGCTCGCAGTCCTTCGTGATGATGGATTTCTTCCTTTTTGTGTATACATGTGTGACTGGAATGAAGAGCTAATTCTTCAATTCTATGGAATGCTACACATTTTGGGTGATGCTTTTGATGTCAATTCATGGATTCTGGACTAGATGATTGCAATAACTCACTACACTGCTCTAGCCACTGAATTGCTTCAGGCTGTGCCAATAGCTATTCCTTCGGAAGGAGCACGATGCATCTATGATGAACCTGAACTGCCCAATCCACCGATGCAAGTGCTGATGAAACCATTGTCTCCTGGCAAACCTTCAAGAACCTCCTTTCTAGTGAAGGATTCGCTCTATGTGCCCAGGACCATATACAGGATTTTGACTAAAACCCTCAGTCTAATCAAGGGCCACAACTTTGAGAAGAAGAACAAGTTGTGGGTGTCATGAAGAATTTGCTGTTCCACATCATTCATGGGATTCCTATCAATTATTGTAATTTCTTCATGAGGACTTTGGCCAACATAGTTATGTCACCTTTTGAATTGAAGCCTTATGCTCCCTGGCTCATGAAATTCATCAGAACAAGGTCTTCAATTCCCTTCAAGGCTGACTTGCAGAATCACTTCAGCTTTCTTCCTCCGATTGAAGTCCTCAAGAACACATTTTCCTCAGTTGAAGGAAAAGGAAAGGTTATTGTTGATGAAGGCACTCGTCCCTTGGATGGTCAATTTCGCAAAGCTGCATCCTATTCCACCAATGATGACTCTGCTGCACAAAATTCTGATGCAAAAGCCTCAACTCAAAATCCTCAAGCTGCTGCCCCTTGTGTGATGACCGATCGAGAGCTTCTTCTGAGTCTTCATCAAAAGGTTGATCGCAATCACAAGTGGGTCAAGCGTCAGTTTAGTTCACTTCTGCATGACATGATTGTCATGCACAATCCTGTGAGGAAGAACCACTATTATCTTCATGAAGTCTTTGACCCCACATGGGCCATTCTATCTCACCTCAAGACTCTTGAAGAACTCAAGAGATGGAATTTCAGCAAGACTTTGACTGGTCGGTCCCTCCCAAGAAGAAGTGGAAGAAAGTTCAAGTTCCTTAGCTGGTTACAAGCTCATCTTATTCATCGCGCGAGATGGATGAAGCTGAGGAAAATAACGACACTTCTACGGGCCCTCCATCGACAAACGACCCTAACAACGCTGACGCTCCTCCACCACCTTCAAGATGAAATTCTTCAGGGGTGTTAGTCCTCATGTTTTGTCCCTTTTGGTCTTCGATGACAAAGGGGGAGAAAATTTGAGTTAGTCTTCAAGCGAGTCTTTATATATGGGCTGTTTTTGTTTAAGTTACAACTCTCACTCTTTTGAAGCTCTTGTTGTTTGAGTTGTAGACGTAAGTCCGATGGTGGTCTGACGTTTTTGAACTGCTTTCCGCATGCTTATTTCCTCAAGTACCTTAATGTATGCATGCTGAATTTCGTCAAACACCATTTTTCATCATGCATTTTAATTCCTCATAATGTATTTTTAAATGCATGTATGAATTACAAGATATAGGGGGAGATCTCCATGTTTTCAACCTGCCATGTGCATTTGCAATCCATAGCAAATTCCTCTGATATGCTCACCAGGGAGTTCTTCTATATCTTGCAATAAAATTCCTGAAACTCAGTCCTTACACTTCATATGATTATCCCCGTTGATAACTTAACCCTTTGTCATCAGTCACCAAAAAGGGGGAGATTGTTAGTGCATCTAGTGCCCCTTAGTAATTTTTGCGCATTGAAGACTTATAGGTTAAGAATCTGATGCGTTTGTGAGTATACATAGGTTCTATAAGTCGATGAGGAGTTTGATATATTCGTAGAATAACGACCCCTAAAAATTAATGTCTTTAGCTAAAGACTTTGGTATTCCATCAAGACTTTGAAGCTGAAGAATTCAGTGTGACGTTGAAGATATGAACGAGGACTATGAAGCGTGAAGACTTTTGTTTTCGTAGTTTCATTTCCTTTCTCTGAGTCATAGGAAACATCGTACTGTAAAAGGGGGCCTAGGTAATCCTAAGGAAAATTTCCAACTGATGCTCAACTCAAAAGCCTCAACCTACCCAATCCTTCGAGTGAAGCCTTTGGAAATCTGTTACGGTTCAGTCAAGTTCTTTAGTGATACAGACGAAGTTCGTCTGGCCTTTGATGAAATTGGTCTGACAATGGAGTTAGGATTTCGCCAGGGCAAATTGCCTACAGTGAGGATTAAGAGAAGCCCTGAGGAATTTGACAGTTCAACTTCCAACTGTTGTTGTGTTTAGTGCCAGCTGTCCCCAATCATCTTATCCACATAACGGTCATATCATTGGGGGCATTTATACCTTATCATGTCAGGTTGCACCCTGGCTATAAATAGCCGCCCCCACAACAACTAGTTGGTTGGCTGCTCCTCGAGAGAATTGAAACTTGTCATTTGAGAGCAACCCATCCTCCGAAGACTTTCAGAGAAAATCACGAGTGAGGAAAAACCCCAAAACCAAACCACCAAACCCAAAGTAATTCAGTATCACTAGATAGATTGTTCCTGTGTGGAACCGAGGCTTTTTACCTTTGAAGACTGTGTATCTAACAGACGGTTAGTGTGTCATGGTCTAGAACATCCAGTAGTAAATTGTGGATCACCGGGTGACCAGTTTGTGAGGGTTTTGGAAGTCTACCCTGAAGACTTACCACGAGTGTTGGGCGAGGACTGTGTGACCTTAGCTCAAGGAGGATATGATAAGGACTGTGTGTCCTGGGACTGGATGTCCTCTGGTTTAAATACCAGGTCGCTCCAAACCAGACGTACGACTGTCACATCAGTTGGAATTGGGTCATCAAATCATTGTCTTCATCGAGCTACCTGTTTCTATTTCCACAACCCTAATATTTCCTCGTATAACTATTGATGAAGTTGATCATTATTGTATGAAGAATTTGAACAAAGACTTTCTCAATTTCCTCATCTCAAATTCTTCAGTCACCTTGTTCTTCACCTGCTTATCCTGTATGACGCTACTTATAATCTGTGCATGTTATATTTCATCATGATGACTATGCTCTTGCTATGCTTCTCATGCAGTTGAGTTCTTATTCCACTATTTGTAGTTCATCACATTTCAAATTCCGCAAGTTGAAATTCCTTAGTGATGAATTTCTAAAAATCGCCTATTCACCCCCCTAGTTGATATAACGCACTTTTAGAAATTCACACCCCTCCCATCATGCATTTGTCGCAACCGTTGAGTGTCCGACCAGGGTCTACCCGCTCCAGCCCTCGGAGCATAGAACGGTTTATGACCTGGTCGTCGACCACCCGAGCCCCTTCAAGAACTCAGAAGATGGGGCTCATCCTAAGATTAAGTCGGCGCTAATCGTCGACCCGACACACGGATTGGAGCCGATGTTACATGGTCTTACTAAGGTCCTGAACCCCGAGCCTGCGGCATTAAGCCCTGCTGGAACACGTAACGCGGCCGCCGAAGTCTTGGACTCACATCCTCGAGGAAGTTCTTCCCCACCTACCACCCAACTCGAGCATTCTTTAAGAAACGCCAAAGAGTTCAGCCCATTGGGCCCACAAGAGGACAAACAACGGCCGGGAGAATCGGTCCATCACTTTTGGGCTAGATTCCTCCTCGAGAAAAATAGGGCAAGGGGCTACAACGAGTAGGACATGATCAATGCCTTCCAACACAATTGCCATGACGACGGAATCCTCAACCCCCTAGTCCGGTGTCTAATTCAAACCTTCAGCGAGCTGTCAGACATGGTGTGCAAGTATTGCGCCATGGAAAGCACTTGGGAAGTACAGCGATTGCGCATGGAGTCAATCCAATCCGGACAACATAAAGAAAACCGGAGAAGATGCGCATCCCCGCGATGGCCGACCACACCTGAGCCCACCAAGAAAAGTAATAAAACCCAGACATGCACTAGAACAGTCCTCGATAGGCTACTGGCAAAACAATGGCCAATATTCTCAATCTTGCTAAACACAAACCCAACCCACAGGCTTCGGGAATGTTGGTTCGTCAGACAAGTCGCGAGAAAGCATACTATTTTTGGCAGAAGTTCGGCAGCACCACCCGAACATAATGCAGAGATCCTTATGATCAACAAAATATTTTCTTTGATAAATCAAAGACAAAGAGCTATTCGAGAGCTCCATCAAATTCACCACGTGGCGACAACAAACTCATGGACGGATACTGTAATCACTTCCGGTGAAGTGGACCAGCCGACATCCAGCATAGACAAAACACCTGCTGCCCTGGTTTTAAACCCCGGAGTAGATGGTTTCATGCTGAACAAGGTACTAATGAACGGCAGGAGCGGCCTAAACCTCATCTATGAGGACACTTTGGATCAAATGCAGTTCGATAGATCACGCATAGAACGCAGCAACACAACCTTCCGGGGGATTGTCCCGGGAAAAGAAGCACGTTGTATCGGACGAGTGATACGTCTCCAACGTATCTATAATTTTTGATTGTTCCATTCCATTATATTATCTGTTTTGGATGTTTTATATGCATTAATATGCTATTTTATATTATTTTTGGGACTAACTTATTAATCTAGAGCCTAGTAATAGTTTCTGTTTTTCCTTGTTTTTGAGAATTGCAGATAAGGAATATTAAATGGATTCCAAATGGAATAAAACCTTCGGAATAATTATTCTTGGACCAGAAGCAACCCAGAAGACTTGAAGATGAAGTCTGGAGAGCTGCAGTGTGTCCACAAGCCACAGGGACGCGCCTCCAGGCTTCTGGGCCCATAACAGCTCCCCTAATCCTATTTCTCGGCCTATAAAATCACAAATATTCCTTGTATACCAGAGGGAGGCATTAAAACACTTTTCCGCTACCGGAAGCCTCCGTTCCTGAGAGATCCAATCTTGGTGCCTTTTACGGTAATCTGCCGGATGTGGATTCGATCACGGAGGGCATCTACATCAAGTCCATTGCCCCTCCATTGATGCGTGAGTAGTTCACCATAGACCTTTGGTTCCATAACTAGTAGCTAGATGGCTTCTTCTCTCTCTTTGCTCTTCGATACCATGTTCTTCATGATCTTCATGGACATCTATCCGATGTAATACTCTATTGCGGTGTGTTTGTCGAGATCCGATGAATTGTGGGTTTATGTTCAGATTATCCATGAATATTATTTGAGTTTTTTTTCTGAATTCTTATATGCATTATTTCATATCTTTGCAAGTTTCTTCGAGTTATTGGTTTGGTTTGGCCAAATAGATTGGTAATTCTTGCAATGGGAGAAGTGCTTAGTTTTGGGTTCAATCTTGCGGTGTCCTCACCCAATGACATAGTAGGGGTAGCGAGGCACGTATTGTATCATTGCCTTGGATATCTTCATAATTATTCACTTTTCTATCAATTGCTCGACAGTAATTTGTTCACCCACCATAATATTTGCCATCATGAGAGAAGCCTCTAGTGAAACCTATGGCCCCCGGGTCTACTTTCCATAATTTATTTTCAGATCTATAAACCAAAAATATCAAAAATACTTTGCTGCAATTTATTTACCTTTTACTTTCCGTTCTCGTTTACATCTATCTCTATCGGATCAAATCCTTGCAAATAACCATGAATGGATTGACAACCCCTTTATAGCGTTGGGTGCAAGAGTTTGATTATTTGTGTAGGTACATCCATTGGTAACTTTCTTGTTCCTCCTACTGGATTGATACCTTTTTTCTCAACAACTGAGGTAAATACTTATCTACTTCGCAACATCACCCTTTCCACTTCAAGGGAAAACCAACGCATGCTCAAGAGGTAGCAAGAAGGATTTCTGGCGCCATTGCCGGGGAGGATACACATCAAGCCTACCAAGTACCCATCAAAAACTCATCTCTTGCATTTAGATTATTTGCCTTTTTCCTCTTATTTTCCTCTCCCCCACTTCTAAAATGATTTTTAGAAAATACCAAAAATACTTTCCTTTTTATTCGCCCTTCTTTAGTTTGCCATTCGTTTGCCATTCGTTTGCTTGTGTGTTTGATTGCTTGCTTTGTCACGATGTTTGAAAATACCTAGTTATGTGACTTTTCCAATACTAATAATAATGATTTTATTATTATCCCGATTGCTCCCGCCACTAGTGCAGAATGTTATGAAATTAATGATGCTTTGCTAAATCTTGTTATGAAAGAACAATTTTCCGGCCTTGCTAATGAAGATGCCGCATCCCATCTAAATACTTTCGTTAACTTGTGTGATATGCAAAATAAGAAAGATGTAGATAATGATATTGCTAAATTGAAGGTATTCCCATTCTCACTACGAGATCGTGCTAAAACTTGGTTTTCATCTTTGCCTAAAAATAGTATTGATTCATGGAATAAGTGTAAAGATGATTTTATTTCAAAGTACTTTCCGCCCGCTAAGATCATCTCCCTAGGAACGGTATAAGGAATTTTAAGAAACTTGATCATGAGCATGTTGCACAAGCTTTGGAGAGGATGAAATTAATGATTAGAAATTTCCCCGTGCATGGTTTGAATTTATGGATGATTATACATTTTTGTATCCTAGATTGAATTTTGCTTCTAGGAATCTCTTAGTTTCCGCCACGGGTGGTAATTTTATGTAGATCACATTAATAGAAGCTACTACACTCCTAGATAATATTATGGCAAATTACTCTCAATGGCATACCAAAAAATCTCCTACTAGTAAAAAGGTGCATGTTATTCAAGAAATTAATACCTTGAGTGAAAATATGGATGAATTGATGAATTTTTTTGCTAGTAAGAGTGCTCCTATTGATCCTAATGATATGCCTGTGTCTTATTTGATTGGAAATAATAATGAATATATGGATGTGAACTTTGTTGGTAGGAACAGTTTTGGTAATAACGTGTATAGAGGTAATTCCAATGGTAGGCCGTTTCCTAGTAATTCCTCTAATAATTATGGTAATTCCTGCAACAATTCTTATGGAAATTATAATAAGATGCCCTCTGATCTTGAGAATAATATTAAAGAATTTATTAGTTTGCAAAAGGGTTTCAACGCTATGATTGAAGAAAAAATGCTCAAAATTGATGATTTGGCTAGGAACGTTGATTGAATTTCTCTTGAGATTGATTATTTGAAAATTCGATCTATTCCACCCAAGCATGATATTAATCAGTCCTTAAAAACTATGATAATTTCTATTGACAAGTGTAAGGAAAGAACCACTAGAATACGTGCTAAGCATGAATGGCTTGAAAAAGTGTGTTCTCCTGATAATATTGATGAAGATCTTAAAGTGTTTGATGCGACTCCTATTGAATATTTGATTTCTAGTGTTAATCTTGATAAATATGGGACTGGATATGAGTCAACTTTAGTTAAAAGGCATCCCCATGATTCGGAGTTTATAAATCTTAATGCTAAGATTGATAAAAGTGGGATTGAAGAGGACATTAATTATGAAAGTTGATGTTTGATTGATTGTATTTCCTTGTTGCAATCCATGTTGAATTCTCCTCATGCTTATAATCAAAACAAAGCTTTTATTAAACATATTGTTGATGCTATAATGAAATCTTTTGAAGAAAAACTTGAGTTGGAAGTTTTTATACATACAAAGATTTATTATGAGTGGGAACCTAATATTAATATGAAAATTAAAGATTATGAGTGCCATGCTTTGTGTGATTTGGGTGCTAGCGTTTCCACGATTCCAAAAACTCTATGTGATGTGGTAGGTTTCCGTGAATTTGGTGATTGTTCCTTAAATTTGCGTCTTGCAGATTCCACTATAAAGAAACCAATGGGAAGGATTAATGATGCTCTTATTGTTGAAAATAGGAACTATGTTCCCGTAGATTTCATTGTTCTTGATATAGATTGCAATCCTACATGTCCTATTATTCTTGGTAGACCTTTCATTAGAACGATTGGTGCAATCATTGATATGAAGGAAGGAAATATTAGATTCCAATTCCCATTAAGGAAAGGCATGGAACACTTTCCTAGAAAGAAAATAAAATTACCTTATGAATCTATTATGATAGCTACTTATGGATTGCATACCAAATATGACAATACCTAGATCTATTGCGTTTTGCCTAGCTAGGCGCGTTAAACAATATCGCTTGTTGGGAGGCAACCCAATTTTATTTTGCTTTCTGTTATTTTATATTTTGGTGTGTTTTGCATGTTATTACTTCTGTAATAATTGTGTTTTGGTGTTTTAATTAGTGATTGGGCCAAGTAAAACGTTTGGGGTGATCTATGGTAGTTGTTGATTTGATCTTGCTGAAAAACAGAAACTTTTGCGCTCAGTCCAGGAATTTTCTATTTTTTAGAGCGTCCAATTGATCTGAAATTTCTACACAGGATTGATTTAAGAATTTACCTGATGTTACTAATTTTTAATAATTGTTAGAGTTATACAAGTATTATAAGTCTACAGATTTATATAGACTATTCTGTTTTTGACAGATTCTATTTTCTTTGTGTTTTTTGCTTATTTTGATGTATCTATGGGTTGTATCGGGGGGTATGAACCATGGACAAGTTATAATATAGTAGGTATTACACAAATATAAATAAAGGATGAGTTGACAATAGTACCTAAGTGGTGATTTATTTTTCTTATACAAATGGATCTCATGAGTTTTCTGTTGAGTTTTGTGTTGTGAAGTTTTCAAGTTTTGGGTGAAGATTTGATGGACTATGTAATAAAGAGTGGCAAGATCCTAAGCTTGGGGATGATCAAGGCAACCAAAGCTATATTGAAGGATACCAAAAATCCTAAGCTTGGGGATGCCTCGGAAGGCATCCCCTCTTTCGTCTTCAATCCATTAGTAAATTTACTTGAGACTATATTTTTATTCACCACATGATATGTGTTTTGCTTGGAGCATCTTGTATGATATGAGTATTTACTTTTTAGTTTGCCACAATCACCCTTGCTTCACACATCGTTTTGAGAGGGACACGCTGAATCATGAATTTATTGGAATTCTCTATGTGCTTCACCTATATCTCTTGAGCTGGGCAATGTTTCTCTAGTGCTTCGCTTATATCTTTTTAGACCATGGTGGTGTTATATTTTATAGAAATTGTTGGACTCTCGTACCTCACTTATAATATTTTGATAGTTTCTTAAAAACAGCATGGCAATTTGTTTAGATTATGATTTTAGTCCTAATATAATGGGCGTCCAAGAGGGATATAATAAAAACTTTCATATTAAGTGCATTGAATACGATGAGAAGTTTGATTCCTTACATATAGTTTTGAGATAATAGAGATGGTAATATGAGAGTCATGCTAGTCAGTAGTTGTGAATTGGCAGAGATACTTGTGTTAAAGTTTGTGATTCTCGTAGCATGCACGTATGGTGAACCTTTATGTAATGAAGTCAGAGCATGAATTGTTTAATGATTGTCAACCTTTGTGTGAGGGTCGGGAGCGCGCGATGGTTAACTCATACCAACCTGTCCCCTAGGAGCATGCGTCTAATGCTTTGTTTGATAAGTAATAGACTTTTGCAAGTAGTATGTGAGTTCTTTATGACTAATGTTGAGTCCATGGATTATACGCACTCTCACCCTATCACCTTTCCTAGCCTCTCTAGTACCGCGCAACTTTCGCCGGTACATCAAACCCACCTTCCTCAAAATAACCACCATATATTTTCCTCAAAACAACCACCATATTTACCTATTATGGCATTTCCATGGCCATTCCGAGATATAGTGCCATGCAACTTCAACCGTTGCGTTTTTCATGACATGCACCATCACTTTCATCCTGCATATAGAGTCATATTTTGTTCTAGGTATCGAGTTGTAATTTTTTTTAGTTGTAAGTAAATATGTGATGATTTTCATTATTAGAGCATTGTCCCATGTGAGAAAAGGATGATGGAATCCATGACTCCCTCACAAGTTGGGATGAGTATCCGGACTTTATAAAAAAAATAAAAGAGGCCAGCGATGCCCAAATAAATAAAAAAGAGGCCAAAGATGCCCACCAAAAGGAAAAAAGAGAAAATAATAATAATAATAATATGAAAGAAAGATAGAAGGGACAATTGCTACTATCTTTTTCCACACTTGTGCTTCCAAGTAGCACCATGATGTTCATGATAGAGAGTATCCTATTTTCTCACTTTCATATAACTAATGTCATTTTGCATGACCGCTTACTTTTATTTTTGAGCTTTCATACACTTATAGCTTGAAGTGCATTTGTTGCATGGAAATCCCTACTCACTCACATTAATATCTATCGATGGGCATCTCCATAGCCCGTTGATACACCTAGTTGATGTGGGTCTATCTTCTCCCTTTTTCCTTGCAACCTCCACCATATTCTATTCCACCTATTGCGCTATATACATGGCTCACACTCATGTATTGCGTGAGAGTTGAAAAGGTTTGAGAACACCAAAAGTGTGAAACAATTGCTTGACTTGTTCATCGAGGTTGTGCATGATTTAGATACTTTGTGTGGGGACGATGGAGCATAGCCAGACCATATGATTTAGTAGGTATAACTTTCTAAGGCCATGTTATTTCGAAAGGACACGATTGCCTTGTTGGTGTGCTCGAAGTATTACTGTTTTTATGTCAATATTAGACTATTGTTTTAAATCTTATGGATCTGAATATTCATGCCATAATAAAGAATATCACATGGATAAATATGTTTGGTAGCATTCCACATCAACGAGTAGCACTCGATGTAATATTCGGCTCACCTGAGAACTACACATTCAAAGAACTCCTTTTCCACATCGTGCCCTTCCACAGCGGCTACCATGCCCTCCTGGGACGTGACGCCTTCACAAGATTTCAGGAAATACCACATTACGGGTATATGAAGCTCAAAGACTGGTGCAGCGACGTGCTATACAAATAGTTTTTAAACCCTTTGGGGGACGTAGTTCCAAACTATCACCTTGCATGTGTGGGTGATAGGGGGTCCATCCCACATGACATGGAAAACCCATCGGAAATGGTGTCCAATGAACGCAAACGTTTGGCAAAACTAAGCGCACGGGATGTCTGCATCTATCAGAAACAAGAGTCACCAGTCAACCGTTTGAGATATGGTGGACTTCCCATATGACCCATCCTTGCAACTGATGTGAGATCACACTTCGCACACATTATTCCGTGACTCACCATTTACGATGTGCACCAAATCACAAACAGTTCACGATTATGAAGCATGCATGATAAGGGGTATATCACAAACACTTATATTGGACGAACTGCTAGCGATATTTAACTAAGACTATAATTTAACCATCGTACAAGTGTCGGATAGGTTTAAGAAATGTCCTACTTGCATTCGACAGGATAAGTATCGCACGCACTATTCTATGATCCAACGTTTGCGATGCATACTACATCACAAATAGTTCATTATTTTAAACTCTGTGCGATAGAGATTGTATCACCAACATTGCATTTGGTTGCACTGTTTGTTATATTATCTGACATCATACACGGTTCGCAAACGACTACTATGTGCATGGTGATACGTCCCCAAGGTATCTACTTTATCTAACACTTTTGCTCTTGTTTTGGACACTAATTTGCATGATTTGAATGGAACTAACCCGGACTAACGTTATTTTCAGCAGAACTACCATGGTGTTGTTTTTGTGCAGAAATATAAGTTATCACAATGGAACCAATTTTTTGGAGATTTATTTACAAATGTTTAAGGAATTATGGAGCCAAAAGGCAGCTGAGAGGGGACCCAAGGGGATCACGCCAGCCCCCCCTAGCGTGGCCAAGTGGAGCGTGGACTCCTCGTGGGTCCCTCGACTCTAATTTCGACGCTATAAAATCACATTTTTTCCGAAAAACACAGAGAAGGAATTATTGCATTTCACAATACGAAGCCGCCGCCACCTCCTGTTCTTCACCAGGAGGCCAAGTCTAGAGCATGTTTGGGGCTCCGACGAGGGGAATCTTCGGTCTTCGTCATCATCAACACTTCTCCATCGCTAATTCGATGATACTCCCCACCAGGAGTGAGTAATTTCTTCATAGGCTTGCTGGTCGGTGAGGAGTTGGATGAGATTCATCATGTAATCGAGTTAGTTTGTTAGGTCTTGATCCCTAGTGTAACATCCCAAACTTTGGAATGTCCTAATAATGATTAGAATGATTGTTGTTGTTTGAGTGATTGAAAGTGAGTGAAATTTGAAACTTTTGAAAACTTTTGAATGAGAGGGAATAAAATGACTTTCCCAAAACTTTCACTTTGCATTTTGATCACCAGGAATTCAAATTCATTTCATCACAAAACCCTAGAGTGAAGATGACATGACTTCTTCCATTTTAAGAAATGAAACAGGATTTGAAACTGGTTTGACTTCCATTTGAAAATATTTCAAATTCAGTAAAACTTTATGCAACTCAATGATTTTCATGAGAGAAGATAATATGACTTCTTCAAATGTATGAAATATGAGTTGGAAGTTTAAACCAAAGATTTGAAAAAGGGAAGTTGAAAACTATTTGAGAATTTCTCATATGGAGTTTCAATTTCATTTGAATTCCCTATTTGAATTTGCAAACATCCAAACCCCTTGTCAAATATTTTGAGAGGAGTAAAATGACACTCCAAACCATGGGGGATTTGTGAAGTTTTTGAAAAATAAATAACCAGGAGTTATTTTGAAAATATTTGCAAAAAGAATTTAAAACAAATAGGCCAATTCTGAAAATATTTTTTTTCAAAGTATTCAAATACCATAATAAAAATGTTCATTAAATGGCATTTATTATTCTGTTAATCTTGCTATATAACACTCCTATATTTGGAAATATATTATTTGCAATAAAAGCTTTTCATTGTCGCTAAATTTTAAAAAATGGAAAAACTTTAAGTGCCTCAAAGGCCGGTCGGCCCACCCGCAGTTAACGGCCTCCCCGACTTGCCTAAGTTTCGGCCGACCGATTCCCCGCTAACCGCTCCCTCCCACTGACAGCAGGACCCCACCCGACCGCCGCAAACTTCGCACCGGTCATCCCCTTCATCCCGCACGCGCCGCCGTCGCCGACGCTCCTCCTCGCCGGTATCCGCGCCCCTTTCCTTTCCTCGACCCTCTCCGGCCCTATATAAGAGCGGGCAGTCCCTGCACTCCATTCCCCCCTATCCCCATCTCTCCTCGCCTGAGACGCCGCGAATCACCTCGCCGGAGCCCTTCCCAACCGAAGCTCCCGACCACCGTGCCCGTCGCCTCGGTTGCTCCCTCGCCCCTGTGACGCCATCGTCGTGCTCGCCGTCCTCGCCGCTGTCGACTGGTGCCCTCGCCGTCAGTGAAGAATCACCGGAGCGCCGCCCACGTCGACCACGTTGCCTCGGCCTCGCCGGAGAAGCCCTCGCCGGCGACCCACCTCACTGTGAGCTCCCCCCCTTCTCTATAGGCGTTGGATCTGGATCCAACGATCCAGATTATAAGATTTGAAACCCCGAAGCGTTTTATTTTATGTTTCGGTCGACCGCCCGTAACACCCCGCACGCGCACCCCTTTGACCAATCAGAACCAGCCACGTCACCCCCCCTGTCCGTTAGTATTAGTTTTTTCTTTTTCTGTTTTGTTTTAAAAACATATTTAGTTCTATTTTTGTTTTTAGCATATCTTTTATGTTTTTAAGTGTTTTAAATTGATTCTTTTTGCATTAGGTCAAATTTTTTATCTAGTTTCTGTAGATGCCAAGTTTGACCATATTTGAATAATTAAATTTGAATTTAAACAGATTTGATTTAAATTTTGTTTTCTGAATATCTTGAGTTTTAAAATGTATTTTTGATTGATTCTTTTTGCTAATGGTCACTAGTGATCTTAGTTATCATTAGGTAGAGGTTGAGAATTTTTAGAATAAAATTTGTTTAGTGTTCTTAACCAAAACAGAATCTGTTTTAATTTCCTATTAGTTTAATTAGTTTGATTTGTTTTGATTTAATTTGAAATCTGATTTGATGTAACTTATGTTTTAGATTTCATTTAGTTCCTTTGTTCTAAACTTTAGTAGTTTACTTGTTGTTAACAAATATAATTTGTTTAGTTTATAAATTTTATTGTAGGGACCTATACCCTCTTTCAAAATAGGTATAGTTGTTTTAAAAGCAAATTAGTTAGTAATAACAATTCTTTTAACTAAAGTTTTAAGTAATTAGATTCTGTATACAAATAAAGTTTTAATAAACCTTTTCTGTTAAGAAATGTTTTAAAGTAAAATAGTGTATTATTATAGGAAAGTATATTCTTCATCATTAGGTAATGTTTGATAAAACAATTTAGTATTAGTAGAGATTATCTTCACAAAAGTTTTAGATGATTTAATTCTGTTTTATAATAAATATTTTTATTATTTTTTCTGTTAACTATTAGTTCATTACGAAATAATAGTTTTGTTTATATTAATGATAGTTTAGCCACCTAACCTAAGAACCCATAGCTTTGTCTTGTTTTGTTTTGTTGAGATGCTCTAGTATTGCTAGTTGAGTCTTACTTGAAAATATTTAAAATAAATGTTTTACAAAGGTTTACTTTCTATTAACTGAGTTGTTATGTATCTTTGTTATTTAATTTGTTTTGTTTTCTTGTTGTTAAGTTATTATGCAAAACCTATGTTTGTTTAGAGTGATGTTGTCATGATTTCTAGTTGTTCTTCAAAAGTAATTCTTTTGCTAAGTAAAATATTTACTAAAATATTTTTGTTGTATTTTACTTTTTTATTTTTTTGTTACTATTGAAGATAATTGTTTGTAGGGGAAAACTACCTTAGTTGCTTTTATGAAAACTTTCTCGACTTTGAGTTTTGTCTTAAGTATTTCCTTCATCAACCTTGTTGCTTTTGTGTCTTGTGTTACCTTCTGATTGTTAGAATTGATTGCTAGTATGATTGCTTATGTGAATGCAATGTTTGTATATATTTTCATCGGAGGGTGACGTATAGTTCTATCAAGTTATTTCTGAGAGCGATCTTTGTCTTCATCAACAGTACAGGCAAGTTCACTTTGACCATCTTTTCATGCCTATGTTTTTATTGCATGTAGTGACATCATTCAACAAATCCCTCCCGTAGTGTTATTGAAATTCTTGTAGTTGAGTAGAATGCATGAGGTAGGAACCCACCACTTGTTACTAAAGCCCCGGGAACGCTAGTTAGTGAAATGCTATTCTAAAGTAGACGGGGTCTGGTATGAGTGTCCGTGAGTGGTGTGAAGAAGGACTCTACGTCAAGACGACAACTTCATGAAGACATCTTCAAGTCCTGCATCTTCAAGACCTCAAGACTTCGAGACTCGAGAAGCAAGTTTTCAATACACACTACTGGGTGAGGGATGGTTGGAACGGCACCCTGGAGAAACCAGTGGATTTGCCTAGGTGTTGCTGGAGAAGTGTCAGTATTCACGCGGAAAGCCTCACCCAGACTCAAAGAGAAGGATGAATACTTCATCCCCGGAAGCTTACCTGTGTAGCCACAAGTCATTATGGGCTCTGGCTTGGTTAATCTTTGTTGTGACTCTGCTGGGCAGTGCTACGAGATGTAGTCGACGTTAGGATTGGATAGGCACTGCTGGACAGACAGGGAAGCACTCTGAAAGACCATGTTTCGTTCATCCTGTTCTCAAACACCATGAAGTGCGAGGACTTACCAGGAGGGAACTAATCTTGTGGGTAAAGTACACAACACTCTGCAGAGTTTAAATCTAATCGATTAGCCGTGTCCCTGGTTACGGACAATTTGAGCCTCTGGACTTGGATCTATCTCTGAACTCTCAACACTGGACTGATAACTTAATTGTGGGCAACTTAAGATACTTGTGGGCATTGAGACATTGGTTGGCGGAACCATGTCATGATAGGTAACTCTATAGTGAAATTCCTGATATTCCTTTTGTTGTAGGAAAATAAAATCTGCTTTTATGCAAAAAACTCAGACACAGAGCCACAAAGCCTTTTGCATATAGAATAGTCATTATTCTTCTGTTCTACTATGGTGATCTTGCCAGTACATTCAATGTACTGACCTATATGGCTGCAACGTATCATGTTGCAGATACTCTTCTACGACGGGTAAGAGTACGATTCAGGATTATGGTCCGCACTCAACTTGCCGTTGGTGTTATTGGGACTCCACTCCTGTTGACAGTATCCGCTGCTATTTTAAGGTATATATCAGTTTTACGTTTACATGTGATTGCCCTTTGATATATACATTGATGTACATTGTGTGCCAGCATACTAATCCAGGGATGGCACAGAACTCACAGAGGCTTGACTCGTTTTGAGTCGGGTCGCTACACCTAGTATCCATTATGTTCTAAGATCGATGTTGCTATGACTTTGCCATGTTTAATGCATGTCACTAGGGCCCGAGTGCCATGATTTAAGATCTGAACCGTTTATGTTATCTTCATTATATCTATGCTCTTGAACCGATCTTGCCTAGTCATATGCACCTATTACGTGTTATGATCCGTCAATCATGGGGTGACAGAAATCGGGATACTTCACGGTGATGACCATAGTTTGAGGAGTTCGTGTATTCAATATGTGTTAATGCTTTCTTCTAGTAATCTATTCAAAGGATGCCTTAATACCCCCTAGTTTCCTTATGGACTCCGCTGCCACGAGAATGTAGGACAAAAGATGTCATGCAAGTTCTTTTCCATAAGCACGTGTGGCTATATACAGAATACATGCCTACATTACATTGACGAACTGGAGCCAGTTCTGTGTCGCCCTAGGTTATGACTGTTATATGATGAATATCATCCAACAAATACACCGATCTAGTGCCTACGATATTTCCACTTATTGCTCTTGCTAAGTTAGTACTACTACTGTTGTTGTTGCACTTGCTACAAAATCACTACTTCTACTATTACCGCTACAGTTACTGCTACTACTGCTATCAAACTATCATACTACTGTGCTACCGATCACTTTACTGCACATATTTATCTCTAGGTGTGGTTCAATTGACAACTCAACTGCTAATACTCTCAAATATATTTTGGCTCCCCTTCTGTCGAATCTATAATTTGGGTTCAATACTCTACCCTTGAAAACGGTTGTAATCCCCTATACTTGTGGGTTATCAAGACCTTTTTGTGGCGCCGTTGCCGGGGAGTCTTGCTATATTTTTTGAGTCACTTGGGATTTATACCAACTTATCACTATGAAGAATCTGAAGGATACAAGAACCAAGATCATCCCCTCTCGTATGAGAGGAGGTAAGGAATTGCCATCTAGCTCTACTTCTGTAATGCTTGATGATGCTACTTCTGAAATTTATAATGATACCATTGCTACAAGTGCTGAAACTGTGCCATTGAATGAATTACTTAATGCTCATCTTGCTAAAGCTAGAGAACTTGAAAATGCTGAAACTGATGAAGATTTTGAATCACCTCCTACTCCTCTCTCTCCTAGTTTTTAAATGCTTGAAATACCCGAAGGTTATGCTTTGGATGAAGAAATATCTAGAGAGATTCTTTCTTGTGATGATAAAAATGATGTAATAAACTACTATGCGAGTATAAAGAAAAGACTCTGAATGCTAAAATGAAATGTGATCCTAAGATTGCTACTTCACCTATCTTTGTTACCGATAAGGATTATGGATTCTTTGTCGACCCAGAGTTAATTACTTTGGTTGAATCCGATCCTTTTCATGGCTATGAAACTGAAACTATGGTAGCACATCTTACTACGCTGAATGATATAGCCACCCTATTTGATCATGATGAAAAGATACGCTACTATTACATTCTCAAATTATTTCCGTTCTTATTAAAGGGTGATGCTAAGATATGGTACAATACTCTTACTCCTGGTTGTGTGCGTAGTCCCCAGGATATGATTTATTACTTCTCTAAAAGTATTTTCCTGCTCATAAGAAACAAGCTGCCTTACAAGAAATATTTAACCTTGTGCAAATTGAAGAAGAGAGTCTCCCACAAGCTTAGGGGAGGTTTCTCCAATTGCTTAATGCTTTGCCTGATCATCCACTTAAGAAATATGAAATACTTGATATCTTTTACAATGGACTAACTGATGCTTCTAGGGACTTCCTAGATAGTTGTGCTGGTTGTGTTTTTAGGGAACGAACTCTTGAACAACCTCAGTAATTATTGAATAATATATTGAAGTATTATGGTGATTGGAATCTCCTTGAACCACCAATTGAACCTACTCCTAAGAAGAGGGCTATCTTATTTCTCAGTCCTAAAGATATGGAAGAGGCAAAGAAGTGCATGAAGGAAAAATGTATTAAAGCTGAGGATGTTAAGAATTTACCACCTATTGAAGAAATTCATGGACTCAATAGACCACCACTTCCATAGGTGGTAGAGGTAAATTCACTATTAAAGTTTTATGAAGGTGATATCCCTTACAATAAACATCCTAGTCAATGTTTATATGAGTTTGATAACTGTATTATGAAACAAACACACTTCAATGCAAATGTCCTAAAACACTAGAAATATAATTCTGATATGATTGCTCACTTGAGTGACTTGTTATTTAGAATCAATAATGGTGTTAGAGGTCTAGGAAAACATGTCTCTATGATTCAAACTCAATTAAAACAAGTTACTAAATCTCGAAGACATTTGCTTGATGAAATGAATAATAATGTGAATGATCATGCTATTAGAGTAGTTACTAGAGGAGGTAGAATGTCCCAAGAACCACTTTATCCTGAAGGTCATCCTAAAAGAATTGAATCAAAAGGAATTAATGCATATACACCTAGTCCTTCTAAGAAGAAGAATAAAAAATGATAAGACTTTGCGTGCTTTTAGTGAACGTGAGATAGAAAAACCTCCTAATGATAGTAATGATGTTTCTATTTCTGATGCTGAAACTCAATCTGGTAATGAACATACACCTAGTGATAATGATAATGATAATGATGTTCATGAGGACACTCAACCTACTAATGATAAAGAACCATATAATGATGTAAAGATAGAACCTGCTATTGATCTTGATAACCCACACCATAAAAATAAAAGTTATGGTAAAAAAGACTTTGTGGCTAGAAAACATGCTAAAGAAAGAGAACCATGGGTTCAAAAAACCATGCCTTTTCCATCTAGACCTTCTAAGAAAAAGGATGATGAAGAATTGGAACGCTTTGCTAAAATGATTAGGCCAGTCTTTTTGCGTACATGCTTAACGAATATCTTAAAGATGCCTCCTTATGCTTAGTGCATGAAAGACATCATCACTAATAAAGGAAAAATACTAGAAGTTGAAATCTCCACCATGCTTGCTAATTATTCTTTTAAGGATGGAGTACCTAAGAAACTTGGAGATCCTGGGATACCAACTATACCTTGCTCCATTAAAAGAAATTATGTCAAAACTGCTTTGTGTGATTTAGGAGCTGGTGTTAGTGTTGTGCCTTTATCTTTATATAAAAGAATTGATTTGAATAAACTCACACCTACTATAATATCATTGGAAATGACTGACAAATCAACTGCCATAACTATCGGTATTAGTGAGGATGTGCCCGTTGTTGTTGCAAATGTTACTCTCTTAACAGACTTTGTTATTCTTGAGATGCCCAAGGACGACAACATGTCAATTATCCTTGGTAGACCCTTTTTGAGTAATGTAGGGGCTGTTATTGATTGCAATAAAAGCAAGGTTACTTTTCATATCAATGGAAATGATCATACGATGCACTTTCCAAAGAAACAATTCCAAGTGAATGGTGTGAATGTTATTGAAAATTCTCCGACACTCATTATTGGAAGCTTTCAATTACTTCTACCTACTGTCAAAAAATTGATAATATTGTGGTTGGCGATATGCATATCCCCATTGAGGTAACCTAGTGTTTTACAAAAGTTCTTCGGTTTCATGCTAACTGAAAGTGGTTGTTAATAAGACTTGGTCAACCTTATTAATGAATCATTTTCGAGAGGTATGAAGTTGATAAAATCAGTAGACACAACTCTCTATATCTACTTTTCATTAGTTCAATAAAATAAAATTCCGTGCTTATCCAATTTTCTGTAATTTTTCTGTGAAAAATTCCATATTGGGGTTCATTAGATGAACCAAATAAAATCTGAGTATGAGTCATTATTGAGAAACCTTTGTTGTGGTGAAATTAGAGGGGTGACACAAGGAAGAATAAAGAGCATCCAAATTCCGTCTATTCAGTACCTTGCACTTTTAATGGCAAATGCATTGTGGACAAACAGGATTGTAGCATACTGTGTGCCCATGATATGAGTCTTATACATACTGCTTTAACTGGAATTAAAGACTACAACCTAGGAGCAATTATTGCACGGAGGCTAACGCTCAATGCTTCTAATGGTAACTTCTATGGAGGGATTTATGCCTCTCACCTTGCCACGGGGTAAAAGATTCTTCTTGGCCTAATGGTCCCATCTTACCTGACTAGTACTTAGACTTTGATGCCATGAAACGCCATAGATTCCTTACGGGCATAGCTAATAATTATACTTACAACTTGAGGTTTGATAATGCTCTTGTTCTGCCTACTGTATTGCCTGCTCCTGTTCTCTTTGATTTTTACAGCAAGGGAAGATACTACGTCTCCGAGAGCGAGGCCCGCACATAAAACACAGAGGTCGAGGCTGCCAGGAGGGCTGAAGTGATTGCAGCGAGAGCCTCAGTAGGCTATCACTCGGGCCATTATCCAAACTACGGATGGTGATTACCAAGCTAGGCTAACAGCCTAAGCTTGGGGGAGTACGTATTTCCACTGACATTACATTCATGTTCACACATATTCATTCTAGTTGTCGGTGTTCATACTTTTTCATTGTATTATCCATGTTAGATTTATTTTTCTCGCTTTCTTCTTATGTGTTTGAAAAACTTTGAGAAAATCCAAAAACACTTCTTGTTTCTTTTCTGTTTTTCTTTTACTTCTAGTTAGTTGTAGTATTTAAAAGAAAACTCAAAAGGATTTCTCGTTTCTTGTTTTGCTGGTTGGGAGTTCACCCGTGTAAATAGTTTTTCTCATTTTTGTTTTTCCCTCTCGCCTTTTCTTTCTTCAAGAAAAACTAAAACTCCCAAAAATATTTTAGTGTGTTTCTCCGAAATTCTCTTCCTTTTATTGAGTCATACTGAGGAGAAGGCCACGATGAACATGTTGAGTGGCTCCCACATGAGTTATTGTTGATCTAGCAAAGAGACGATATTACCTTGTCTTCTCCTCTTGAATAAAATGTTTGCAGATTCCATATTAGTCCACAGTACTGTTGCACTATTATAATTTTAATATCATTCGGTTGTGCAAGTGAAAGGCAATAATGACAATATATGATGAATTGACTGTGGCAGAGGGGTATGAACTCAACTTGTTCTTGTTTTTGTAAATTTGTTTAACCTGGTATCCATGATTCAACATATTATGATTGAACATGTTTGCAATGAAAATTAGAGATTATAGTGATTCATGCCATTCTCAAGTAGCTAGGAGTGGATAATGATTTATCTTGGGTGTCAACCTGCATTAAAATGATTGTGATGAAGTATGATGGTATGGTATCCTCCTCTGAATGTTTCGAGTGGCTTGACTTGGCACATGTTCACGCATATAGTTGAATCAAAATCAACATAGCCTTCATTATATTTATCTTCATGGTGTCCATATCCTAGTCATGATAGCATTCAATGTTTATTATTCATAATGCATGTTTATGATTGTATTCGCTCTCTAGCCGGCCGCTTCTCAAACTATTTGCTAGCCTTAACCTTTACTAAGTGGGAATTCTACTTGTGCATCAAAATCCTTACACCAAAGTTATTCCAGATGAGTCCACTATATCTACCTATATGCGGTATTACCCTGCCGTTCCAACTAAATTTGCATGTGCCACCTCTAAAAATTTCAAATGAACACCTGTTTTGTGTGCCTAGACCGCTCATGGAGAGACAGGGGTGGTTAGTATCTTCCGTGTTAAGCATGTTACTCTTATCATGAGAGTTTATTCACTCGTCCTTTCACAAGAATGACGGTAATAGGGATTCCCAGTCCGAAAATCAAAATAAATGCAAATAAATAAATAAAACTCCCCCAGGAATGTTGTTTGTGTGGATGGTACCCGTGGATTCTACTCGCCGTGGAGTGTGTTTTTTGGTGGAGGGGGAGTAAACCTTTACTTTTATCGCTTGGGAACTGCCAATAATTTGTTTAATATGGAAGATATTGACAGCTCTTGGTTGTAACATTGATAGAAAGGGTGTACCTCTCAAAAGTATACTTATCTCTTATTTAAATCCTTGAGCTCTGGCACCTCTGGAAAACTCTGCTTCCCTCTGCGAAGGGACTATCTATTTATTTTACTATTGAGTCATCACCTTCTAAAACAAGTGCCTGATCTGAGAGCACTACTATCATCTCATGCATTGTGTATTGTGAATGTTGTATGCATCATGACTTGATCTTTTCTACCATGAGTTACAATGTTTAGGGGCTGCTTGAACTTTCGAGGTGCTCTGCATTTATGTTTTGTGGTCTCAGAAAGGGCTAGGGAGATACCACTATTGTCATATTATATCATGATTGTTTCGACAAAATGTTTGCACTTGCGATATTTTATTATTGCTCGCTAGTTGCTGGTGTCATTGATATGAATTAATACAATCTTTAAGAGTTATTGTTGACCTGGTTAGCCATAATATTTGGTGAAAACTTGGGTGCTACTTAAGCATATATATGTAAACAAGAACAAAATAGTTTGTAAAAGTTTTTCTTTCCCACTTTTAGTTTTTCAACTTAATTGCTTGAGGACAATCAAGGGTTTAAGCTTGGGGGAGTTGATACGTGCTACTTCTTGAGCTTGCGTTGGTTTTTCCCTTGAAGAGGAAAGGGTGATGCAGCAAAGTAGAGATAAGTATTTCCCTAAGTTTGAGAACCAAGGTATCAATCCAGTAGGAGTATCAAGATGAGGCACCAAGGAACCTGCACAAAAACAAACAAACTTGCACCCAACGCGATAAAGGGGTTGTCAATCCCTTTACGATTACTGGCAAGGTGGGATCTGATAGTGATAATGGGTGGATATAAATAAGTAAATAAAAGTGCAGCAAGGTATTTTTGGTGTTTTCTTATGTAGATCTGAATATGTAATGTGTAAAATAGACCCGGGGGCCATATTGTTCACTAGAGGCTTCTCTCATGATAGCAAGTATTACGGTGGGTGAACAAATTACTGTCAAGCAATTGATAGAATCGCTCAAAGTCATGATGATATCTAAGGCAATGATTGTACATATAGGCATCACGTCCGAGACAAGTAGACCGATACTTTCTCCATATAAGAAATCAGAGGAGACTCAAATAATATTCATAGATAATTTGATCATAAATCCGCAATTCATCGGATCTCACCAAACACATTTCAAAAGGGAATTACATCGGATAGATCTCCATGAAGATCGTGGAGAACTGTGTATTCAAGATCAAAGAGAGAGAGAAGAAGCCATCTAGCTACTAGATATGGACCCAAAGGTTTGAGGTAAACTACTCACGCATCATCGGAGAGGCAATGGTGTTGATGAAGATGGCCTCCGGAGATGGATTCCCCTCCGGTAGGATGCCGGAACGGTCTCCCGATTGGTTTTTGGTGGCTACAGAGGCTTGCGGCGGCAGAACTTTCGATCTAGGTTTAGTTCTGGAGGTTTCAGTATTTATAAGACCAGGTGGCATCGAGAACAAGTCAAGAGGGGCCACGAGGGAGTCACGAGCCCCCTAGGCACGCCCTAGGGTGGGGGCCGCGCCTCCCAGGCTCGTGACCTCCTGGGGCCGCCTCTCTGGTATCAGTTCCTTCTGGTATTTTTGATATTTTCCATAAAAAATCACAGCGAAAGTTTTATTCCGTTTGGACTCTGTTTGATATTCCTATCTAAAAAAGGTCAAAAACACGAAAAAAACAGAAACTGGCACTAGGCACTGAGTTAATAAGTTAGTCCCAAAAATAATATAAAATAGCATATTCATGCATATAAAACATCCAAAGTTGATAATATAATAGCATGGAACAATCAAAAATTATAGATATGTTGGAAACATATCAAGCATCCCCAAGCTTAACTCCTGTTCGTCCTCGAGTAGAGAAGTGATAAAGACCGAATTTTTGATGTGGAATGCTACCTAACATATTTGTTCTATGTAACCTATTTATTGTGGCATGAATGTTCTGATCCATAAGACTCAAAACAATAGTTTAATATTGACATGAAAACAATAATACTTCAAGTATAATAGCAAAGTAATCATGAACTTTCGAAATAACAAGGCCAGAAAGTTATCCCTACAAAATCATATAGTCTGGCTATGCTCCATCATCCCCACACAACGAATTCAAATCTTGCACAACCTCGGTATTGGCCAAGTAATTGTTTTCGCACTCTTACTTTGTCAAACTTTTTCTACTCTCAGCCAATACATGAGCATGAGCCATGGATATAGCACTATAGGTGGAATAGAGTGTGGTGGAGGTTGTGAGGCAAAAATGAGGATATGGTCACATCGACTCGGCGTATCAATGGGCTATGGAGATGCCCATCAATAGATATCAATGTGAATAAGTAGGGATTGCCATGGAACGGATGCACTACAGCTATAAGTGTATGAAAGCTCAAAAATAAAACTAGTGGGTGTGCACCCAACTTGCTTGCTCACAAAGACCTAGGGCAATTTGAGGAAGCCCATCATTGGAATATACAAGCTGATACGTCTCCGACATATCTATAATTTTTGATTGTTCCATGCTATTATATTATCAACTTTGGATGTTTTATATGCATGAATATGCTATTTTATATGATTTTTGGGACTAACTTATTAACTCAGTGCCCAGTGCCAGTTCCTGTTTTTTTCGTGTTTTTAACCTTTTTCAGATAGGAATATCAAATGGAGTCAAAATGGAATAAAACTTTCGCCGTGATTTTTTTGGAAAATATGAAAAATACCTGAAGAAAAAGATACCGGAGAGGCGGCCCGAGGGAGTCACGAGCCTGGCAGGCGCGCCCCCCTGGTCGCGGCTAGGGGGCTCGTGACCTCCTCGTGCCACCTCTTGACTTGTTCCTGACTCCAGACGGCCTTATAAATACGGAAACCCTCGAAAATAAAACTAGATCGCAAGTTCCACCGCCGCAAGCCTCCAGAACCACCAAAAACCTATCGGGAGACCATTGCGGCATCCTGCCGGAGGGGAATCCATCTCCGGTGGCCATCTTCATCAACATCCTTGCCTCTCCGATGATGCGTGAGTAGTTCACATCAGACCTACGGGTCTATAGCTTGCAGCTAGATGGCTTCTTCTCTCTCTCCGATCTTCAATACAAAGTTCTCCATGATCTTCATGGTGATCTATCCGATGTAATCTTCTTTTGCGGTGTATTTGTTGAGATCCGATGAATTGTGGATTTATGATCAGATTAGCTATGAATATTATTTGAGTCAATTCTGAATTCTTATATGCCTGATTTCATATCCTTGTAAGTCTCTTGGAGTTATGGGTTTCGTTTGGCCAACTTGATCTATAGTTCTTGCCACGGGAGAAGTGCTTGGTTTTGGGTTCATACCGTGCGGTGCCCTCACCTAGTGACAGAAGGGGTAGCGAGGCACGCATCGTGTTGTTCCCATCAAGGGTAAAAATATGGGTTTTATGTCATATTGCATGAATCTATCCCTCTACATCATGTCATCTTGCTTAAAGCGTTACTCCGTTTCTTATGAACTTAATACACTAGATGCATGCTGGATAGCGGTCGATATGTGGAGTAATAGTAGTAGATGCAGAAAGTATCGGTGTACTTGTCTCAGACGTGATGCCTATATGTATGATCATTGCCTTAGGTATCGTCATGACTTTGTGCTATTCTATCAATTCCTCAACAGTAATTTGTTCACCCACCGTAATACTTGCTATCATGAGAGAAGCCTCTAGTGAACACTATGGCCCCCAGGTCTATTTTACATATTATACATTCAGATCTAAACAGAAAAACACCAAAAATACCTTGCTGCAATTTTATTTACTTATTTATATTTACTCATTATCACTATCAGATCTCACCTTACAAGTAATCGTGAAGGGATTGACAACCCCTTTATCGCGTTGGGTGCAAGTTTGTTTGTGTTTGTGCAGGTTTCTTGTTGCCTCATCTTGATACTCCTACTGGATTGATACCTTGGTTCTCAAATTGAGGGAAATAATTATCTCTACTTTAATGCATCACCCTTTCCTTTTCAAGGGAAAAACCAATGCAAGACAAGATCAACTTGCCCATTTCTCGCGACGTTGGAGAGAAGTAGCAGGTAGAATTTCTGGCGCCGTTGCCGGGGAGTATTCAAGTGAAGCATATCTATCAAGTACCTATCACAAAATCATCTCTTACATTGACATTATTTGCCATTTTCCTCTCATTTTTCTCTCCCCCACTTGTAAAAAGAATTACAAAAATATTTACATTTTTCGTTTTCCCTTTTCTTCGTTCGCTTTCTGTTTGCTTGTGTGAGTTAGTCTACTTATCCTTATGGCTAGTCCTATTGCTATGATCGTTAGTCCCAAGAGCGAGGTTCTTAACTTTAAACAAAATTAGGGAGAAAACTGAAAAGATGCTTGGTATAGAATTTGCAATGCTTAGAATAGATCTACTCGTATGCAATCTACTACCGTTCTACTTCACAATTTTTATGTAGGTATTTCCCCTTGGAATAGGTATGTTCTCGACACCATCGTAGGCGGAAATTTCTTGGGTAGCCATACTGTTGATTCTTATGGTGCTTTGTTAAATTTGGTACGCTCACACCCACTTATGGTTAATGGAACCACTTTAAATTTGGAAAATGTGATGCGTAGGCTTGATATTATTGAAAATAAAGTTGCTACGATAGAACTCATTGAAAATTTGGATAAAAATATCCACAATCAAATCACTCAATATGGATCCAAGGTGGGAATGACTTTGAAAAATTTAAAGGAGAAGGAACCCATAGTTAACGAAAAGCTAGATCATGACTCCGCTAGAATTGGCAAACTAGAGGATGTTATAACCAACTTGGGTTCCGCTTTTGCTACCGTTCAGAACACTCCAAATTTTGCCCACAATATGGCTACTAAGCTTGTCTATGTTCCTAAAAATAATTGTGAACCATCTAGTAAGAGAGATTAAGATCTTAAAATGATGAGTGTTCACCCTAATAGTGATGATGGCATGAGGGGTTTGAGCACTAAAGATGATAATACTTGATTCCATTGCCTTATGCCTAGCTAAGGGCATTAAACAATAGCGCTTGTTGGGAGGCAACCCAATGAATAGATTTATTCTTGCTTTTTTACTTTCTGTTTTGTTGAGTCAACACCATCATGATTCTGTTATGATTGTGTTTTTTATGTTTTAATTAGTGTTTGTGCCAAGTAGAACCTTTATGATTAGTTTTGGTGATAGTTGTTTAATCATGTTGGAAAAGGATAGAAACTTTCTGCTCACGAAATTATTTTTCATTAACAGCCAGAAAGATATTTTGAGTTGATCCTTTTGCTGATTGATATGCAAATTTCCCGAATTTTCATAATTTTTTCATAATTTTTGAGTTAGCAGAGGTTTTCAAAATATACAGATTTCTACAGACTGTTCTGTTTTTGCAGATTCTGTTTTTGTTGTGTTGATTAATTATTTTGATGAAACTATGGTTAGTATCGGGGAATATGATCCATGGAAAAGTGAGAATATAGTAATATAACATCAATCTAAATGGAAATTAAGTTTACTACAGTACACAAAAAGTTGGTGGTTTGTTTTCTTATGCTAATGCTATCACGAGTTTCTGTTTAAGTTTTGTGTTGTGAAGTTTTCAAGTTTTGGGTGATGTTCTTATGGACAATGGAATAAAGAGTGGAAAGATCCTAAGCTTGGGGATGCCCAAGGCATCCCAAGCCAAATTCAAGGACACCAAAAAGCCTAAGCTTGGGGATGCCCCGGGAAGGCATCCCCTCTTTCGTCTTCAATCCATCGGTAACGTTACTTGGAGCTATATTTTTATTCACCACATAATATGTGTTTTACTTGGAGCATCATGTGTTATAGTAGTCTTTGCTTTCTGTTTTATCACAATCATCCTTGCTGCACACCTTTTGAGAGGGACATGCACTCATCGTGAATTTGTTAGAATACTCAATGAGCTTCACTTATATCTTTTGAGTTAGGCAATATTAGCTCACATGTGCTTCACTTATATCTTTTGAGCTTGATAATTTTGCTCTAGTGCTTCACTTAAATCTTTGTAGAGCACGGCGGTCTCATATTTGTTAGAAATCAAAACTCTCTAATCTTCACTTATATCATTTTGAGAGTGCTCTCTCTCTCTAAGAAACTTGGTAATTGGCGTGTGTTATGAAATTAGTCCTAAATATGATAGGCATCCAAAGAGGATATAATAAAAACTTTCATATTCAAGTGCATTGATTAGTAAGAGAAGTTTGATTCCTCATGATTAGTATTGAGATATGGATAAGGTAATATGAGATTTATGTTAGTAGGGTGTTGTGAATCTAGAAATACTCGTGTTGAGGCTAGTGATTCCCGTAGCATGCACATATGGTGAACCGCTATGTTAGGAAGTCGGAGCATAATGCATTTATTGATTGTCATCCTTTGTGTAGAGGTCGGGATCGCGCAATAGTTAACTCCTACCAACCCTTCCCCAATGAGTATGCGTTTAGCACTTTGTTTCGATTACTAATAAAACTTTTGCAATAGGTATGTGAGTTCTTCATGACTAATGTGAGTCCATTATATAGATGCACTTTCACCTTCCACCATTGCTAGCCTCTCTAGTGGCGCGCAACTTTCGCCGGTACACAAACCCACCATATATCTTCCTCAAAACAGACACCATACCTACCTATTATGGCATTTTCATAGCCATTCCGAGATATATTGCCATGCAACTTTCTTCGTTCTGTCTCATGACATGTGCCATCACTTTCATTCATATAGAGTCATTATCGTTCCAAGTATCGAGTTGTAAGTAAATAAAAGTGTGATGATCATCATTATTAGAGCATTGTCCCATGTGAGGAAATAAAAGAGGCCAAAGATGCCCACCATATAAAAAAAGAGGTCAAAGAGCCCAAAAAATGAGAGAAATAGAGAGAAGGGACAATGCTACTATCTTTTTCCACACTTGTGCTTCAAAATTGCACCATGTTCTTCAAGATGGAGAGTCTCATTTTTTGTCACTTTCATATGCTAGTGGAAATTTTCATTATGTAACTTGACTTGTATATGCCAATGATGGGCTTCCTCAAAATTGCCCTAGGTCTTCATGAGGAAGCAAGTTGGATGCACACCCACTAGTTTTCATTTTTGAGCTTTCATACACTTATAGCTCTAGTGCATCCGTTTCATGGCAATCCCTACTCATTCACATTGATATCTATTGATGGGCATCTTCATAGCCTATTGATACGCCGAGTCGATGTGACCATCTCCTTCTTTTTGCCTCACAACCTTCACCACACTCTACTCCACCTATAGTGCTATATCCATGGCTCACACTCACATATTGCATGAGAGTTGAAAAAGGTTTGAGAATGTAAGAGTGTGAAAACAATTACTTGGCCAATACCAAGGTTGTGCATGATTTAAATTCTTTGTATGGGGATGATGGAGCATAGCCAGACTATATGATTTTGTAGGGATAACTTTCTTTGGCCTTGTTATTTCAAAAGTTTATGATCACTTTGCTATTATGCTTGAAGTATTATTGTTTTCATGTCAATATTGAACTATTGTTTTGAATCTTATGGATCTGAACATTCATGCCACAATAAAGAGATTAGATGAAACAAGTATGTTGGGTAGCATTCCAAATCAAAAATTCGTTCTTTATCACTTCCCTACTCGAGGACGAGCAGGAGTTAAGCTTGGGGATGCTTGATACGTCTCCGACATATCTATAATTTTTGATTGTTCCATGCTATTATATTATCAACTTTGGATGTTTTATATGCATGAATATGATATTTTATATGATTTTTGGGACTAAATTATTAACTCAGTGCCCAGTGCCAGTTCCTGTTTTTTCCGTGTTTTTGACCTTTTTCAGATAGGAATATCAAACGGAGTCCAAATGGAATAAAACTTTCGCCGTGATTTTTTTTTTGGAAAATATGAAAAATACCTGAAGAAAAAGATATCGGAGAGGCGACCCGAGGGAGTCACGAGCCTGGGAGGCGCGAGCCCCCCCTAGCCGCAGCTAGGGGGCTCGTGACCTCCTCGTGCCACCTCTTGACTTGTTCCCGACTCCAGACGGCCTTATAAATACGGAAACCCTCGAAAATAAACCTAGATCGCAAGTTCCGCCGCTGCAAGCCTCCATAACCACCAAAAACCAATCGGGAGACTGTTCTGGCATCCTGCCAGAGGGGAATCCATCTCCGATGTTCATCTTCATCAACATCCTTGCCTCTCTGATGATGCGTGAGTAGTTCACATCAGACCTACGGGTCCATAGCTAGTAGCTAGATGGCTTCTTCGCTCTCTTTGATCTTTAATACAAAGTTCTCCATGATCTTCATGGAGATCTATCCGATGTAATTCTCTTTTGGGGTGTGTTTGTTGAGATCCGATGAATTTTGGATTTATGATCAGATTATCTATGAATATTATTTGAGTTTCCTCTCATTTCTTATATGCATGATTTCATATCCTTGTAAGTCTCTTCGAGTTGTGGGTTTCGTTTGGCCAACTTGATCTATGATTCTTGCAATGGGAGAAGTGCTTGGTTTTGGGTTCATACCGTGCGGTGTCCTCACCTAGTGACAGAAGGAGTAGCGAGGCACGCATCGTGTTGTTGCCATCAAGAGTAAAAAGATGGGGTTTATATCATATTGCATGAATATATCCCTCTACATCATGTCATCTTGCTTTAAGCGTTACTCCGTTTCTTATGAACTTAATACACTAGATGCATGCTGGATAGCGGTCGATGTGTGAAGTAATAGTATTAGATGCAGAAAGTATCGGTCTACTTGTCTCGGACGTGATGCCTATATGTATGATCATTGCCTTAGATATCGTCATGACTTTGCGCTATTCTATCAATTCCTCAACAGTAATTTGTTCACCCACCATAATACTTGCTATCATGAGAGAAGCCTCTAGTGAACACTATGGCCCCCGGGTCTATTTTACATATTATACATTCAGATCTAAACATAAAAACACCAAAAATACCTTGCTGCAATTTTATTTACTTATTTATATTTACTCATTATCACTATCAGATCTCACCTTGCAAGTAATCGTGAAGGGATTGACAACACCTTTATCGCGTTGGGTGCAAGTTTGTTTGTGTTTGTGTAGGTTTCTTGTTGCCTCTTCTTGATACTCCTACAGGATTGATCCCTTGGTTCGCAAACCGAGGGAAATACTTATCTCTACTTTGCTGCATCACCCTTTCCTCTTCAATGGAAAAACCAACGCAAGACAAGATCAACTTGCCAATTTCTGGCGACGTTGCACAGAAGTGGCACAAGCCAAGTTATATAATGAAAATTTCCACTAGCATATGAAAGTTCCAAAACAAGAGACTCTCTATCATGAAGAACATGGTGCTATTTTGAAGCACAAGTGTGGAAAAAGATAGTAGCATTGTCCCTTCTCTCTTTTTCTCTCATTTTTTTGTTTGGGCTCTTTGGCCTCTCTTTTTTTGTTTGGGCTCTTTGGCCTCTTTTTTTATTTCCTCACATGGGACAATGCTCTAATAATGATGATCATCACACTTGTATTTACTTACAACTCAATACTTAGAACAATAGTGACTCTATATGAATGAAAGTGATGGCACATGTCATGAGACGGAACGGTGGAAGTTGCATGGCAATATATCTCGGAATGGCTATAAAAATGCCTTAATAGGTAGGTATGGTGGCTGTTTTGAGGAAGGTATATGGTGGGTTTGTGAACCGGCGAAATTTGCACGGCACTAGAGAGGGTAGCAATGGTTGAAAGGTGAAAGTGCATCTATACCATGGACTCACATTAGTCATGAAGGACTCATATACTTATTGCGAAAGTTTTATTAGTAATCGAAACAAAGTGCTAAACGCATACTCCTAGGGGAAGGGTTGGTAGGAGTTAACGATCGCGCGATCCCAACCACCACACAAAGGATGACAATCAGTAAATCAATCATGCTCTGATTTCCTAACATAGCGATTCACCATACGTGCATGCTACGGGAATCACTAACCTCAACACAAGTATTTCTAGATTCACAACACCCTATTAGCATAACTCTAATATTACCACCTCCATATCTCAAAACTAATCGTGAGGAATCAAACTTCTCTTACTAATCAATGCACTTGAATATGAAAGTTTTTATTATATCCTCTTTGGATGTCTATCATATTTAGGACTAATTTCATAACACAAGCCAATTACCAAGTTTCGTGCTCTACAAAGATTTAAGTGAAGCACTAGAGCAAAAATTATCTAGCTCAAAAGATATAAGTGAAGCACATGGGTGCAAAATTACTGAGCTCAAAAGATATAAGTGAAGCACATGGGATAAAAATTACCAATCTCAAAAGATATAAGTGAAGCACATGTGAGCTAAATCACCAAGCTCAAAAGATATAAGTGAAGCACATGTGAGCTAAATTGCCTAACTCAAAAGATATAAGTGAAGCTCATTGAGTATTCTAACAAATTCACGATGAGTGCATGTACCTATAAAAAGGTGTGCAGCAAGTATTATTGTGATAAAACATAAAGAAAATACTCCTATAATACACGACTCATCAAGCAAAACATATATCATGTAGTGAATAAAAATATAGCTCCAAGTAACGTTACCGATGGATTGAAGACGAAAGAGGGGATGCCTTCCCGGGGCATCCCAAAGCTTAGTCTTTTTGGTGTCCTTGAATTTGTCTTGGGATGACTTGGGAATCCCCAAGATTAGGATATTTCCACTATTTATTCCATTGTCCATAAGAACATCACCCAAAACTTGAAAACTTCACAACACAAAACTTAAACAGAAACCCGTGATAGCATTAGCATAAGAAAACAAACCACCAACTTTTTGTGTACTGTAGTAAACTTTATTTGCATTTAGATTGATGTTAGATTACTGTATTCTCACATTTCCATGGCTCGTAGCCCCCGATACTAACCATAGTTTCATCAGAATATACAATCAACACAACAAAAACAGAATCTGTCAAAAACAGAACAGTCTGTAGCAATCCGCATATTTAGTATACCTATGATAACTCAACAATTCTGAAACAAATATTAAAATTAGGGAAATTTGCATATAAATAATTAGAAAAAATAATCAAATCAAAATCTCTTTCTAGATAGAAATGAAAAATCATTTCGTGAGCATAAAGTTTCTGTCTTTTTTCAGCATGATTAAACAACTATCACAAAAACTAATCATAAAGGTTCTACTTGGCACAAACACTAATTAAAACATAAAAAACACAATCATAACAGAATCATTATGGTGTGGACTCAACAAAACATAAAGTAAAAAGCAAAAATAAATCTATTCATTGGGTTGCCTCCCAACAAGCGCTATCGTTTAACGCCCTTAGCTAGGCGTAAGGCAATAGAATCAAGTATTGTCATCTTTAGTGCTCAAACCATAAGTAGCTCTCATAATGGATTCATAATTCAATTTTATTCTATTTCATGGAAAATGTTCCATGTCATTCTTTAATGTAAATTGAAATTTAATATTCCCTTTCTTCATATCAATAACAACACCAATAGTCCTAAGGAAAGGTCTACCAAGAATAATGGGACATGTCGGATTGCAATCAATATCAAGCACAATGAAATCTATGGGCACATATTTCCTATTTGCAATAATAGGAGCATCATTAATCCTTCCCATAGGTTTCTTAATAGTAGAATCCGCAAGATGCAAATTAAGAGAGCACTCATCAATCTCATTGAAACCTAGAACATCACATAAAGATTTTGGAATCGTGGAAACACAAGCACCCAAATCACACAAAGCATGGAATTCATAATTTTTAATCTTTATTTTTATAGTAGGTTCCCACTCATCATGAATTTTTCTAGGAAAAGATATTTTCAACTCTAGTTTCTCTTCAAGAGATTTCATCATAGCACCAACGATATGTTTAGTAAAAGCCTTATTTTGGCTATACGCATGTGGAGAGTTTAACATGGATTGCATCAAGGAAATACATTCAATCAAAGAGAAACTATCAAAATTAAATTTCTTGAGATCCAAAGTAGTAATTTCATCACTATTCAAAGTTTTGATATCCTCTACTCCCCTTTTAGTATTTTTAGCATCAAGATAAATAGACTCCGAATCATTGGGGCGTTTCTCAACCAAAGTGGATTCACATCCATCCCCATCATCATTAAGATTGACATTATAAAACAAGGATTCAATAGGAGTCACACCAAGCACTTTAAGATCTTTGTGATTCTCATCACGAGAACACGCCTTTTTGAGCCATTCATGTCTAGCACGAATTTGGGCGGTTCTTTCTTTACTCTCATTCATAGAAACACGCATAGCTTTCAAAGTTTCATTCATATTAATCTTGGGAGGTGCACATCTCAATTTCAAAGCATCAATATCAAGAGACATTCTATCAACAGTCCTAGCCAAGTCATCAATTTTAAGCAGTTTTTCTTCTATAGAAGCATTGAAAATCTTTTGCAAATTAATAAACTCCTTAATATTACTCTCAAGATCAGAGGGTATTTTATTATAATTTCTATGAGCATTTTTGTAGGAATTTCCAAAATTATTAGAGGGATTACTAGGAAAAGGCCTAGGATTAAAGTTACCTCTATAAGCATTGTTGTTACCAAAATTATTCCTACCAACGAAATTAACATCAAAATTTTCATTGCTATTCTCAATCAAATAAGATAAAGGCATATCATTTGGATCTAGACGAACACTTTTACTAGCAAACTTCTTCATTAACTCATCCATCTTAGCATTCAAAGAGTTAATTTCTTCTATAACATACACTTTTTTACTAGTAGGTGACCTTTCAGTGTGTCATTGAGAATAATTTGTCATGATATTATCTAAGAGTTTTGTAGCTTCTCCTAGTGTGATTTCCATAAAAGTTCCACCAGAGGCGGAATCCACGATATTTCTAGAAGCAAAATTCAAACCAACATAGAAAATTTGTATAATCATCCAAAGACTTAGGCCATGAGCGGGACAATTTCTAATCATCAATTTCATTCTCTCCCAAGATTGTGCAACATGTTCATGATCTAGTTGCTTAAAATTCATATTATCATTATGAAGAGATATAATCTTACCAGGTGGAAAATACTTGGAAATAAAGGCATCTTTACACTTGTTCCATGAATCAATACTATTTTTGGGTAAAGATGAAAACCAAGTTTTTTCTCTATCTCGTAGTGAGAACGGAAATAGCTTCAATTTAATCATATCATTATCCACAACTCTCTTCTTTTGCAAAGCGCATAACTTAATAAAGGTATTAAGATGGCATGCGACATCTTAACTTGGAAGGCCGGAAAATTGCTCTTTCATAACAAGATTCAACAAGGCAGCATTAATTTCATATGATTCCGCACTAGTGGCGGGAGCAATTGGAGTACTAATAAAATCTTTGTTATTAGTATTAGAGAAGTCACACAATTTAGTGTTTTCAGACATGGTGACTTAGCAAGCAGACAAGCACACGAGCAAATAGAAAGCAAGCGAAAGAAAAGGGCGAACGAAAAAGGCCAATATTTTTGTAAATTTTTGTTTTAGAAGTGGGGGAGAGGAAAACGAGAGGCAAATGGAAAATAATGTAAATGCAAGAGATGAGTTTGCGATAGGTACTTGGTAGATATGCTTCACTTGAATACTCCCCGGCAACGGCGCCAGAAATTCTTCCTACTACTTCTTGAGCTTGCGTTGTTTTTTCGCTTGAAGAGGAAAGGGTGATGCAGCAAAGTAGAGATAAGTATTTCCCTCAGTTTGAGAACCAAGGTATCAATCCTGTAGGAGTATCAAGATGAGGCACCAAGGAACCTGCACAAAAACAAACAAACTTGCACCCAACGCGATAAAGGGGTTGTTAATCCCTTTACGATTCCTTGCAAGGTGGGATCTGATAGTGATAATAGGTGGATATAAATAATTAAATAAAAGTGCAGCAAGGTATTTTTGGTGTTTTCTTATGTAGATGTGAATATGTAATGTGTAAAATAGACCCGGGGGCCATAGTGTTCACTAGAGGCTTCTCTCATGATAGCAAGTATTACGGTGGGTGAACAAATTACTGTCAAGCAATTGATAGAATCGCGCAAAGTCATGATGATATCTAAGGCAATGATCGTACATATAGGCATCACGTCCGAGACAAGTAGACCGATACTTTCTCCATCTACTACTATTACTCCACACATCGACCGCTATCCAGCATGCATCTAGTGTATTAAGTTCATAACAAACGGAGTAACGCCTTAAGCAAGATGACATGATGTAGAGGGATAGATTCATGCAATATGATATAAACCCCATCTTTTTACCCTTGATGGCAACAACATGATGTGTGCGTCGCTACCCCTTCTGTCACTAGGTGAGGACACCGCACGGTATGAACCCAAAACCAAGCACTTCTCCCATTGCAGGAATCATAGATCAAGTTGGCCAAACGAAACCCATAACTCGAAGAGACTTACAAGGATATGAAATCATGCATATAAGAAATAAGAGGAAACTCAAATAATATTCGTAGATAATCTGATCATAAATCCACAATTCATCGGATCTCAACAAACACACCCCATAAGAGAATTACATCGGATAGATCTCCATGAAGATCATGGAGAAATTTATATTCCAGATCAAAGAGAGAGAAGAAGCCATCTAGCTACTAGATATGGACCCGAAGGTCTGAGGTAAATTACTCACGCATCATCGAAGAGGCAATGGTGTTGATGAAGATGGCAACCGGAGATGGATTCCCCACCGGCAGAATGCCGGAACGGTCTCTCAATTGGTTTTTGGTGGTTACAGAGGCTTGCGGCGGCGGAACTTCTGGTCTAGGTTTAGTTCTGGAGGTTTCAGTATTTATAAGACCAGATGGCGTCGAGAACAAGTCAAGAGGGGCCACGAGGGAGTCACGAGCCCCCTAGGCGCGCCCTAGGGTGGGTGCCACGCCTCCCAGGCTCGTGACCTCCTTGGGACACCTCTCCGGTACCTTTTCCTTCTGGTATTTTTGACATTTTCCATAAAAAATCACGACAAAAGTTTTATTCCATTTGGACTCCGTTTGATATTACTATCTGAAAAAGGTCAAAGACACGGAAAAAACAGAAACTGGCACTGGGCACTGAGTTAATAAGTTAGTCCCAAAAATAATATAAAATAGCATATTCTTGCATATAAAAGCATCCAAAGTTGATAATATAATAGCGTGGAACAATCAAAAATTATAGATATGTTGGAGACGTATCAATACGTATCCAATGTACCTACTTTTCCTCACATTTTTGCTAGTGTTGTTAGGGCTTGATCCCTAGTATTCATTGTGTTCTAAGATTTATGTTGCTATGACTTTGCCATGTTTAATGCTTGTCACTTGGGCCTGAGTGCCATGATTTTAGATCTGAACCGTTTATGTTATCATCATTATATCTATGTTCTTGATGCGATCTTGCCTAGTCATATGGACCTATTACATGTTATGATTTGTCAACCCCGGGGTGACAAAAATCGGGATAGTTCACGGTGATGACCGTAGTTTTAGGAGTTCATTATTCACTATATGTTAATGCTTTGTTCCTGTTCTCTACTAAGAGGAGGCTTTAATATCCCTTAGTTTCCTTATGGACCCCGCTGCCATGGGAGAGTGGGACAAAAGATGTCATGCAAGTTCTTTTCCATAAGCACGTATGACTATATACTAAATACATGCCTACATTACATTGACGAACTAGAGCTAGTTCTGTGTCGCCCTACGTTATGACTGTTATATGATGAATATCATCTAACAAATACACCTATCCAGTGCCTACGATATTTCCACTTATTGCTCTTGCTAAGTTACTCCTACTAGTACTACTGTTGCTGTTGCACTTGCTACAAAATCACTACCGCTACTACTATCGCTATAGTTACTGCTACTACTGCTATCAAACTATCATACTACTGTGCTACTGATCACTTTGCTGCAGATATTTATCTCGAGGTGTGGTTGAATTGACAACTGAACTGCTAATACTCTGAAATATTGTTTGGATCCCCTTGTGTCGAATCTATAAATTTGGATTGAATACTCTACCCTCGAAAACTGTTGCGATCCCCTATACTTGTGGGTTATCACATGGTCGCACACATTTTCTATCTGTGAAACGTGTCGGATCTTGAGGTATATCATAAACGTTGACACTTAAAAACCGGTTGCGGCGTAATGACCCGTAGAGCATATTTTTATTATTTTAATCTCTATAATTTAAAATTGTACAAAATTTGAATTTGAAAGTAGGGAATAGCTTTTTACATATACATAGATAGGTTCATCAACCAATGCATTATTCCATTCACAAGTACATACACTCAAGAATTATGTCAACGAATGAATTAGAAAAGCACCAAATAAATAATGATGAACGATGGTTGAATACTTGTATTAAAGATGGAAAAGAAAGAGGCAAATATATTCTGATTGCTATAAAAGGTGAAGCAGAATGCCCGTTGTGTCCCCTCCATGTCGTCTGCGTACACGACTCTAGCCCAATTCCTTGTGATGGTCAACCGCCCATCCTTCAATATATTCATGACTTCCATATAGTCATTCTAGTCTGGTAGAAATACATATACATTTGCAAAGGAAAAAGATACAGACATTGTCATCTAACAACTCATTATGTGCAGTAAAAAGGGTACATAGTTCAGAGTTAATATACTTCATATCACTATTGTCTTGGACAAGCTATAAATAAATAGTTTAATTGCCACATTTTGACCAATTATACTAGAAAACTTTATTAGTGACCTCACATGTTGCTCTCTCCGTCCCACTATATAAGATCTAATTACATCCAATGCACAAACATATTGGATGTATTAGCGTATTTTATTATGGGGCGGAGGGAGTATAGCATGGGAAACAAATATAGACATGTGAACCAAAACAATTAAAATAGGCATGTGTTCACTACATGAGGCTTAACAACAACCAAATAAAGTCATTCATAATGGTATTGTTGAATTTGCATAGAACAAAGCTTGTACTTAAACATCAAATTTTATAACTGAACATCACAGAGTGAAAAAAATAGGTTGTGTATAAATAAATAAACAAGGCATACTACAGCTACCAAATAGTCATTCATATTGCTATTGTTGAAATTGCAGAGAACGTAACATGTGCTTAAACATCAAATTCTATTATTCGACCTCACATTGTTATAAAACCAAAATAAATAGGGGCATGTCAACTACACCAGCTTTAACAGGAACCAATTGTATCATTAAACAACACAATCTAGCAAATGAAGCTGGACATATGTTCACTACAAACAACAAAAAATAGCTAAACAAGGTATATGAGGACTACACACAACCAGACATAGGCGTTCGTGAAATTGAACTAAAAATTCATACTTGAGCGTAGGGCACACTTGTCGACGACAAGTTATTGTCGTCAATGAGACCTGACTTGGTAGCTGGCGATGCCAAACCATCGCCATAGAACACGACTTTCATAAATAACAAAAGGGCCCTGTTTGCGATGAAGGAAAATTCCTCACAGCAAAGCAAAGTAGATCAGATGCATACTACAAACAGCCAAATATAGGTATATGATAACTAAAGACAACCAAACATGGGCACTAAACTTGAAATGAACAATGTGCTTAATCATCAAATTGTATGATTCAACATCACATTATGAGAAAACTGAAATAAACAGGGGCGTGTTAAATACACCAGCTTTAACGGGAACCAATTGTATGATTGAACAACCAAATCTAGCAATCAATCTAGACATATGTTCATTACAAACAAGCACATATCATGCTAAACAAGGTATATGCTCCCTACTGGCAACCAGACGCATCATCACTGAAATTGAACTGAACAATTCATACACCAGCATATCAAATTGCACTTTTAAACAATTCATACCCCTTGGAAGATCCTGGAGAGGGGGTGCGCACCGTGCGCTCCCTGTTGTGGCAGCTTATCTCTCCTTGCCTTTGGAAGAGCACGTCTATGGGGTGATGTCCCTGATGTTGTGTATGGGCTATTTCCCCTTGGAAGAGACGGATAGGGCGGCTTGTCGTCGTCACTGAGGTCTTACTTGGCAGCTGGCGATGCCTAGCCACCGCCATATATATAGAATGCGACCTTCAATAATGACAAAACGGTCTCGATGGCGATCAAGGCAAAATATTGACATCGAAGCATGGTAGATCCGCATTAGGGGAGGGGGCATGAAGGAGATCCAAGTAGGTTGAACCCGAAGGGGCAGTGGGGATGATATACTTCACCTATGTCATATCCCGCGTCTGGGGGCCTTAGCGACCACCTCCTCGTCGTCCAACGGGCAGGCTTGCTCCTCCAGCTCACCAGGAAGCATAGCTGGATGAGGCAGCGACGCTCTGGAGAGTGGGTGAGGATGGGGATTGGGATATTCAGGTAAGAGGGTGCTTTGCAGGCCGGCACTACGGGGTGGACCAGAGTTGTGCATGGATTATTCGACATGGAGGAGCACTACTATCGATTGCGTAGACGACTCTAGTCCAACCCCCTTGTGATGGATCTTCATGAGGACATCGAGATAGTCACGGGAAGGCCTACAGAGGATGACGATGGAGTCGGGGGAGGCGGCGGCGGGCTAGCTATGGTTCGAGCAAGGGATAGGAGTGGTGCGAGCGGGAGCGGAGGTTTTCCTTTTTTACGTTATCTGAGCAGAGTCTTTTTGGTGGGGAGGGGGTAGGTGATGTTTGAGGAAATGTCGCGCGGCTACTGAAAATTTTACTAGGCAAGAATGCCAGGGCTATTAAAAATTTAGATTACTGGATTGAAGCAGCATGGCCCGAGCAGGAGAAACAAACATCGCACACAGTCGAAACACAATAAGTGTGCGCTATCAAATAGGAAAAAACCGTGAAACCGCCATTTTCAAATGGCTCAAGGTGGTAGATATTTTTATGAGGGAAGTCTCATGGAACCCAATCGTGTCCGGCACCCACTAGTGGACCATGCTGATGTGCCAGCGGCGGATGGAATGGTTTCTGTTGAGTGTGCAATCACAAATGGTTGTTACATCCGAATAATTTGTTATTTACTCCTGGAATAATAATATAAAGGAGCATGTCGTCAAAAAATGCGGGAAAGGGGTCAGAACACATACACGCCTGCGTTGTCTAAAAAAACATACACACCTGCAAGTGGAACCAAAATATGTATGCATAGGGTGGCTTGATCGTTCAAAATACCCAATGCGCAACTTTGATGTGTCACATGTCTCCTCCGTCGCCACGTCGGTGGAGGGGGAATCCCAGCCACGAATACATGCCCCCACAGATGTCTTGCATATCACTCATGTCGTAACGTGAAAATGAAACATATACATGATTCCAGCATGGTCGAACCACCCCATCCCTTTTCCGGTCAAAGGTGGACTATGGCCCATGAGCCTCGAAACACGGATATCCTGACCAAACAATCAACACTTTTGGTCAAACATGTCCCGTTGTCGGTCGAAAAGGATGGACGTCCACCGAGTCCCATGAATGGGTGTGACACCAATAATTGACCACACGGTGGAGTGTCGAATATAGCCATCACCTATTGGTGGTGCAAACATGTGTACGAAAATGTTGTGTTGCATTTGAATTCATTAATATATGTATATACCTCATGTGCAACTTTGATGGGTCACATGCTTCCGAACGGGAAAGCCCCCCCCCCCCCGAGCGAGTGTTCATGACGCGTACAACTAGTATGCCGAGCGTCGATGGGAACAATTCACACATTCGTAGGTGTGCTCTTAGACATGGCTAATTAAGGAAACACAAATGACCTATTTAATGTATATCATAACACAAAACAATTGAAGATTCCACCATGGCAACCTCTCTCTCGTTGTTAGTCAATGTGATGGACATCCACTCGGGCCTAAGAATGGACTTTCCAATGACAACCACGTGAAGCATTATGGAAAGACAGTCACCATCTAAGCGTGGATCAAACATATGCATGGAAATGTTGTGTGATGTTTACATACCCAGCACACAAACTTTAGCATGGCACACCTTCCTCGGGAATCTTAAAGTTGGCACGAAAAGCAAGGTTTACGATGCATGGTATATACATACTCCCCATTTGAGCCGATGGGAGAGACATTATATTCATGAATACACTACACGCACTCAAATTATACCATGTAATATCACACACACATGGCCTACCGAAAACATCGACCAAAAAATAATCTACAATAATTAACCTCTCTCGTTGCGGTAAAAAACTACGTGAGGGCACAAATGGGAGATTGACACTAATAATTGTGCACGGGGGCAGTGTCCGAGGACAACCACCACCTCCATGTTGCCCTAACATATGTATGAAGGTGCTGTGTGATGTTTTGAATACCCAATGCACACCTTTCATGTGTCACCTTAGCAAATCGAAAAAACGGAGGTTCACAACTTGTAAATGAGCACGCTCATGCAAACATGCGCCCAAACTTTCGTTCGTAATCTCACCATGATATATTCACCGAAACATGGACTAAAATGAATCCACGTTTGATCAAACCCCTCTCACGTGCGCCATCCAAGGTGATAGACCACACAGGGGCAACGAAAGGGTGTGTCGGTGGTAACCACATGAGTGAGTGTATGTGGACCACCTCTGCACGCATGAGACACAAACATATGCATGAAAAGGTCATGATCGAGATGCTTTAAATATACACCCAATGCATGACTTTTGACGTGGAACATGTACCTCACCTGAAGCTGTCATTCGTTAAAACCGTTAGTCCCATACCCATGGGTGTTTACTCTATTACGGCACAGAGAAGTTCTAGCTTGAATTCCCATGGGGAAGATGGTAGGTTAAATACCTTACCCAGTGTGCACGATGGGGATGGGGAGGGGATATACATAGCATTACCCACCTTAACCATGAAGTACTTATATGTGGGCTCTGAAATTAGTAGAACCCACGTAATTTGCAACCTCGGTCACCCAAATTTCCCCAATTCCTGCCCATCTGGCCCAAATATCCCTAAGAAATCCCCAACTTAGACACAACATATTGTTTATTTGCGTTGGAGTACTGTTTTTTTACTGAAATACTATCGAATGTTGTTCTTAAATGCATATTGGGTTTCCCTACGAGGATAAAGAAGTGGCAACGGCGATGGGAAACATTTTATCCCTGTGCATGGGTACGGATTGGGTGAAGGGAATGGAAGGGTAGTGATCGGGGCGGGGATGGGAAACATTTTATCCCCGTGCAAGGGTAAGGAGACGGTGACGAGAATGGGAGGGTGGTGATAGGGACGGGGATGTGACTCCAATATACCCACCTTAGTAATCCCCGTTGTCAGCTTGATGCCTAACTAACGGGACAACCCCACGTGGTGACACACATACAACACGTATTGTGTGCCGGACCCCACACCCCCACTCACCCCACCACACCACTGTCACTTCGAGGTATTTATGTGAAACTTTTTTATGTAGTGCACATGCGACAATGGGAGTGTAGTATTAAAATACGATTTGTAAAGATCATTAGGACACTATATAAATCAAATTGGTTCCTTAGGTATTTAATTTGTAAAATTCAAATTTGAACTATATGCACACGTAGTTGTGCGCTCGAATGGATTAGAAATTCAATTCTTTGTGTTTGGTGCATGTTTAGTCGCCGTGGAAGGAAAAACCATGAATTTCAACATTTTGGGGCCGCAAACATTGACTATTGGCTATCAATTTGCAGCAAACGCCTAGCAAAGCTGGAATTCATGAAACATTAACATGATTTCTTGACATGGAACTTATAGTTCGTGGTAAATAAATCGTCCAATTTGAGAGAAGTATTAATGTAAGATTCTTCCAAATGGGGAATTATTAATAAATGCAACACAGAACCGTCACATTTACATTGCAAAGAGTTTATCAATCCAATTTTTTAATTTACTCCGTGTATTAGCGTTGCATAAAGTCAAGACTTGTAAACTTTGACCAAATTTATAAAAAAGTTAACGTTTACAATTAAAAAATATTACAATTGGATTCTTTATTGAATGTACTTTCACATCATATATATTTGTCATGGTAATTATTTCTATTTCTTTCTTTAAAGTTGGTCAAATTGTATCAAGCGCGATCCATGCACACAGATATGATTTGATGGGACACATGCTAGCAGCAGGTAGCCTCGTAAGCTGACCAGGATGCGTGTGAAAAGGTGGTTGAGATGATGGGAGGTGTGTTTGCTACGTAGTTTCCCAGGTAGACGTGTCGTCAGATGTGTGATTTGACAGTGCGCATGCCAGCATTTCGTCCCTTTAAACCGCCGCCCGCCTCCCTCTCATGTCCCAACTCCCCTTTTTTAACCGCGCTCGAGCCGCTGGCCTTAACATTCTCGCTACACACAATCCTCTCTCCCCCCCCACATTCTCGTCGCCGTTCTCAATCGACATCAGCACCCTCCTTGCACCATGTGAGGGAGTAACCACGTCTGTGCCGGCAAAGCACCCGAGCACAACATGAAGGTGGGCACAGAGATTGTTGTCGTTAGATATAATGTATCGCGTGGACAGCAGCGCGGCCTTGACATTGTCGCCGTCAGCGTGCTTTCAGAACCAGATCCGGTGGTCCACAGTGACTCCGACGAACACTCCAGCGATGACAACGACTCGGACGGAGAACTGGTTGGTCGTATATACCCATTTTTTGTAAATACGTATGATAGGCTGATTGGTTGCTACCAAAACATGGCATGCCAACTTTTTGCATCAAATTAGTTAGCTTCGATTTAGGTTTCATGTTGTCGCATGATATAGCTAGTATGTTTCAGAAACTTTGCCTTGCGAATTCCCATTATGAAAATATACATATGTCACATTTTTTGCTATGTATAGGTGCTATATGACAATGTGGACAGCGTGGATGAAGACGTCCATGAGGGGTTCAAGAGGCAAAGGCTGAAAGAGCTTATGGCTGGAAAGTATAACAAGCATGTCAGGAAGAATGGGTGCTATGGATGCCCGTTCTGCAACCATAAGATTAACAACACGTACTCGAGTGTTCTCGCGCATGCAAGAGGATGAGCTATTGGCTCCTTCAAGTAGAAGTATTCTGCCAAGATACCGCATGCCGCGTACGCGTAGTTCCAGTAGAATCTTAACCATCAAGCAAGAAGATTGTTGGATTGACTGTTCCTAAAAAATGTTGGATTGAATCTATCTAGTTTGTGTGTATTATATTTTTTTCCAGAGATTGAAATTGTGCGACGACTTCCATTATGTGTTATCTCATCACACCGAAGTGCTAGTTTAATTGAGAGTAATATTTTTATAGGATTTAGCACACATGGTCGGATCTAATAAACCGTTTCCTCCGAAGCACATTACTCTCAGGGACTAAGATTCAGTGACTTACTACACCTACCTTTGTGTCTGTGACATGTGGTCCCAACAGGTGGCTGGTCCACATGTCATACACCCAAAGGCAGGTGCAGTTACTTCACTCAAGATAGACACAATCCCTCAACACCACTTGAAAAAAAAACTCGTCACCCACACGTCACAAAACCCTCGCCTGCTCCCCTCCCACCTCCCCAACACCAGTAGCACATACACTAACACTAGTATTTCAGGACTCTCCATGCATGCCACCGCCTAACCATGCGACAACCACTTAGCTCGTTGCATGTCGCCGTTGGCGACTGCCACAAAACAACATCGCATACCTCCACCACCGTTTGTCGTGGCCTATTGGCACTAAATTTCTCAACGCTGCTCTCTATCGACCAGACTCGCCCGATTGGGGAATCTTTGGTACTGAGTTTTTTCCCCATGAAGAACCAGATAACTAATCTGCTGAAACAATTCTGCTCATCTCTTATCCCTGTACGTCGGACCCTTTTAATCACCCGTCCAAAATCGCCATGGCTTCATGTTTCTTCTAGCTGATTTGAGGGTTTTCAGTCATAGAGTGTACAGTGCAAGGAGACATCAGGGCTATGCAGACTAGGCCAAAAAACTAAGGAGTTCCATCTCACCATACAAGACGACTTCACGCAGCGCACGGTATGTTCAATCTCACACTACCTGGTTTGACATGCATGGTCTATTCCTTTACTGAACCTATTCTATAGATTGCTAAATTTGGATAAAACGTGCCAAATGCAGCATTTACGTCATGATTTCTTCTTATTCTTATCCTTCTCCTTCTATATTAGGCAAATTAATGTTGTATTGTTCTTCGTTTACTATCATATATATTTGTAGGACATCATGGTTACATTATCTGTTTACTTGTAATTTTTTATCCTTTCAAATCAACTCATGTGGATATGTTGTTCTTTTAACTACTACTCTCATACTATCACATTATATGTTCTATAACAATCTTATCATTTCCTGCAGTACATCCCTTGCACTGCAACGACAACTGTAGCGCTAAATCTTTGCCTTTACATAACTGAAGACTCCAAGGATGTCACATTGAGCACAAACCATGGATTTAGAATCTTTTTCTATAAAAATAGATGAAGATTATCACTCCTACTTTGAAGAAGGACTTTGGGGAGAAATTTCTAAGTTTTATGTATTGAAAGCTGGAACTAAAATTACGTGCACCTTAAAGAGCCTTACTAGACGATAAATGCTACCTTCCCTGATGACATTCTCCGCACATGCTATGTTGGAAGTAAGTGTTCTTTGTAATATTTGCACGTTGACTTGCGTAGCAATATCAATATAACTATGTAGTATTTCAGTAACCAATTGAGATTTCATTTTCTTAATCAGTTAAAACTGTTCCTACCTAGTAAGTACTAACTTGTAGTTACCAATGCACTACTCTTCTACCCTTATCTAGCTACATAATCACTATCCTCCCACTGCTCCACTCTTGACAGAAAGATACGTCATCAGCCATTCTCTGGACATGGATGTCGAGGTTGCGAACAAGCGGAGGCGGGCTGAGCCAGAAACACAAGCGCCTCTGATGGGCGTAGACTTCATCAACAGCCTCCCCGACGATATGTTGAGACTCATCCTCTTCCTCCTCCCTATCGAAGATGGCATGTGCACGACCGTCCTCTTTCGGCGATGGCACCCCTATGGCGCTATGCCCCTCTCGGCATCATCAGCGAGCACATGATTTGCACTGGCTATCGGAAACGCTTGGATGCACTATCCCAGATCGTCGGCACGCACTCTGGCCCAATCAAAGGCCTTACCATGGGCAAGTTCCGTTCCAATGGCAAGGACCGAGCCAAGCTTGACGAGTGGTTCTTACCGCCATCCCTAGATTATCTCAAGGAGCTCCATTTTGATGATGGACATATGCGCCCGCTTCCACTCTCCGTGATGTGCCTCTTGCCAGCGCTGCGCTATGCAAGGTTCTTGAACTGCCATTTCCCCCAGATTAGCGCCAATCCTACTCTTTTGCTACCTCGACTGACGCACCTTGACCTCGTCATCGTCTGCATCCCCAATGACGACATTGACTCCGTGGCTGTACTGCGCTCAAGTACCTTCATATTCAGGCGATCAATGGGTTGAGTAGCCTCCACATCACCTCCATGAGTCTCCGGGCAATTTGTGTGTATTGTTGGTGTTACAACAGGAGATCGCACAAGGAGAAGCACCAAATGGTCATTGTGGATGTGCCTTTACTTGATAGATTACTTGTTGTTGACCAACAAGGTCCAATAAGAATCAGGGTCATTCATGCGCCCAAATTGACAATGTTTGGCTACTCGCCCGTCAACTTATCTGAACTTGTTTTTGGATCAATAACCGTCTAGGTACGACAATCACCCTATTATCATTCCTTAATTAATATTTTTTCTCTATATTAAATATGTATGTTCGTTTGTCATCCAGAAAATCATATTGACAAGCTTGACTCCATATCTACGCAGAGTGAAGGTCTTAGCAGTAGAATCTATCGGCCCCAACCTGGACCAAGTTGTCAGCTTGCTTAGATTCTTTCTGTTCCTGGAAAAGCTATATGATGAGGTGATGCTCTTTCGTGTTAAATTTTAAACACAAGGGAGTTCAAATTTTGAAACCCTACAAATCGTAAGAGGTTCGTTGTGTGTCCAAGCACTAATACATTCTCTTCTTTCGCGGATACGGTTAGGCCCGGTAGTGGATAATGTGATACAATATAACAATCCCATCGAATGCCTTGATCTCCATCTCTTAGAAAATACCTTGAACTCCTACCGAGGGACCTTACCGGAGATTATATTCGCCAGGTTCTTTGTTGTGAGAGCAAGTGTGCTAACGATAATGAGATTTTCCCTACATTTATCGCGCAAAAAAGAATGGTTTCATGATCAGCTTCGACGACTAGGACAAAATTGAAAACTCTCTGCAGAAGCACAATTTCGATCTGTAACTTCATTTGACAGACTATTAGAAAGTCCTAATGCAAGCCCATAAATGACATGTTAGTGGCGGACGCCTTTGCAGAAATATTGAAGTTGGAAGACTAGTAGTAATATCAGTATGAACCTATCATATATGTTCATGTTCAGGAGATCAGCGCAGGCGTCTAGAGCTGCATGACAAAGTTTCCTGCATAAGCTGAATTTCATTTCTTTTATCGGTTTGAACCTTGTACTATTTGAATTTGAGTATTGTAATGCTAGAATTTGAACCGTTGTACTATTTTTTTCATTTGTGATACAACCATGCAAATGACATCTTATGAGGGAGACTCTTATTTTGGTAGTACTATGATTTCCTTAGTATCCAATGGCTGATTAATATCTGGACATCAATACACAATTGAGAATTAATATCCAAACCTTAAGAAGCAAAACCACGACCGCAGGTATCCTACATGGCTCCCATGACGTTCCCAGTGGCTGCCAACGACGAGCGCTAGTTCACCATGCATGCCGTAGTGGACACACCCTGTCGGTTCGTGGTGCACACCAAACATCTGATCTGGATTGAGAACTCCAGCTTCATGGACATGTTACTTGACGAGGACAGGTACAAAGTGGTCTGGTTCGACCTCGCATCCCACCGCATGCTCTGATCTTGCGGCCCTGCGCGTGCTCTACTCTTGCACCCCTCCGCGCGTGCTTTGCTGGCGGTTCGGGCCGACCCACAATCAAGTTCGGGTGCTCCACGCGTGTTGCCCCATGTTGTGGTTGCACCACGCGTGTTGCCCCATGTTGTTAGGTGCTCCACGACTGAATCACGCGTTGCAAAAATTGCTATCCGAACGTGCCGGTTTTCCAGGACGTCCGGCCCCCATGTATACCCATGGCCTTTAACCATAGTCTCTTCACACTTCTGATCACGCCCCACAAAACAATAAGCACACCCTGGACGACGCATACAGAGAGGATGTCTAGCGGCGCTCCAATGGAGTTCGGCATGCATCACGCGGAGACCCACGTGAGGAAGACGGACCTCGCGGTGGTGTACACCAACAACCCGGGCATGGTGGAGGACTCCGTCAACACCATGGAGTGGCTGCTTGATGCAGATGACAAGTACAAAGTGGTCAGCTTTGACCTCGCTTACACCGACGGTCGTCCCCATCATGATTAGAAGGTTGTCGTCCCCTAGTTGTGTGTGGGCCATCACGTCCTCCTCTACCACTACTGCCTGGCCAATGTGCCTTGCAGTCGTTTCACCAGGTTTGTCAACAGCCCCGACTACAGGTTCGCTATGGTGGACAACGCCAATGATCCAAAGGTGCTCAAGACTTCAGGCTTGGCCTACAAGAAGCTTGTCGACATCCGTGACCACTACAGGGTCTGGGAAGCAATGAGAACATGGACTCCCATGTTGACCTGGCCAAGGCAATCATCTACCCCTACTGCGCTGACATGAAGGCTGAGTGCAACAAGAACAAGCATGTCTGGCAGAGGGCTTGCATGAAGAAACTGGATGAATATCACCTCCAGACCGCGTCCAAGGAAGTGTACACATGCTATGAGATGTTCAGGCAGATCATTAACATGAGGAAGTTCCTCCTACCTGAAGACAACAAGGGGTCGAGCAACAAGAAGATTGGTGGTGGCAAGTGTCACAAGAAGTAGATGATTTGATGATCGTTTCCCAATTCTCATACTCCCTCTATGCAGAAATGTTTGTTGTTTTAGAGGGATAAGTTATTTATGAATGTAATAGCTTATTAAGCTGAGCGCCAATGTTATGTGTGTATTGGATGCTTAATTTGGTTATGAAATCATGTTCTTCTCAATAGAGCATAGGCGTTTGTGGGCAGATTGAGCAAATCACATCGCATACGGAATAAACAACCAAAACCGTTGGTGATGATTTCATCAGTCCCAGACAGTTCTTTATCCGGAATCATTTGGCGACAACACATCTGAGAGGCCTGTGTACATCACACACATCTTGATCTGAGAAACCGTTTGTGTTATTTTTGCTTATCGCACACAGTTCATCCCAGTGAACTGTATGTTGTCTGTCACATACATCTTGATCTATGTAACCGTTTATGTTATTTTACCTCATCACAAACAGTTGATCCGAGTGACTTGTATGCCATCTATCACACACTTGATCATCTGGACAATCGTTTGTGTTCTGCTTGATCAGCACAAATAGTTTATCGGGGTGAACTGTATGCCGTGCATAGCACACACTTGTATTTTCATAAGCGTTTGTGTTATATTATCCAATCACAAATAGTTTATCAAAGCCAATTGTTTGCCAAACATTGCACATGCAACTATTTTTTAGATCGTATTTGATGGATACGCCATCGCACATAGTTTATGTCATTAGCGACGGAGCTTGCACTATACTGTTTACGATTTGGTCATCATACATAATTTTATCGAACGGTCTCTGATTCATGTGTCATCTTTGGACCTTTCTGTAGTATTGAAAATGCCAGGATCCGACGGTTTAATCACAGTTATCAGCGACCCCAACAAAGCTCTCCGAGCTGAGAATAAAACAACATCCCTAGCCCTCGAGGTACTAGCCGAGACTCTCGCCGCTGAAGAACTCACCATGCTTTGCTCCATCATGGACAAGGATGATGTGGTCCTTGGCAAGTAGCCGGAGTCCACATATTTCATACCTACACATGAGATCATCAAATTCCAAGTCCATCCAATAGACCCCAATAAAACAATGTCCATCGGAGCCCAGATTGACCCCGTGATCGATGAAGCACTGCGTGCATTCCTATGGGAAAACTGGTACATATTCGCCTGGCATCCCTCGGATATGCCAGGAATCCCATAGGGGCCGGCGGAACACAACCTGGATATAATAGACGGTTTGAAGCGTGTCAAACAAGCTTTGCACCGATTCTCCGAACCAAAGCGTCAAGCTATGGGCAAAGAACTCGCTAAATTGCATGAAGCCAGATTCATCAGAGAAATCAAACACCCCGAGTGGTTAGCAAACTTGGTCATGGTTCCCAAGAAGGAAAAATCTTCGCGGCTATGTGTCGATTTCAAAGACTGCAATAAATCCTACCCCAAAGATCCTTTTTGCTTACCCCGCATAGAGCAGATCATCGATGCAACTGCCGGACATGACTGACTATGCTTCCTCAACGCTTACTCTGGATACCATCAGATAAAAATGAAGGAATCTGATCAAACCGCAGTCACGTTCATCACCCCCTGTGGGCCATTCTGCTTCAACACAATGCCCTTCGGGATAAAGAACACAGGCGCAACATTCTAGCGCATGATTCTTTTGGGGAACATTGCATGGGAAACAAAAAATTTCCTATGAACACCCAAGATCTATCTATGGAGATCAACAACTACGAGAGCAGAGATCAGATCCACATACCCTTGTAGATCGGTAAGCAGGAAGCTTTAAGAAACGTGGCTGATTTAGTCGAACGTATTTGCGATCCAAATCACAAGCCGCCCCACGATCCAATCACAATCCGTACCAGTCTAGCGCCGAACGGACGTCGCCTCCATGTTTAGCACACGTATAGCTCGATGAAGTCTTCGCCTCCTCGATCCAGCGAGTGACGTTGGATTAGTAGATGATTTCTCTGGCAAAACGACGACATGGGGGCGACGCTGGTGGTGCTATTCTGGTAGGGCTATGCATAGCACTACCGAAACCGCGAACGGAGGAGAAAACGATCTAGGGAGAGAGAGGGGCGCCAAGGGCTTAGAGTTTACTCTTGGGACGCCCCTCCCCTCTATATATAGGCGGAATTGCATGGAGATTAGCCCCTCCAAGCCTTAGGGCGCAGGCAAGGTAGAGGAGTTGGACTCCTAGTCCAATTCCCTCCCTTTCCATAAACAGGTGGCCTTTCCACCTCTCCCAAGCCACATGGGCCTTGAGGGACTTGTGCGCCTGGCCCAACAAGGACAGGGAGCCCCCCTCAGCCCATACAAACACTTGGGACATGGTGGAACCCTTGGTGGACTTCTGGACTCCTTCGGAACTTTGTGGAACCTTCTAGAAGCTTCCTGATACAATACCGGAAAAACATGAAACTTTTCCGGTTGCCAAAATATGACTTCCCATATATAAATCTTTACCTCTGGACCCTTTCAGAACTCCTCGTGACGTCTGGGATCTCATCAGGGACTCCAAACAACCTTTGGTCACAAACAAACGTAACTCAACAATACCAAATCATCACTGAACGTTAAGTGCGCAGACCCTGCGGGTTCGAGAACTATGTAGACATGAGCGAGACAACTCTACGGTCAATAACCAATAGCGGGACCTGGATGCCCATATTGGTTCCTACACATTCTATGAAGATATTTATCGGTCGAACCATGATGTCAAGGATTCAGGTAATCCTGTACGTAGTTACCTTTGTCCATCGGTATGTTACTTGCCTGAGATTCCCTCGTCAGTATGTCCATACCTAGTTCAATCTCGTTATCGACATGTCTCTTTACTCGTTCCATAACACAAGATCCCGTGACTAACTCCTTAGTGACATTGCTTGCAAGCTACTTGTGCTGTTGTATTACCGAGTAGGCCTAGAGATACCTCTCCGTCATACTGAGTGACAAATCCCAGTCTCGATCCATGCGAACCCAACAGACACCCTCAGAGATACCTGTAGAGCACCTTTATAGACACCCAGTTACGTTGTGATGTTTGATACACACAAGGCATTCCTACGGTGTTAGGGAATTGCGTGATCTTATGGTCATAGCAATAGATACTTGACATGGATAAAGTGGTAGAAATAAACTAACGCGATCATATGCTATGCTTATGGTTGGGTCTTCCCCATCACATCATTCTGCTAATGATGTGATCCTGTTATCAAATGACAGCTCATGTCTATGGCTAGGAAACCGTAACCATCTTTGATCAACGCGCTAGTCTTGTAGAGGCTTACTAGGGACACTCTGTTGTCTATGTGTCCACACATGTATTTGAGTTTCCAGTCAATACAATTACAACATGGATAATCAAAGATTATCATGAACAAGGAAATATGATAATAACTAATTTATTATTACCTCTAGGGCATATTTCCAACAGTCTCCCACTTGCACTAGATTCAATAATCTAGTTCACATCACCATGTGATTTACACCCAATGAGTTCTGGGGTTTGATCATGTTTTGCTTGTGAGAGAGGTTTTAGTCAATGGGTCTGCAATATTCAGATCCGTGTGTACTTTGCAAATCTCTATGTCATATTGTAGATGTTGTTAACACGCTCCACTTGAAGATATTCCAAATGTCTGCTCCACCATACATATCTGGATTGCTACTCAGAGTCATTTGGATTGGTGTCAAAGCTTGCATCGATGTAACCCTTTCCGATGAACTCTTTATCACCTCCATAATCAAGAAACATTTCCTTAGTCTTTGAGTTACTAAGGATAATTTTGACCGCTGTCCAGTAAGCACTCTTGGACCACTCTTGTACCCCCTGACAGACTCATGGCAAGGCACACACCAAGTGTGGTACACATCACGACATACTATATAGAGACTACGGCTCATGCATAGGGGACGACCTTCGTCCTTTATCTTTCTTATGCCATGGGTGAGCTTTGGGTCTTACTCAACTTGACACCTTACAAATCAGGCAAGAACTCTTTCTTTGACTGATCCATTTTGAACTCTTCCAAAATCTTGTCAAGGTATGTACTCATTGAAAGTCTTATCAGGCATCTTGATCTATCTCTATAGATCTTGACGCCTAATATTTAAGTAGCTTTATCCAAGTCTTCCTTTAAAAAACTACTTTCAAACAACCCTTTATACTTTCTCGAAATTCTACATTATTTCTGATCAATAATATGTCAACCACATATACTTATTGGAAATTTTATAGTGCTCCCACTCACTTTCTTGTAATACAAGTTTCTTATATACTTTGCATAAACCCAAAAGCTTTGATTACCTCATCACAGCATGTATTCCAACTCTGAGATGCTTGCTCCATTCCATAGAAGGATTGCTGGAGCTTGCATACCTTTGAGCATCCTTAGGATCGAGAAAACCTTCCAGTTATATCACATACAACCTTTCCTCAAGGAAAGCATTGAGGAACCGATGTTTTGACATCCATCTGCCAGATTTCATAATCGAATAATGCAGCAACTACTAACCAATGTTTAAATTTTTCGGCTATTGACAAAAGTTGCGGCCTCTAGCGGCATTAATGAGCGGCTATTGCCAACAATAGCTGCATCTATGCCAAATAGCGGTTTTTTCAGAATACATGCAAGAATTCAGAAAATAAGGGCAAGATACATGTCAAAATGCAGAAATTTAGCATCGATTAACTAGTTGAAACAAAAAAGAACATGCTAACTGAACCATAAGGTCATCCATTAAGCCAACATTCAGCAATCATCTCAAGCGACAAAGCAAATAGTTCAGTAGACACTAGGCAGACTAACAAACTATATAAATTTTTGCAGATAAATAATGCATAAAGGTAATGGTGCATTCTCTTCTAATCATCTCCAGAATCAGAAGGCGCCTTATCAGACTCCAATTCAGAACATGAACGAGATTGTTGCATTGTTTCAACACACATATCCATCAAGGACTTCAAGCTCATAGTCTTGATATTCTTCCTAGGCCGATAACTCCTCTTCCTCTTGGCTTGTGCCTGTGATGATGATGCCCTATTTGATGCCTCTTCCGATGCATCTTCATGAGCATTCTCTTCTTATTTATCAACATATGCAGCTGGTTCCTTCCTAGTGATGAACACATTGTCATAATCAGCAAGAACATCATTTCTACTTCCTTCTCTATGGGATCTCTGTTTTTGTTCTCTCTCTTGTTCCTTTGCTTAGAGTTGAATTTCGCAAACAAAAGATCCATCATCCTGTCATGCAACAACCTATTCCGCTTCTTTGAATGAAACTAAGAGTTCAAAAAAATAAAATACTTAACAAATGTCGAAAGCAGAAACCTAGTTGTATAAACTTCAAAAATGTAATTTGTTACCTGTTTGAAAACTGACTAGTTCCTCTCACAAACTGATGAGCTGCATGTCAAATTAAGAATCCTTGATGCCAAGGTTCTCAAATTTGGTGTGCTCGTGCCAAGGTCCAGCCACCATTTTGCTGCACATTATACAAGTTAATAGTTAAACAAAGGGAAACAGAAGCATTTTATTCACCAATCAGATTAGCTTCACTAACCTGGATTAAAATTCTTGTTTCTCCTTTGCAATCTCATGGCCAAAACACCCTTGTCAATCTAGATACATGTTGAGATCTTCAGTTACACTTTCTTGGATTTCTTCGTCCTCAATCATCTTGCAAATGCATGTAATCATAGCAGCTCTAAAGGATCCATCATGCTCAATCTCTCACTTGTTTGGGTAATAATAGTGAGGATTCAAATAATATCCAGCCAAGTGAAGAGGAGTCTTGAGCTTGTTATCCAATGTTTTATCAGTGATGTCCCAAGAAACTTTGCACTTGCACTACTGGAATCAGGAACTTTATCGTATGTCTTTTCTTTGCCGTCTGCTAGCAGACGGCAAAGAAGGTCTTTGCCGTCCATTTACAAAAAGCATAATAACCTTACTAACCTCCATAATGACATTGATTAGCTTATTTTCCTTGAGAATGGCATAATAACCTTACTAACCTCCAAAATGACCTATTTACCTAGCTTAGCTCTAAAATGACCTACACTTAGCATTTTTACCTAGATTAGCTAAAAAATGGCATAATTACATAAGTTACCTTCGTTAGAAGAAGAAGAAGATAAAGAAGAGGAGAAAAAGAAAGAGAAGAAAAATTCTTCTTCTACTTGTTCTTCCTCTTCTTCTTCTTCTCCTTCCTCTTCTTCTTCTTCTTCTTCTTCTAACTTTCTTCTTTCCCAATTGGCAGATTTGCTTTAGATCAAGGAAGCTTGCATTCATGGAGTCTACTCTTCTCCTTGTCCTTCCTTTTTGTTTTGGTTTTGTAGGATGAACAATGTGAAACTTGCTACCTATATATATATGGATGGATGAAACCATTGTATGCTTGTTGTTGGATATATGTTGGCTATATATATATGTTGGATATGGACTTTTAAGTTGGTATGTATATGTGTTGAATGATCATATCCATATGGCAGGGATATGTATGCTTGTTGAAAGTATTTTCAAACATATATATATATCTGTGAAATTGATTGAATTTAAGAAAAAACAGAAAAAGCAGGGGCAGTATAGGCACTTTGCCATCCGCTGGCAGACGGGAAAGAGCTTTGCCGTCAGCCAGCAGACGGCGAAGCTGCCACGTGGCAGATACCTGTGCAACCTGGGGTGGCACTAGGCTAGCCTATGTGGTTGATTTTCCGTCTGCTGGCAGACGGCAAAGCACGCCGTTAACCCCTTAACGGACTTAAGCTTCCATGTGTGTCGTCCACGCCCTTTGCCGTCCACTCGCTGATGGCAAAGAACTTTGCATCTTTGCCGTCAGCCAGCATATGGCAAAGTGCCCTTTACTGTAGCTTATTCAGCCGGATGTGTTGCCGTCTGTTGGCTCACGGCAAAGACCTTTGACGTCCGTCGTGCATGCCTTTGTCGTCAGCCATGGCAGACGGCAAAGTTCCTGATTCCAGTAGTGTTTCTCTCATCATTATAAAACCTCACAACAATATGTTTATTTGCCTCAACCATTAATCCATGGAAGAATCCCATTGCAGGAACATCACTGTCCATTCTGCGAAGCACAATAGCCATTGCCTCAAAGAAATTAACAACCATGCCAACATGTTTCCAAAAAACATCAGATCGCACCACTTTGAGAGCTTTTTGCCCCTTTGCCTTTGTCAAGTATGAACCCTGCTCATTCATGTCATCTGATCTGAAGAGCCTTGTCAACTCCTTCTTGTTGTCTAGCAAACTTTTCAGATTTAAGTAAGCAGTGGCAAACCGAGTAATACCGGAGTGAACCAAGTCCTTCCAGAGAAATTTCCTCATCAAATCCAATACCCTTGTATGAGCATACAAGAAGCTAATCACTTCTGTTGCACTTGAAATAGTTTTTTCAAGTGGCCCAAGCTTCCGAAGATCCTCCAGCATGATATCTAGGCAGTGAGAAGCACATCCATTCCAAAATATGGATGGTTTATTTGCTGTTAGCATACTAGTTGCTAATACATAGACACCACTTGCACAACAATTTCTTCACCTATATCTTCTATGCATTTGTCCACCAAGTCAAATATGTATTTGCCATCTTTTCTGTCATTGGAGCAGTCCACCGAATCAATGAAGCAAACACCATGAGCACTGTGCACAACTAAATTCATTACTCCCCTACCCTTCCTATCTGGGCATGCATCAGTCATAACCGTGCAACCTGTGAGCTCCCATGATTCCTTGTGATTCTTGAATCCATCCAACACCTTCTATTTCCTCTTCTGCAAAAATGGTCCGCTCATCCCATATGGACTAGGCCCTCTCAAGTTCTTGCCAAACTGTCCGATGGCCTCAAGCATATGAGTAAAGCTAGGTAGGGTGACTGTGTTGTGAGGAATGCTAGCTTCATAGAAAAACTGGTAAATATACTCACAAACTCTGTCCCTTTTCTCTTCTCTTTTCATAGTTGACAACTTTGTTTGGACCTTCTCAGTAACATTGAATCCCTTTTGATTATTACGAACAGAGTCGTCTATGGATGTTGTCTTGTAAAACTTGTCAATAGTGGCATTGCCACTACCTACCACAACTCTAGAGTTACTCATCCCACTACCTCTTGTTGACTTTAGCAACACAACATCATTCCTCTCATAGTTAGAATCACCCCCACTACCCCTTTCATCATCTGAGTTATCTATATTAATTGCAGATTGAACCCTTTGCACTTCAGCCTTCTTATTTTGCTTGTCACCACTCTTCTTTGTAAGAAAAGAAATAATTTCTTCCTTCACATCTGCTGGAACTTTCTTGCATTTAACAGCGTTGAAGCCACTAATGCAAGCAAGATAGTACTTCACCCTAGTATTCCATCTTTCAGTAGCTTGTCACATAAATTGCACTGCAAATGGTACTTCTTGTTGACATCTGGGGCAAAATAGTATGCATATGCAGCGTCATCGGAGATTGTTTCTTGCCTTGCTTGTGTTTGGGTTGCCGAAGCAAAATCAGCAATTAAACCACCTACAGAAAATAATACAAAATAGTTTCATTGACCTTTTTGATTGATGATTAATCTATCTTAATTAAGGCAGAAAATTACGTTTCTCTTCTTGCAACCACAGAAAATTACGATTGAAAATTATGTTTCTCTACTATTGCAACTACAGAAAATTACGACTGAAAATTACGTTTCTCTTCTATTGCTTGCAACTACTGAAAATTATGACTGAAAATTACGTTTTGCTACTATTGCAACTACAGAAAATTACGACTAAAAATTACGTTTCTCTTCTATTGCTTGCAACTAGCGAAAATTACGACTAGAAATTACGTTTCTCTTCTATTGCAACTACAGAAAATTACGATTTCTCTTCTATTGCAATTACAGAAAATCTGTTTTTCCCATATTACTATAGAAAATTACATTCCCACTACTTGGAACAATCTGTTTGCAGATGCAAGTAGAAGAGATAATAAGTGTCATAATAGAAGATGAACTAAAGGAGAGACCGATTAGGAAACTTGCCTCCCTGAATCTCTTGCTCTGGCTTAGACATGGTCCTTCAGTTCTTCTTCACATCCGATGGCTGTAGCCTCACCGCCGTGCCACCGTGCTGCCGTCACCAGAGATATATAGATCTGATCGGGTAGGAGGAACGGATGTTTTTCTTTGTTAGGGTTGGCGATCTGCTGTTATATAGCTCCTTTTCTGGGCCTATGTGCGATGATGCTGAAAAGGCCCAAAATTTCCGAACTCCCTGTGGCCCAAATTCATCATAGCGATGCAATACTTTCCAGGAAATAGCGGCTACAATAGGCTAATTGATGCGTTTTGTGGTGCAGTTCCTCTAGCGAGAAAACTCGCATAGTGTCGCCCACAACTTTTCTAGTCGCTATTGCCGGCAAATAGCGCCCCAATAGCCGACAATTTAAAACTTTGCTGCTAACACAATTCCAATAGACTTTAGCATCTCTACAGGCGAGAAAGTCTCATCGTAGTCAACTCCTTGAACTTCTCGGAAACTTGTTTACGACAAGTAGAGCTATGTAAATGGTGACATTTACCATCAACGTCGGTCTTCTTCTTAAAGGCCCATTTCTACTTAACAGCTTGTCGTTCATCGGGCAAGTCTACCAACGTCCATACTTGGTTTTGATACGTGAATCCTTTCTCGGATTTTATGGCTCCTGGCCATTTGTTGGAGTCCGCACTTTCCTTCGCTGACCATCGCTTTGACCGGATGGGGATACACGCCCTCGTCGGAGTACGTCGATGGCGATGCCCTTGGTGGGTTCAACCCCAACCTCACCTTTCCATGCACGCCCTCCGCCTTCTCCGTTGGCCACCTAAACACCCAGTACGGCTATGTCCCCTCGCCAACGTACTCCAGCTCGTCCGCGACCACCGGCCGGAGAGGTCCTCTTCCTTTCGTGCCCGTGCCGCAGTTTGCCAACGCCGAGGCCGAGATGGAGGACAAAATCAACACCGGCTTAACCGCGGCCGCCTCATGCCCCGGGTTTGGTGCCGAGGTCGACCAGGGCGCTGGCGACATGTACAAAAGCGAGTTCGACGCCTAGGAGGAGGAGGCGGAGGAGGAGGAGGAGGAGGATGAGGACCCCGAGGACGAGCTTGAGGAGGAAGAGCCGGTGCCCGCACCGACGAAGGGCAAAGGGAAAAAGAAGAGGAAGTCGAGATCGGCCAACGGCAAGCCGCCGGGTGAGCCCCGCATCAAGTGGATGCCGGCAGAAGACATGTGCCTCACCGAATAATGGAAGCTCGTGAGCATGGATCCAATCACCGGTGCAAACCAGAACACCGACATGTACTGGAACAGGATTAAGGCGGCTTTCGACGAGCGCAAATTGGTCGACCCTGAGTTCACCGGCACGTACATGGACCGCGGCACCAAGGGCATGTCCAACCATTGATTGAGCATTCAAGTGGCGTGCAAAAAATGGCACGGCATCCAAGAGTCGGTCCATGCTCGCCTAGAGAGCGGCACGAGCGTCGAGCAACAGGTATGAATCCTCGCTCAGCACCGAGCTTTTGGCATGCCCACATTCTTTCGTCAAACACTTGGCAAGTCGCCGCCAAACTATTGGTTTTTGGACGCAGATGGTGTGGATGTGCGAGATGTATCGCCGGGAAGCCGGCTTCGACTTTAAGTTCCTCCATGTGTTCACACGGATCGAGTCATGCGAGAAATGGGCCATGGTTCGACATCTGCTCAACAAAAAGGACGACTCGCTCACCCCGGACGCGCCTGTTCCCGGGGTGGGAGATGGGCGGCCAGACGGTAACAAGAAGGCGAAGAAGGCCAGGGATGACGCGCCAGCGGCCGAGCGCCTACAGGCGTCGATCGAGCAATGCATCGCCGATGCAAAGACCCACTCGGCCTTGAGAGAAGAGAAGGCGAAGGCGAGGTGGACGGCGCTATCGACGAAACAGGAAGCAAAGGTCGACCTCCTTAGGACCAATGTCGCGGCGAAGAAGCGCAATACCAACCTGGCGTTCCTCATGGGCGGCGTCTTGGCTGACATGGACCCGGTGGTCAAGGCGTGGTACCTGGCACAGTGCAACCTCATCCTCAACGACATGCCGATGCCGCCGCCGGCACCGGCGACACCGCCGCCAAGCCCTTCGCCCGCGTCTCCGAGGCTGGAAGTGCCCGACAAGCCCACGCCGACCGCTCCGGCAGCTCCGGAAGACGGCGGCGAGCAGGCCGCTTGAGGAGGACCTCCCCACTCTGATAGTGTTGGCATTTTTTTGTACACCGGACTGTCGGCTTTTTTTTTATGCCGGACTATTTGGCCGAAACCGTGGCGATCGATCGCCGGCCGATGACATGATGGCACCGAGCGTGGGCTAGCCGAACCACACGGGAAATGTAAACGTTTGAATTTAAAGCCTCTGGGACGAACCCCGGGGGGACGACTGGCTGGCCGAGCCCCCCCAGGCCAATTTTAGCGTCGACTCGCCCCCAGGCGGCGCTAAAATTGGCCCCTGGGGGAGCAACGGCTGGAGATGCTCTCATACCTATCAACACGGGCACGAGCATGAAATCCAATTTTATCTCTTGGAACATCACATATGCTCCATGGCGTTCAAAATGTATTTGGAGCCTGAATTATAAGCCGCAATGCAAGATGCACTGAACTATCAAGTAGTCATCAGAATCTGCATGTAAGATGTTCACAACATCCACAGTCGCCGCTTGAGGGAGTGGCGCATCAAGCGGTGCAAAAAGGACATAAGACTTCTGTATAGCAACCGAGGACAATCCTCTCATCATGGACCTAGTCCGCATAATTTCTACCATAATCTTTCAACTCTATTTTCTCTACGAACGTATAAAAACACAAGAGAGGTACAACTCCAGCTATTGATCTACAACATAATTTTGCAAAGACAACTTAGACTATGTTCATGATAATAAGTTGAATTAATCATATTACCAAAGAACTACCACTCAAATCAACATCCCTCGGGTTGTCTAAGTGTGACATGATCCAAATCCACCAACCCAAGTCTGATCATCACATGATTTGAGGTTGTTTCAATGGTGAACACCTGCATGTTGATCTTATCTACTATATGACTCATGTTCGACCTTTCGCTATGTTGTATTCTGAGGCCATGTTTGTACATGTTAGGGTCGTAAAGTTTAACCCGAGTGTTCCACATGTGCAACATTGGCTTGCACCCTTTGTATGTGAACGTAGAGTCTATCACACCCGATCATCACGTGGTGCTTCAAAACGACAAACCTTCGCAACGTTGCACACTCGGGGAGAACACATTTTTATCTTCAAATTTTTAGTGAGGGATCACCTTATAATGCTACCGTCGTCATAAGCAAAATAGGATGCATACAAGAATAACATCACATGCAAATCATAAGTGACATGATATGGCCATGAACTTATGCTTTCGATTTCCATATCCAAAGAACTGGCATGATCTCCATCATTACCGGCATAACACCATGATCTCCATCATTGCGTATCCGGGGTTGTCACGCCAACCATGCTTCTAATACTATTGCTATCGCTTAGCGATAAAGTAAAACATTACATAACGCTTAATGATTGACACACAGGTCATACAATAATTAAAGACAACCCTATGGCTCCTATCGATTGTCGTATGCATCGACATGCAAGTCGATATAAACTATTAAAAAACATGATCATCTCATACATCACATATATCACATCATGTCTTTGGCCATATCATATCACAACATACCCTACAAAAACAAGTTAGACGTCCTCTAATTCTTTATGCATGTTTTCCGTGGCTGCTATGGGTATTTAGCAAGAACAATTCTTACCTACGCAAAGCCACAATGGTGATAATCAAGTTGCCTTTTAACCTTCAACAAGGACAACCTTTGTCCAATCTGGTTCAACTAACGGGGGAGAGGCAAACACCCGCCAACCATCTTATGCAGCAAAGTTACATGTCAGACAATGGAACCGGTCTCTCGTACATGGACGAGTAACATTGGTATTAGCCGCTTCATCCCACAATACCAACGAATCAAGATAAGACTAAGGAGGTAATCAATCTAAACATCAACGCCCACAAACTCTTTTGTGTTCTACTTGTGCATGTTATCTACGCATAGACCTAGCTCATGATGCCACTATTGGGGAACGTTGCATGGGAAACAAAAAAATTAATATGAACACCCAAGATCTATCTATGGAATTTAACAACTACGAGAGGAGAGAACATATCCACACACCCTTATTGATCGCTAAGCAGGCAGCGTTGAGAAACACGGTATGTAGTCAAACGTCTTCACGATCCAAATCGCAAGCCGTCCCATGATCCAATCACGATCCGTCCCGATCTAACGCCGAACGAACGACACCTACGGGTGAGCACACGTACAGCTCAATGACATATCTAGCTACTCGATCCAGAGAGCAAGGTCAGAGTAGTAGATGAGTTCTCTAGCAACACAACGACGTGGTGGCGGCAGTGGTGGTTCTATCCCGGTAGGGCTATGCCTAGCACTACCGAAGCTGCAAACAAAGGAGAAACTGATCTAGGGAAAGAGAGGGGCGCCAAGGGCTTCATGTGTACTCTTGGGGCGCCCCTCCCCTCTATATATAGGTGGCGGGCATGAAGATCATCCCCTCCAAGGCATAGGGTGCGGACAACAGGGAGGAGTTGGACTCCTAGTCCAATTCCCTCCCTTTCGATAAACATGTGGCCTTTCCACCTCTCCCAAGCCACATGGGCCTTAAGGGGCTTGTGCGCCTGGCCCAATAAGGCCAGTGCGCCTAGCCCAATAAGGCCAGTGCGCCTCTCCTCAGCCCATGCATGCCCTTGGGACATGGTGGAACCCTTGGTGGACTTACGAACTCCTTCGGAACTTTTCGGAACCTTCTAGAAGCTTCTCGGCACAATACAGGAAAAACTCGAAACTCTTCCGGTATCCAATATATTAATTCCCATATATAAATCTTTACCTCCAGACAATCCTATAACTCCTCGTGATGTCCGGTTTCTCATCTGGGACTACGAACAACCTTCGGTCACCAACATACATAACTCAGCAATACCAAATAGTCACCGAACGTTAAGGTTGCAGACCCTGCGGGTTCGAGAACTATGTAGACATGACCAAGACAACTCTACTGTCAATAACTAATAGCAGACCTGGATTCCCATGTAGGTTCCTACATATTCTATGAAGATCTTTATCGGTCCAACTATGATGTCAAGGATTCAGGTAATCTCGTACGTAGTTCTCTTTGTCCATCGGTATGTTACTTGCCCGAGATTCGATCGTCGGTATCTCCATACCTAGTTCAATCTCGTTACCGGCAAGTCTCTTTAATCATTCCGTAAAACAAGATATCGTGCCCAACTCCTTAGTCACATTTCATGCAAGCTTCTTGTGATTTTGGATTACCGAGTGGGCCTAGAGATACCTCTCCGTCATACGGAGTGACAAATCCGAGTATCGATCCATGCCAACCCAACAGACACCCTTAGAGATATCTAAGAGCACCTTATAGCCACCCAGTTACGTTGTGACGTTTGATACACACAAGGCATTCCTACGGTGTTAGGGAGTTGCGTGATCTCATGGTCGTAGGAACACGTACTTGACATGGATAAAGCGGTAGCAATAAACTAATGCGATCATATGCTATGCTTACAGTTGAGTCATGTCCATCACATCCTCCTCCTTATGATGTGATCCCATTATCAAATGACAACTTAGGTCCATGGCTAGGAAACCTTAACCATCTCTGATCAATGAGCTAGTCTTATAGAGGCTTACTAGGGACACTTTGTTGTCTATGTATCCACACATGTATTTGAGTTTCCAATCAATACAATTATAGCATGGATAATAAACGATTATCATAAACAAGGAAATATGATAATAACTAGTTTATTATTGCCTCTAGGGCATATTTCCAGTAGATTCAAACATGCCTGTCAAAGCAAATTGGTAAAACAGTCAAGGCCTACGTGGACGACATAGTCATCAAGACCAAACAGGTCGCCTAGTTGGTAGACGACCTCAGACAAACCTTTGCCAGCCTATGGGAATATGAAATACGACTTAATCCATTCAAGTGTGTTTTTAGAGTCCCGGCTGGCAAAATACTCGGATTTATCGTCTCACAAAGGCGAATAGAGGCCAACCACCCTAAGATACGAGCTCTATCCCAGCATGCTATTCCAACGTAGGTAAAACATGTCCGAAGACTAGGAGGTTGCATCGCGGCCTTGAGCCGTTTCATCTCCCGACTTTGAGAAAAAGCTCTGGCCCTCTACAGGCTGCTCAAATGGGCCACGAACATCAATGGGAGCAACGAGGCAGCAACGGCCCTAGAGGAAATTGAAATGCTCCTAGCCAGCAACCCCACCTTGGCAACACCTGGTGCTGGAGAACCGATGGTATTGTACATCTCAGCCACCAATCAAGTGGTTAGTGCAGTCCTCGTCGTAGAACGAGAAGCTGAGGGTCACAAACTTCAAATACAAAAGCCGGTTTACTATGTATCCAAGGTGCTCACCCCATGCAAATGCAGGTACCCACACTATCAGAAGATAGCCTATGGGGTATTCATGGCATCACGCAAGCTCCGCCATTATTTTCAAGAGTATGCGGTTAATGTGACATCTGACGTACCCCTCAATGAAATAATCAACAATAGAGACGCCACCAACCATATAGCCAAATGGGCCATTGAACTCCTTCCGTTCGAGATCACCTACAAGCTATGCCGAGATATTAAGTCTCAGGTGCTGGCCGACTTCCTTGCCGAATGGACAGAAGCCAAACTCCCCAGAGAGTACAACACTTATGCCCATTGGACACTGTACTTCGATGGATCTAAAACCCTCATCGGACTCGGGGCTGGAGTCGTCCTCACATCTCCCACTTGAGACAATGTCCAATACGTTCTTCAGATCTTGTACGCGGACTCAAACAATGTGACGTAATATGAAGCACTTATGCACGGACTGCGAATGGTGGCATTAATGGGGATAAAATGGCTTGTAGTACAGGGAGACTCAAATCTCACAATATCGCAAATCAACGATGAATTTGATACCAAAAACCCGAAAATGGCAGCATATAGAAACGTCGTCCTAAAGATCTTCGCACGATTTGGGGGATTAGAATTCCACCACGTCTCCAGAAACAACAATATAATCAAGCTGCCGACGTCCTCGCCTTCCTAGGCGCGAAACGCGATCTTGTACCCAAGAACATATTCCTAGAAAGGCTTTTCAACCAATCCGTGGTATGGCAAGACGAGAATCATAGCACCAGGACCAATTGTGTGGACCAAGTTGTCCATCCCACAGCCGAACCGGATGAGCAAATCATCGGTGGCTCCACAGTTAAAGAGACACCTTCGGCTCATGAGGTCATGGAGGTAATCGCATCATGGCTTGAGCCCTTCCTGGCCTAACTTCTGCGCAAAGAACTCCTCGATGACCAAACTGAGGCACGACGCATAGTCCGTCAATCGAAAGCTTACAAGGTACACAAGGGTGAGCTATAAAAGAAAAACACCATGGGGGTACTCCAATGGTGCATCTCAAAACAAGAAGGGAATGAGCTCTTATCCGAGGTGCACCCAGGCATGGGTGATCACCACGCAGCAGCGAGGGCCCTGGTAAGAAAGGCCTTTCGGGCTCGGTTCTTTTGGCCCACCACCCGAGTGGACGCACGTACACTCGTCGAACGTTCCGTGGGATGTCATCTCTTTGCAAAGCAAAGTCACATGCCCCGAACGGCTCTTCGAACAATTCGGATCACCTGGCCTTTTGCAGTCTGGGGGCTGGACATGGTCGGACCACTTAAGGGGGGGCAAGAAAAAGAAATACCTTCTCGTCATGGTCGACAAGTTTACTAAATGGATCGAAGTAAAGCTAGTCAGTTCAGCTATGTTCGGACCGGTTATCGACTTTATATTTGGAGTGGTACACCGATATGGTGTACCTCACAACATAATAACAGACAACGGTTGCAACTTCACCGCCCACGAGGTAAAGGACTGGTGCTCTAGCCTGGGCATCAAGCTCGACTACACTTTGGTGTATCATCCGCAGACCAATGGACAAGTCGAATGGGCCAACGTTCTCATTATGAGTGGCATCAAACCCCGTCTAGTCCGGTCTCTTCAAGAATCCGACTGCCATTGGGTGGAGGAGCTCGACTCCGTGTTTTAGGAACTCTGCACCACACCCAAATAGGTCAACGGGGTACACAGTGTTCTTTATGGTATACGGCGCTGAAGCAGTCCTCCGTGTGACATCATTCATGATGCTCGTAGGATTCGCATGTACGAAAATAAGGAGGCCTAACTAGATCGACAGGATGACTTAGACGCCTTGGAGGGAGAGAACAATATAGCTCAGGCTCGGTCCACCTTCTATCAGCAGCAAGCTCGGCAATATCAAAGCACGGAGGTCCGACGAAGGCATATAACATGGGATAACTCATATTGCGGCTCCCAGAGAAACATAAGGTTAAGCTCAACCCCAAATGGGAGGGACCCATCATAATCGACTAAGTTCTGACAGGAGGAGCCTATCGCATCCGCAACCCGCTGGACAACCACCTCGAGCCAAACCCATGGAATGCAGCTCACCTCCAACGCTTCTACGGATAGAACGTTGTTGCTACCTTCACCCAAAAACTCTTGTAACTACGCCTTTACTATTTTCCCTTTTCTTTCATAAGGATTGTTTAGACTCTCCTAGGCTATGTTCGGCTTAACCAAACTGCAACTACCTCTTTGTTGACATATACATGATTGTAATACCCGGCAATGCCTGGCCGCTTCGTGAAAATCCAAACAAGTTATATATTTACCCCATGTGCATACTTCCAGTGTCGTCCTTACGCCCTTGTATGCATCAATTGTACTTATGTTTTTTGCCAAACTGGGTTGCCTCGTTCCTATGATTACCCTCTACATTCTCGAATGTTTGGCTTGAGGGTAAAGGGATTACCTCTGCAATTGTTATGACTGGGTCATCCGGATATGTACCTTAGATGGGTGAAGCCAAAGGTTAGCACACTTAAGAAACAAATTGATCGGCTACAAGCAAGGAAGATGTAATGAGTGGTCTCCACCACAAATCCGTATTTTTCTCCAAACATAGCTCCTACTTGCCGGATTATGGGTACATAGCTAGAACATCCATGGTCAACGCAGAAACCTGAAGAAAGGAACACATTAAGGAACTATTTTCTCTGGAATATGTTTCTTATGTTAAACAGTAATATAACATACACCTCCAGCGTGCGTTTCTTCTGTTCAAACCACATGGCCGGATTGCCTAGTTCTCCGAACATGATTTCCTGTTACTCCAAGACATACAATACAGAACACTCCCCAACCACTAGCAGGGGGGGCGGAAGCCAATGGATGGATTAAGACAACAATTATACCACAAATGGAAATAATAAGGTGCCAAGTACATAGCTACATGTTAAATAGATTGGTCAAGATCATCTATAAGGATGTCCAGGGCACAATCTTCCTGAGAGATACGAGAAACGGGCATCACTTGATCATAAACCAGGTGAAGGGGAATTTCCTGCCCGTCGGGCCCTGCAGTCCCAACCCGAGCCAGGTGCTCCGGGTTGAGCTTGGTGAAGCGGGACTTCATCATGGCCCACGCCTTCCGAGCCCCCTCGAGACAAGCAGCCATCTTCCATAGCTCAAAATTGCTTTGGGCTCCTTTGAACCGCTCTACAAGTTCGGCCATCCCTTGTGGAAGTGTCTCGGTCGGCCAGAGCACCCTTATCATGCTCCTCATAGCTTTCCTAGCTCGCTTGTGCACTATCGCCAGTTATTTCAGCAGATCCCCACCAAAGGAATTGATCTCTTCTTACGGACGACCATTTAGGAGGACTGCGCATGACATCTGGCGAATTACTTACATACCACAACAAAGAATAGTCTATGACACTTCGGCTTAGAGATTCACTTATAGAACATGCTGCCTATTATTGATTCTCCTCTTGGGTTTGTGCTAGTTGAGTCTTCAAACTTTGAATTGCTTAGGCTTGTCGTTGGTTTTACCCTTTGAGTTTGCATTTTTCCTCACGACATCACACCAACACGAGGAGATTAGCCTCAAGCTGATACTCAATGCTTCAGGGACGCCTCCAGACCCCTCTGCATCTGACCTATGGATTCAACTGCTACAACACAACACTTCGTTAGAGATAGAATTCATAGTTTTTATAAGCACTTACTGAAGTACCTTTTGTACTTACAATGTGCCTTCTTGGTGAACTTTTTACCTCCTACGGTTCGGCCTAGACAACATTTATCTCCGTCTGACTGGATTCAAGATCCTTGGACAATTTCTCATTTTGCTATCTTAAATCCTGCAAGGGATGAGATTTCTTCTTGCTCATGGTTGAAGACGCGAGGGTCCGGGGATGATCGGCTCTAAGCGCCACCTTGTGTCCATCAACACTTTCCTGGTAATAGATTCCATCCTCGAAGATCATTGAAATCTGTGGGTCATCGTGAAATCGAGGATCATCATCCCGGGAGTAATTCTCTAGTTGGGGGACGAGGTAGTTGATTGTCTCGACCCAACATCTCCATTCCTGTTAAAAAAGAGAGACAAAAAGCTTTTGGTATTTGGAATTAAGAATAAGCGTATGGGATTCTTGGGTTTAATCAAACTTACCCATTCAATGGGTTGTAGCTGGAGAAGCCTTCCTTGACTGTCCAGCGGGTGAACTCTTCTTTCTCCCCTTTAAAGACATCGGCTAGGATGACGGCTAGCGCTTCCTGATTATCTGGCACTTGTCGACGGGAATGTGTGGTATCTATTATTCCGTTATAACACCACAAAGGATGCCTTCATTGCTGGAGCAGTTGGACGCACCGGGCGATCAACATGGCCATCACATCAATGATGGTCAACTTGTTGTGAGCTAGCAACCTCACCTTAGCGGCCAGGCGTTTTACCTCGCTGCTCTCCTCTTGAGGCAGACTCCTCGGACGCCAGTTGAATCATTTATTTAAACAGGCCTCGGAGTATTCGGGTAAACCCCTCCGAGCTGGGTTGAACAAGGATACGTCTTCAATATAAAACCATTCCGAGGACCACTCGTTGGACTCTTTCTTCATGGTCGCAATGGGGTACCCCGTTACGGCTATGCGCCACACCTCGGCTCCACCAAGTTCTTCGATTATTCCTCCCCTAGTCTGGGGCACAAGGCAGAAGTATTTTTGCCATAGATCGAAGTGAGCCTCACAGCCCAAAAACATCTTGCAGAGGGCCACGAAGCCTGAGATACGAAGGATTGAGCCAGGGTGAGATGGTGGAACTGGATCCCATATAATTATAGTAGGCCTCGAAAGAAGGGGTGAATGGGGAATCCTAGGCCCCACAGAAGGAAGGAGACGAAATAAACTGGCTCATCCCTTTATGGGGTAGGGAAGTTCTCCATGAAGGCCTCACCGTTTGAAGAGGTCAGACTAACAGGGGTCGATGTCAGATCCGAGTGTGGGAGATACCCTTGTACCTCAAGGTCACAAAGTTGAAGGAGGGAGATGGAGCAGCTTGCCCATTCTCCTAGGAGGGAGCCTTGAGGACGCGAGGATGAGCCTGGAGCACTCGCCATATCTCAAAGCTCGCAAGCTGTAGGGCTTTGTGGTGGTAATAAGAAGATGGACGTCGCCTATGAAGGATATGACCTTCTTAAATAAGAGTTTTTCCCTGATCCACAAGGAGCGGCTTTCTAAGGGACTGCTGGGTTACCTTTCTTTATTCTTCGCGGGGATCAAGGACTGCTATCGATCTTTGTGTAGGAAATTATTATTGTGGGCCCCATGACACCTCAAGAATCGGGGGTTGTCGGCGACCGCGTTGTTGTTCTACAAAATGGAATGATCGGAGGAACTCGCCTGGCAAGCCGGATACTTCAGGTACACGGAGCCACCAGAGACAATATACCCCGGCATTGGATTCTAGTTCAGGGGCTACTAAGGGAGTGCGGGCCTAAGGGCTCCTTGGGTCATCAGCTCATTCCTCATGGGCCGACTTGTTGGGCTGCTCTGTGAAAGGCCGAACTATGAGAGGATCCCGTGTTTAGGAAGGAAAGATTCGAAGAATGGCATGGACTCCAAGTTCTAAAGATGGGATCTGCGTATCTATCCTCTGTAAAAGGTCGGTTTTGTGTAAACCTTGGTACCCCTAGTGTCTATATAAACCGGAGGGTCCCATTCGTAGAGGACAGGTGAACTCATCTAAGGTTTAGCTTAGACGATCTCAAGGTAGATCAACTCTATAATTCTCATCCACATCAATATAATAAAGCAGGATGTAGGGTTTTACCTCATCACAAGGGACTGAACCTTTGTAAACATTCTCTCCTTCGTCTCCTTCGTCCCCTGTTACCCATCGATCTAAGGTCCATAGCTCGGGACCCCCTACCCGAGATCTGTTGGTTTTGACACCGACAGGTTCCTCGTATGCCTTTCCCACTTTGTTTTCTTCCCATATTCCCGTTTTCCAAGATAACAATTCATTATATATACTCCTGCATGTTTTGACAACCGTATGGCAAGTTTCTTCCCTATTCATATTTCAGGTTGTTTTTTTGAGAGATCATAACCGCCATGTCGTCACCAAGCTTGTCCAAGGACAAGTTCTATGAGAAAGTCATCAGCCCCTTTTTTTCCAGAGGTGATGAAACACCCTCAAACCATTGAGGTGTGTGAGGGGGTGCTTCACATACGGGACGTTAAAGGACCAAAAAAGAGGGAAGCGAGGGCCACACTTCAAGTGGTGGAGCAAGAAATCTTCAATAGTCAAGGGATGGTGGAGTGTGGACTTAGTGACAACTACTCTCTGATCACGTGTTTTATTCGTGAGCACAAGTGGGACAACAAGGAGCTTGGAGAGGCCATCTTCAAGCTTTACGACTGGATCAATCATCTCCATTCACAAATCCATGACCAGCAAAACCAAAACTATGAGTAAGAATTCAGATTTAAAAGAATGAGCCCGGTTGCGGATCTCGGGATCCCAGAGACCCGTTCTTCTTTCTTTGATGGGGAGCCCATGCCTTGGAACACGGAGGACAAAACTACCACTTCATCGTCACCACCATCACCCATGAAGGAAACTTGATTACATGGGTATGGACACCACCCTTAGCTTGTTCCAAGCTTGGGGAAGGTGCTCCGGTATCGTATCACCATCACTTTTATCATCATTATCTATCTTAGTTCGATCCTTAGTTATTTCATGATTTAGAAGAATAAAGTTTTAGTATGGATTTAGTTTTGAGTGCTTGCTTCATGATATGTCTATTTATGTAATCGGGTGTGAGAGTTATATAATAATTATTAGTTTGTGTTTTGATGATTTACTTTCTTATTTCCATCTTAGTAATAGAAAAAATAAAAGAAAATATTATATGCTAATCCCATGGCGAGTAATGACTTCACATAGAGAAAGTATAATTGATAAAATTTGTTGGAGATCCACAAACATAGCATTGATCATTGATTGCAATTCATGAAAGATTAATAAGGTAAGAAAAGCTTCACATATAAATACACTATCTTGGACATCTTTTATGACTGGGAGCCCTCACCAAATATTTTTATGCTTGACCAAATAAGTTGACGTTGGACAAGGAGCACAACATGATGAGTTATGATTGCTTATACTCACATAAAAGTTAGATTGTCATGGATCCTATGCAGTGATTTTCCCTCATCCTTTTCTAGTGAAAATTCCGCTCTAAGTAGAGATACTACTAGTGCATCCAAAACTCTTAAACCAGTTTTTTGTCACGAGAGTCATCATACCTGCCTATGGATTGAATAAGACCCTTCAAGTAGGTTTTCATCGGTGCAAAAAAATTGGCCATTTTTGAGTTGCTTTTCTATTTTGGAAGAACTAAGTGATTTTCCGGCCACTAGAAATGTCAAAACGCAATTCCATTGAACATATTATGCAAACGAGCTCCAAAATGGATGAAAACTGGCATGGTGTCTTCATAGGACCCCTATAGGGGTTGTTTAAAATTTGAGAGCATCATGAAGAAACCTTGATGGAGTTCATGTACAAAACGAAGACTCTCGCGCGGAGTATCTTCATTTTGAACAGAAACCGTTGCTTGCCATAAATACTTCAATTTCATACATCATTTGATCTTCAAGCATTTTTCATGATTAATAAACACCATTATAAGTGCCATGGTCAAATTGACCACTTTTTGAGTTGGTTTGATATTTTTGAAGTATTAACTAGTTTTCTGATCACTAAAAAGGTCAGAATGTAATTCTGCTCCACGTACTGAGCAAACGAGCTTCCAAATGGAAGATACTTGGCATGGTGTCTTCATAGACTAGTAGAATGTCGAACTGTAGTCTCGGTCGGGATGGTCCTTTAGTATCGTTCCCCAACCGGTACTAAAGGGTCGGGACTAAAGGTCCAGACCTTTAGTACCGGTTAGCCTACGGACCGGTACTAAAGGCCCACCACGTGGCTGCCTGCGTGGGCTGGTGGTGGAGGACCTTTAGTACCGGTTGGTGATACCAACCGGTACTAAGTGTTCTTTTTTTTGCTTTTAATTAGGTTTTAGTTTCCCTCTCTATTTATTGTGTTTTCTATTCATTTTAAATTTATTTTTTGGTGCTACATACTATAAACATTACACAAATTGACGAGGGCAGCGTTGGGGTGGCAGGCGGTGGGGCGGCGCGCGGGGTCCCGGCGGCGGGCTCGGGTAGGCGCGCGGTGTCGGGGCGGCGGCGACGGCGGATTCCGCAGCCTAGCGGCGCGCAAATGAGCTTCTCCATGTGCGTGGCTCGCACCGGGACGAGGCCTCCACTATTTATACGTGGAGGACCTTTAGTACCTTCGTTAATTAGATAATAGGGAGAAGTGATCTCTCTTATCTCCGTGCTTGGTCACGACGCTACGTACTATACTTATAGATAGAACATATAACACAATTTAATCATCATTTTCGTCAATGCGGCATCATATAACAAGTGGGTCACTAGTCATAATCACCACTCCTCCTCATCATCATCATCAACTCTAACACATTGTAGCACATAATAACACATTGTACCTAGTACCTACATACTCCTATCTCGTAGGACCTACTCTACCCTCTCTTAGGTACAATATCATAAAACAAGATAGGCACGGACTCTTCATTATGGAGAATGGAGATCATCATGTCTCCCATTCTTGGCCTATGCACAATGTTGATTCCAAGTAGCTCTCTACGATTGAGCATAATTTTTTTCAATATTTGATTGTCATGACTCCATCGATTTTAGAAATCCGGTATGGACAGGAGTGATGCGTAGGCTGACCTGGCCATGGTGGCCCTAAGCTCGTAACAACAATGCGACCTCTCGGAAACATCAGATGAGGCACACAATCCTCCGGGATTTTCTGTTGAAAAACATAGTAATAACTTTGTTGTTAGCAATGTATTTTAGTTTTAGAAGAATTTATGCAAAAGATGCACGGCTGTCGTAATAGTAGAATTAAAATCTTACCATGCAATCTTCATGGATGTTACCATAGTTCACCACGTGCACTAGTGGCACGTATTGACCATAATGTGAAGGAGTTTGATAATAGCTATTGTAATTCTCAAGATGACTAAGAAATGCGGTAAGATGATCTTTCTCCTTATAAGTTAATTCTGCTTCATCACTGTAGTAGTAGGTTCTGTCTACCATCTTCCGTACATTTTTTGAAGAATGCAAATAAGTTGTCAACTATTTTTAAATAAACAATATAAATTACTTAATAAATATGGTTGATAAACTCACATAATGGTATAACTGGAGGCGTCTGCACATCGACCCAAATGTCGATATTACCTTCAATTTCATCTTCCGAACGAATATCAAAGGTGATAAGAATATTAGTCAATGCATAAGCTTTGCATAGTTCTTGCCAACTTTTGCATTCAAAATAGCAATAGGTGTCTACATGGTATAATTTTACCGCAAAAGTAAAACCATGCTCGGTCCTCAAGTGAACTATCTTTGACTCCATATCTTTTTCAGTATTAAAACCAATCTTACCCAAGACAGCAATTCTTGCATGGCAGGGGATGCGCTAGTAGAACAATAAAAAATTAAAATTAATTATAAGTTGAAGCAAAATAGGCAGAAGTCATGCTTAATCAAGAAAAAATACTTGTCATTGTGACTTACTGTATCCACTTCGAAGGTCTCATCCAGCATGATGCTGAAGCGCCTACCATCAACTAGGAAAGTCTTGTGACACAGGCCACGCTCGTCTTCGTAGTATTCGCACATAATTCACTATCATCGTCAGACAGATATATGAGAGAGGAAGAATCCCGACTGTTGTCGTGGGGTCGCTTCTCATATATATATATACATATATATATATATACATATATATATACATATATATATACATATATGTATATATATATACATATATATATATATATGGTGGACACTCTCCCTCTCTGAAAGACACACAAGGAGCCGAAGCAGACGTAAACTCAACCCGTTTCATATATCGAGCAATGACATAGAAAAAATTCCCTATGTTTTACCGGAATGACTTGCAAATAACAAATACATTTATAATGAAATCAAATATAATATCACTAATACATAATACCGAATAAGCCAGTTCAAAAATTACGGCACGCTTTGGAGCCTAATGCGTGTATGACTTTCGGTCCGTCGAGGCTTTCCTTAAGTAACTCTCGTATCTCATGGTTGTGTTGGTGCGCTCTCTCTCACACTTATATGGTGATGTATATATATTGGTGGGCAATCTCTCACAGTAATAGTTCGACCGTTGGTGATGGACGCCCCACCTCTTCTCTTCTTGCGCATTATACCGACGAGTATATCGCAAAGAAGAGAAGAAAGACAAGGCGCCCCCCACGACAATAGTCGGGATTCCTCCATCAAGAACACACATGAAAGTCACACAAGGAGCAACGACAGACCGAAAGTCACACACGCATTATGCCGATAAAATATCACAAATACATTAATATTTATAACGAACTCGAATATAATATCACTAATACATCATCCCGAATAATCCAGTTCAAGAATTACGGCACGCTTTGGATCTTAATTAATGCGTGTGTGACTTTTGGTCCATCGAGTCTTTCCTTTAATAACTCTCATATCTCATGGTGTGTTGGTGCGTACTCTCTCACATTGATACGATGGTGTATATATGTTGGTGGACACTCTCTCACAGTAATTGTTCAACCGCCGGTGATGGATGCCTCCCCTCTTCTCTTCTTGCGCAATATATCGACGAGTATATCGCAAAGAAGAGAAGAAAGAGGAGGCGCCCCCCATGACAACAGTCGGGATTCCTCCATCAAGAACACACATGAAAGTCACACAAGGAGCAACGACAAACTGAAAGTCACACACGCATTATACCGATAAAATATCACAAATACATTAATATTTTTAATGAACTCGAATATAATATCACTAATACGTCATCCCGAATAATCCAGTTCAAGAATTACGGCATGCTTTGGATCTTAATTAATGCATGTGTGACTTTCGGTCCGTCGAGGCTTTCCTTAAATAACACTCATATCTCATGGTGTGTTGGTGCGCACTCACTCACATTGATACGGTGGTGTATATATGTTGGTAGACACTCTCTCACAGTAATAGTTCGACCACCGGTGATGGACGCCTCCCCTCTTCTCTTCTTGCGCAATATATCGACGAGTATATCGCACAGAAGAGAAAAAAGAGGAGGCGCCCCCCACGACAACAGTCGGGATTCCTCCATCAAGAACACACATGAAATTCACACAAGGAGCAATGAGAGACCGAAAGTCACACACGCATTATACCGATAAAAAATCACTAATACATTAATATTTATACTGACCTCGAATATAATATCACTAATACATCATCCCGAATAATCCAGTTAATGCATCATCAAATATTAACTAATACATATCCAATATTATCATATAAGATCACTAATACACATCGAATATCCTAGAATCCAAAGTGAAGGACGGTGAACTCAGATCACTAGCAGTCTCTGAGTCGTCGGCGGTGGACACCCAAAGATAAGGAACCATCACGGGATCATAACTCAAGTGAGATCCGTGAAGGATCTGCCAGGTATTGTCAAACTGGGCGTCCAACGCCGCCATGTAGCGACGGACGTGCTCGTCCTCCTCCCTGACACGGCGACGTACCACCTCCGCGGGTGCTCGCTCCCTCCGCACCGAAATTGGCCCGCGTGACTTCCACCATAGAAGGTTCGGGTCGACACCGATAGTTGCATTCCTCACCAACCTTCGAGCCCGGGAAGGTAGCACCTCCCAGTGCCATCCCGGCGGAGCCCAGTCCCGAAAATGGCGCCTATCAAGAAGGCTCTCGAGGACTACTCGACGACGAGGATGAGGGCCGGGCATCATCGACAAATTCATATGAGAACGTTTTCTTATCGTTTAATCACTAATTTTTCATAAAACCCCAAATTTGTCTATAATCTAACATACACCGACAATCTAAATAAACCTAAACAAAATCTAGCGGGGGGGCATAAACTAAACCTAAACTAAACCTAATACAAGACCTAAACCTAAACCTAATTAAACAAAATCTAAATTAAACTAAATTTAAAAAAATCTAAATTAAACAAAATCTAAACAAAATCTAAAGTAAACCTTAATAAAAAGAGGACAGACTCACCTTGGGCGGCCGGCGGTAGGGGCCGCGGGGCAGTGCACGACGTCGGGGCGGCAGGCGGCGGCGACGGGGTGGCGAGCGACAGCGACGGAGGATTCCGATAGCCTGGCGGCGCGAAAATGAGCTCTCCCGATGCGTGGCTCACACAGGGACGAGGTCTCCACTATTTACATGTGCAGGACCTTTAGTACCGGCGTGTGGCCCGGGCCGGTACTAAAGACCCTAAACTTTAAAAAATCATAGAAAAAAATATGACTCCAATGGAAATAAATAATATATGAGAAAATATCAGAAAAATATAAAGAATCTGCTTATGGCATTTCCATGCATGTTTAAACAACTTAAACTGCTGTATAAGACAAATTGATTGAATGGTATTTGAAATGTCATATCTCGAGTTTGAAAAGGAGTACAAATGAACTCTGAAAAGGTTGTAACTTGGCAAGACGTCATAATTTCACCCACATAGCAATTTCTAAAGAGTTGAGAGGGTTACGGCAAAAACTAGATGCACTTCGTGTACAAATTGGACAATCTCTTTCGAAGTTTGAGGGTTTGAGACGAAAACTCATCTATTACAAAGGGATTTCATTTTTAATAATTTATTTTAACTCCATACTTTTTGTGTGTTCAATATGCACCGTTCAAAGGCACATCATCAATTTTCAACCCTTTCTGACTTCATTTGATTTTTTTCATGCATTTAATCTTTATCTTTACCTAATATTAAAGGACGGATTGTTTCTGCACTTATTTTCGTCTACGGTGGGACCAAAATAATTTTTCGTCCCTCCGTCAGACCTAGGCGTTGTATATTCGCAGGCTTCAAACGAAATACATAAATAGACACACGCGTAAATGGGCCGGACCCAATCCGTAGATTTTCTATGTCGGTCGTATAAATACATGCGCAAATGGGCCAGCCCAATTCACATGCTTCCAACGAAATACTAAAAATTAAATAGCGACGGGAGGAATCGAACTGCCGACCTTACGTCAGATTCTAGCAAGGTCAGCCAGTGAAGCTAGCGACGCTACATGAATAAGAAGGATCCCAGACTTTATTTAAAGTCTAAGAGAAGCAGACGGGGAGCTCCTATTGCGGCCTGCAGCATGCCCTCGCCTATTAAACACCGTTGCAAGCTCAACAAAAAGTAAAATCGCTCGCTCCATCAACTCCGCTTGCTGGCAATTTTTTCTGTCTGTGTTGTACAAGAAAAGGAAAGGCCTCTGTTTTCTTACGACTTCGAATATGTTTCTGAAATATAAGAAATTTCACGGATTTATCAAAAATGTACATGGGTTTAGAAAGGTTCACGAAATTGGAAATAAGAACTAAATAAACAACAAAATCATGAAATGTGAAAAAAGTTCATCGATTCTATAAAGAGATAAAAGTTCATTGAAATGAAAAACTAATTACAAATTTTTAAAAACTTAAATTTTTTTAAAATTTCATATATTTAAAAAAATCATAAGTATTTTAAAAGGTCATCAAAATTTGCAAATAGTTCATCAATTTCTTAAACAGTTCATCAAAATTTGATTTTTTTTATCAAATTTGGAAAATGTTTACCAAAAATAAAAAACGCAATTTATTTGAAAAATAGTTTCTAGAAATTTAAAAGGTTGTGCATTTTAGGAAAAGAAAAAATAATTAGAAAGGGAAAAGGAAAAGAAAAAGAAAAAAGAGTAAAGGAAAGAAGTAGAAAGAGAAAAGGACAAAAACAAAACAAAAACCAGTCCAGCAAAAACCAAAAGAGAAAAACAGCTGGGAAGCCTCGCAAAACCGGAAATAGTCCCTCCCGTTGGAACCTAGATGGGTTGGACCATTTAAAACACTTCTGGCGCCTGTTAACAAAATGTACGTTAATTGATGTTGAAGACGTCCTTTTTGTAGGGTCCTTAATCTTGTTCGACTTAATTCTTTCCATCATCAATAGAATAATGCAAAAAATGCCAAAGTAATCGGGCAAAACTAATATTGCTTACAATTGGAAGGGGGAAGTGTCTTGGCAAGACGCGAACATAAACAAGTTGGTTTTGCTTGCTGCTATTGTTACTCTAGGTTATTTATTATTTAATATGTATTTACTTTAAAAAATGGTAATATTATTTTTAAATTACATATAAAATAAGGGTTGGAAGTCAAAGGAGGTCCAAATCTTTTTATAATGTTATTTTTCCAATTTATTTTTAAATTTCTGAATGGACTAATAATTTAACTTAACGTTGCTCATCCTAATCAATTGAACTGGGACCACATGAGTTGGTATAAATTTGGGTCCTTAGAAACTCGTACCTCAACCAATCCATTTATTGACATTTTATTATATAGGACGTATACTTGTGGCGGATCTTGCGCATGGTTATGCTAGGGGTGTGCCAATTTATATCTCCCAATGCAACGCACGGGCATGTTTGCTAGTGAATTATAATGAATTAGCTAAATGACTCTAAATTTGAAAAGCAGTACAAATGAACTCTGAAAAGGTTGTAACTTGGCATGACATCATAATTTCACCCACATAGCAACTTCTAAAGAGTTGAGAGGGTTACGGCAAAAACTGGATGCACTTCGTGTAGAAATTGGATAATCACTTTCGAAATATGAGGGTTTCGGACGAAAACTCATCTATTACAAAGAGTTTTCATTTTTAAAAACTTATTTTAACTCCATACTTTTTGTGTGTTCAATATGCACCATTCAAAGGCACATCATCAATTTTCAACCCTTTCCGACTTCATTTGATATTTTTCATGCATTTAATTATTTATTAGGAGCTAAATGACCGTCAATTTGAAAAGCGGTACAAATGAACTCTGAAAAGGTTGTAACTTGGCATGACATCATAATTTCACCCACATAGAAACTTCTAAAGAGTTGAGAGGGTTATGGCAAAAACTTGATGCACTTCATGTACAAATTGGACAATCTCTTTCGAAGTATGATGGTTTCGGATGAAAACTCATCTGTTACAAAGGGATTTCATTTTTAATAACTTATTTTGACTCCATACTTTTTGTGTGTTCAATATGCACCATTCAAAGGCACATCATCAATTTTCAACCCTTTCTGACTTCATTTGATATTTTTGATGCACTTAATGATTTATTATGAGCTAAATGACCCTAAATTTTATAAGCAGTACAAATAAACTCTGAAAAGGTTGTAACTTGGCATGACATCATAATTTCACCCACATAGGAAGTTCTAAAGAGTTGAGAGGGTTACGGCAAAAACTGAATGCACTTCGTGTACAAATTGGACAATCTCTTTCGAAGCATGAGGGTTTCGAATGAAAACTCATCTATTACAAAAGGGATTTCATTTTTAATAACTTATATTAACTCCATACTTGTTGTGTGTTCAATACGCACCATTCAAAGCACATCGTCAATTTTGAACCCTTTCTGACTTCATTTCATATTTCTCATGCATTTAATGATTTATTTTGAGCTAAATGACCCTATATTTGAAAAGTAGTAGAAATGAACTCTCAAAAGGTTGTAACTTGGCAAGACATCATAATTTCACCGACATAGCAATTTCTAAATAGTTGAGAGGGTTACGGCAAAAACTAGATGCACTTCGTGTACAAATTGGAAAATCTCTTTCGAAGTTTGTGGGTTTCACGCGAAAATTCATCTATTACAAAGGTATTTCATTTTTAATAACTTATTTTAACTCCATACTATTTGTGTGTTCAATATGCACCGTTCAAAGGCACATCATCAATTTTCAACCCTTTCTGACTTCATTTGATTTTTTTCATGCATTTAATATTTATCTTGACGTAATATTAAAGGACAGATTGTTTCTGCACTTATTTTCGTCTACGGTGGGACAAAAATAATTTTTTGTCCGTCCGTCAGACCTAGGCGTTGTATATTCGCAGGCTTCAAACGACATACATAAATAGAGACACGCGTAAATGGGCCGGACCCAATCCGTAGGTTTTTTTTGTCGGTCGTATAAAGACATGCGCAAATGGGCTAGCCTAATTCACATGCTTCGAACGAAATACTAAAAATTAAATAGCGACGGGAGGAATCAAACTGCCGACCTTACGTCAGATTCTAGCAAGGTCAGCTAGTGAAGCTAGCGACGCTACATGAATAAGAAGGATCCCAGACTTTATTTAAAGTCTAAGAGAAGCAGACGGGGAGCTCCTAATGCGGCCTGCACCATGCCCTCGCCTATTAAACACCGTTGCAAGGTCAACAAAAAGTAAAATCGCTCGCTCCATCAACTCCGCTTGCTGGCAATTTTTTCTGTCTGTGTTGTACAAGAAAAGGAAAGGCCTCTGTTTTCTTACGACTTCGAATATGTTTCTGAAATATAAGAAATTTCATGGATTTATCAAAAATATACATGGGTTTAAAAAGGTTCCCGAAATTGGAAATAAAAACTAAATAAACAACAAAATAACGAAATGTGAAAAAAGTTCATCGATTCTATAAAGAGATAAAAGTTCATTGAATAGAAAAAATAATTACAAATTTTTAAAAACAAAACAAATTTTAAAATTTCATATATATAAAAAAATCATAATTTTAAAAGGTCATCAAAATTTGTAAATAGTTCATCAATTTCTTAAAAAGTTCATCAAAATTTGAATTTTTTTATCAAATTTGGAAAATGTTTACCAAAAATAAAAAATGTCATTTATTTAAAAAATAGTTTCTAGAAATTTAAAAGCTTGTCCATTTTAGGAAAAGAAAAAATAATTAGAATGGGAAAGGAAAAGGAAAAGAAAACAGAGTAAAGGAAAGAAGTAGAAAGAGAAAAGGACAAAAACAGAACAAAAACCAGTCCAGCAAAAACCAAAAGAGAAAAACAGCTGGGAAGCCTCGCTAAACCGGAAATAGTCCCTCCCGTTGAAACCTAGATGGGTTGGACCATTTAAAACACTTCACGCGCGAGTTAACAAAATGTACGTTAATTGATGTTGAAGACGTCCTTTTTGTAGGGTCCTTAATCTTGTTCGACTTAATTCTTTCCATCATCAATAGAATAATGCAAAAAATGCCAAAGCAATCGGGCAAAACTAATATTGCTTACAATTGGCAGGGGGAAGTGTCTTGGAAAGACGTGGACATAAACAAGTTGGTTTTGCTTGCTGCTATTGTTACTCCAGGTTATTTATTATTTAATATGTATTTACTTTAAAAATTTTGGTAATATTATTTTTAAATTACATATAAAATAAGGATTGGAAGTCAGAGGAGGTCCAAATCTTTTTATAATGTTATTTTTCCAATTTATTTTTAAATTTCGGAATGGACTAATAATTTAACTTAACGTTGCTCATCCTAATCAATTGACCTGGGACCACATCAGTTGGTATAAATTTGGGTCCTTAGAAACTCTTACCTCAACCAATCCATTGATTGACATTTTATTATATAGGACGTATACTTGTGGCCGATCTTGCGCATGGTTATGGTAGGGGTGTGCTACTTTTTATCTCCCAATGCAACGCACGGGCATGTTTGCTAGTGAATTATAATGAATTAGCTAAATGACTCTAAATTTAAAAGCAGTACAAATGAACTCTGAAAAGGTTGTAACTTGGCATGACATCATAATTTCACCCACATAGCAACTTCTAAAGAGTTGAGAGGGTTACGGCAAAAACTGGATGCACTTCGTGTACAAATTGGATAATCTCTTTCGAAATATGAGGGTTTTGGATGAAACCTCATCTATTACAAAGGGATTTCATTTTTAAAAACTTATTTTAACTCCATACTTTTTGTGTGTTCAATATGCACCATTCAAAGGCACATCATCAATTTTCAACCCTTTCTGACTTCATTTGATATTTTTCATGCATTTAATTATTTATTATGAGCTAAATGACCCTAAATTTGAAAAGCGGTACAAATGAACTCTGAAAAGGTTTTAACTTGGCATGATATCATAATTTCACCCACATAGAAACTTCTAAAGAGTTGAGAGGGTTACGGCAAAAACTGGATGCACTCTGTGTACAATTTGGACAATCTCTTTCGAAGTATGTTGTTTCGAACGAAAACTCATCTATTACAAAGGGATTTCATTTTTAATAACTTATTTTAACTCCATACTTTTTGTGTGTTCAATATGCACCATTCAAAGGCACATCATCAATTTTCAACCCTTTCTGACTTCATTTGATATTTTTCATGCATTTAATCTTTATCTTTACCTAATATTAAAGGACGGATTGTTTCTGCACTTATTTTCGTCTAAGGTGGGACCAAAATAATTTTTGGTCCGTCCGTTAGACCTAGGCGTTGTATATTCGCAGGCTTCAAACGAAATACATAAATAGAGACACGCGTAAATGGGCCAGACCCAATCCGTAGGTTTTCTGTGTCGGTCGTATAAAGACATGCGCAAATGGGCCAGCCCAATTCACATGCTTCGAACGAAATACTAAAAATTAAATAGCGACGGGAGGAATCGAACTGCCGACCTTACGTCAAAGTCTAGCAAGGCCAGCCAGTGAAGCTAGCGAAGCTACATGAATAAGAAGGATCCCAGAGTTTATTTAAAGTCTAAGAGAAGCAGACGGGGAGCTCCTACTGCGGCCTGCAGCATGCCCTCTCCTATTAAACACCGTTGCAAGCTCAACAAAAAGTAAAATCGCTCGCTCCATCAACTCCGCTTGCTGGCAATTTTTTCTGTCTGTGTTGTACAAGAAAAGGAAAGGCCTCTGTTTTCTTACGACTTCGAATATGTTTCTGAAATATAAGAAATTTCATGGATTTATCAAAAATATACATGGGTTTAAAAAGGTTAACGAAATTGGAAATAAAAACTAAATAAACAACCAAATCATGAAATGTGAAAAAAGTTCATCGATTATATAAAGAGATAAAAGTTCATTGAATTGAAAAAATAATTACAAATTTTTAAAAACTTAACAAATCTTAAAATTTCATATATTTTAAAAAAACATAAGTATTTTAAAAGGTCATCAAAATTTGCAAATAGTTCATCAATTTCTTAAAAAGTTCATCAAAATTTGAAAAAAATTATCAAATTTGGAACATGTTTACCAAAAATAAAAAACGTCATTTATTTAAAAAATAGTTTCTAGAAATTTAAAAGGTTGTCCATTTTAGGAAAAGAAAAAATAATAGAAAGGGAAAAGGAAAAGAAAAAGAAAAAAGAGTAAAGGAAAGAAGTAGAAAGAGAAAAGGACAAAAAAAAAAAACAAAAACCAGTCCAGCAAAAACCAAAAGAGAAAAACAGCTGGGAAGCCTCGCAAAAACGGAAACAGTCCCTCCCGTTGAAACCTAGATGGGTTTGACCATTTAAAACACTTCACGCGCCAGTTGACAAAATGTACGTTAATTGATGTTGAAGACGTCCTTTTTGTAGAGTCCTTAATCTTGTTCGACTTAATTCTTTCCATCATCAATAGAATAATGCAAAAAATGCCAAAGCAATCGGGCAAAACTAATATTGCTTACAATTGGAAGGGGGAAGTGTCTTGGCAAGACGCGGACATAAACAAGTTGGTTTTGCTTGCTGCTATCGTTACTCTAGGTTATTTATTATTTAATATGTATTTACTTTAAAAAAATTGGTAATATTATTTTTAAATGACATATAAAATAAGGATTGGAAGTCACAGGAGGTCCAAATATTTTTACAATGTTATTTTTCCAATTTATTTTTAAATTTCTGAATGGACTAATATTTTAACTTAACGTTGCTCATCCTAATCAATTGAACTAGGACCACATGAGTTGGTATAAATTTGGGTCCTTAGAAACTCTTACCTCAACCAATCCATTGATTGACATTTTATTATATAGGACGTATACTTGTGGCGGATCATCAATTTTCAACTCGTTCTGACTTCATTTGATATTTTTCATGCATTTAATTATTTACTATGAGCTAAATGACCCTAAATTTGAAAAGCGGCACAAATGAACTCTGAAAAGGTTGTAACTTGGCATGACATCATAATTTCACCCACATAGAAACTTCTAAAGAGTTGAGAGGGTTACGGCAAAAACTGCATGCACTTCGTGTACAAATTGGACAATCTCTTTCGAAGTATGACGAAAACTCATCTGTTACAAAGGGATTTCATTTTTAATAACTTATTTTAACTCCATACTTGTTGTGTGTTCAATATGTACCATTCAAAGCCAAATCATTAATTTTCAACCCTTTCTGACTTCATTTGATATTTTTGATGCATTTAATGATTTATTATGAGCTGAATGACCCTAAATTTTAAAAGTAGTACAAATGAACTCTGAAAAGGTTGTAACTTGGCATGACATCAAAATTTCACCTACATAGCAACTTCTAAAGAGTTGAGAGGGTTACGGCAAAAACTGGATGCACTTCATGTACAAATTGGACAATCTCTTTCGAAGTATGAGGGTTTTAGACGAAAACTCATCTATTACAAAGGCATTTCATTTTTAATAACTTAATTTAACTCCATACTTGTTGTGTGTTCAATATTCACAATTCAAAGGCACATCATCAATTTTCAACCCTTTCTGACTTCATTTGATATTTCTCATGCATATAATGATTTATTTTGAGCTAAATGACCCTAAATTTGAAAAGCAGTACAAATGAACTCTGAAAAGGTTGTAACTTGGCATGACATTATAATTTCACCCACATAGCAACTTCTAAAGAGTTGAGAGGGTTACGGCAAAAACTAGATGCACTTCATGTACAAATTGGACAATGTCTTTCGAAGTATGAGGGTTTCGGACGAAAACTCATCTATTACAAAGGGATTTCATTTTTCATAACTTAATTTCACTCCATACTTGTTGTGTGTTCAATACGCACCATTCAAATGCACCTCATCAATTTTCAACCCGTTTTGACTTCATTTGATATTTTTCAAGCATTTGTTGAACTATTATGACCTAAATGACCCTAAATTTGAAAAGTAGTACAAATGAACTCTAAAAAGGTTGTAACTTGGCAAGACATCATAATTTCACCCACATAGGAACATCTTAAGGGTTCAGAGGGTTACGACAAAAACTGGATGCACTTCGTGTACAAATTGGACAATCTCTTTCGAAGCATGAGGGTTTCGATCGAAAATTCGTCTATTACAAAGGGGTTTCATTTTTGATAACTCATTTTAACTCCATACTTATTGTGTGTTCAGTATGCACCATTGAAAGGCACATCATTAATTTTCAACCCTTTCTGACTTCATTTGATATTTTTCATGCATTTAATGAATTATTATGACCTAAATGACCCTAAATTTGAAAAGAAGTACAAATGAACTCTGAAAAGCTTTAACTTGGCATGACATCATAATTTTACCCGCATAGGAACTTCTAAAGAGTTGAGAGTGTTACGGCAAAATCAGGATGCACGTCGTGTACAAATTGGAAAATCTCTTTCGAAGCATGAGGGCTCCGGACGAAAACTCATCTAGTACAAAAGGGATTTCATTTTTAATAACTTATTTTAACTCCATACTTGTTATGTGTTCAATATTCACAATGCAATGGCACATCATCAATTTTGAACCCTTTTTGGCTTCATTTGATATTTCTCATGCATGTAATGATTTATTTTGAGCTAAATGACCATAAATTTGAAAAGCAGTACAAATGAACTCTAAAAAGGTTGTAACTTGGCATGACATCATAATTTCACCCACATAGCAACTTCTAAAGAGTTGAGAGTGTTACGGCAAATCAGCATGCACTTCGTGTACAAATTGGACAATCACTTTCGAAGCATGAGGGTTTCGGACGAAAACTCATCTATTACAAAAGGGATTTCATTTTTAATAACTTATTATAACTCCATACTTGTTGTGTGTTCAATATGCACAATTGAATGGCACATCATCAAATTTGAACCCTTTGTTACTTCATTTGATATTTCTCATGCATTTCATGATTTATTTTGAGCTAAATGACCCTAAATTTGTAAAGCAGTACAAATGGACTCCGAAAAGGTTGTAACTTGGCATGACATCATAATTTCACCCACATAGCAACTTATAAAGAGTTGAGAGGGTTACAGCAAAAACTGGATGCACTTCGTGTACAAATTGGACGATCTCTCTCGAAGTAGGAAGGTTTCGGACGAATAGTCATCTATTACAAAGGGATTTCATTTTCAATAACTTAATTTAACTCCATAATTTTTGTGTGTTCAATATGTACAATTCAAAGGCACATCATCATTTTTCAACCCTTTTCTGACTTCATTTGATATTTCGCATGCATTTAATGATTTATTTTGAGCTAAATGACACTAAATTTGAAAAGCAGTAGAAATGAACTCTGAAAAGGTTGTAACTTGGCATCACAACATAATTTCACCCACATAACAACTTATAAAGAGTTGAGAGGGTTACGGAAAAAACTGCATGCACTTCTTGTACAAATTGGACAATCTATTGCGAAGCATGAGGGTTTCGGTCGAAAACTCGTCTATTAGAAAGGAGTTTCATTTTTGATAACTTATGTTAACTCCATACTTATTGTGTGTTCAATATGCACCATTCAAAGGCACATAATTAATTTTCAACCCTTTCTGACTTCATTTGATATTTTTCATGCATCTAATGAATTATTATGACCTAAATGACCCTAAATTTGAAAAGCAATACAAATGAACTCTGAAAAGGGTGTAACTTGGCCTGACATCATAATTTCACCCACATAGGAACTTCTAAAGAGTTGAGAGTGTTACGGCAAAATCAGGATGCACTTCATGTACAAATTGGACAATCTCTTTCGAAGCATGAGGGCTCCGGACGAAAACTCATCTAGTACAAAAGGGATTTCATTTTTAATAACTTATTTTAACTCCATACTTGTTGTGTGTTCAATATTCACCATTCAATGGAACATCATCAATTTTCAACCCTTTGTGGCTTCATTTGATATTTCTCATGCATTTAATGATTTATTTTGAGCTAAATGACCCTAAATTTGAAAAGCAGTACAAATGAACTCTAAAAAGGTTGTAACTTGGCATGACATCATAATTTCACCGACATAGCAACTTCTCAAGAGTTGAGAGTTTTACAGAAAAATCAGGATGCACTTCCTGTACAAATTGGACAATCACTTTCGAAGCATGAGGGTTTCGGACGAAAACTCATCTATTACAAAAGGGATTTCATTTTTGATAAGTTATTTTAACTCCATACTTGTTGTGTGTTCAATATGCACCATTCAATGGCACATCATCAATTTTGAACCCTTTGTGACTTCATTTGATATTTCTCATGCATTTAATGATTTATTTTGAGCTAAATGACCCTAAATTTGAAAAGCAGTACAAATGGACTCTGAAAAGGTTGTAACTTGGCATGACGTCATAATTTCACCCACATAGTAAGTTATAAAGATTTGAGAGGGTTATGACAAAAACTGGATGCACTTCGTGTACAAATTTGACGATCTCTTTCCAAGTATGAGGGTTCCGGACGAATACTCATCTATTACAAAGGGATTTCATTTTTAATAACTTAATTTAACTCCAAAATTTTTGTGTTTTCAATATTCACAATGCAAAGGCACATCATCAATTTTCAACCCTTTTCTGAGTTCATTTGATATTTCTCATGCATTTAATGATTTATTTTGGGCTAAATGACCCTAAATTCGAAAAGCAGTACAAATGAACTCTGAAAAGGTTGTAACTTGGCATGACATCATAATTTCACCCACATAGCAACTTCTAAAGAGTTGAGAGGGTTACGGCAAAAACTGGATGCACTTCGTGTACATTGTACATTCTCTTTCAAAGTATGAGGGTTTCGGACGAAAACTCATCTATTACAAAGGGATTTCATTTTTAATAACTTAATTTAACTCCATACTTGTTGTGTGTTTTATATTCACCATTCAAAGGCACATCATCAATTTTCAACCCTTTCTGGCTTCATTTGATATTTCTCATGCATTTAATGATTTATTTTGAGCTAAATAACCCTAAATTTGAAAAGCACTACAAATGAACTCTAAAAAGGTTGTTACTTGTCATGACATCATAATTTCACCCACATAGCAACTTCTATAGAGTTGAGAGTGTTACGGCGAAAACTCATCTAGTACAAAAGGGATTTCATTTTTAATAACTTATTTTAACTCCATACTTGTTGTGTGTTCAGTATTCACCATTCAAAGGCACATCATCAATTTTCAACCCTTTCTGATTTCATTTGTTATTTTTCATGCATTTAATGAATTATTATGACCTAAATGAGCCTAAATTTGAAAAGCAGTAAAAATGAACTCTGAAAAGGTTGGAACTTGGCATGACATCATAGTTTCACCCACATAGGAACTTCTAAAGAGTTCAGAGGGTTACGACAAAAACTGGATGCGCTTCGGGTACAAATTGGAGAATCTCTTTCGAAGCATGAGGGCTCCGCAAGAAAACTCATCTAGTACAAAAGGGATTTCATTTTTAATAACTTATTTTAACTCCATACTTGTTGTGTGTTCAATATGCACAATTCAAAGTCACATCATCAATTTTCAACCTTTCTTTCTTCATTGATATTTCTCATGCATTTAATGATTTATTTTGAGCTAAATGACCCTAAATTTGAAAAGAAGTACAAATGAACTCTGAAAAGGTTTTAACTTGGCATGAGATCATAATGTCACCCACATAGCAACTTCTAATGAGTTGAGAGGGTTACGGCCAAAAGTGGTTGCACTTCGTGTACATTGTACAATCTCTTTCGAAGTATGAGGGTTTCGGACGAAAACTAATCTCTTACAAAGGGATTTCATTTTCAATAATTTAATTTAACTCCATACTTGTTGTGTGTTCAATATGCACCATTCAAAGGCACATCATCAATTTTCAACCCTTTCTGACTTCATTTGATATTTTTCATGCATTTAATGAATTATTATGACCTAAATTTGAAAAGCAGTTCAAATGAACTCTGAAAAGGTTGTAACTTGGCAAGACATCATAATTTCACCCACATAGGAATTTCTAAAGAGTTCAGAGGGTTACGACAAAAACTGGGTGCACTTCGTGTCAAATTGGACAATCTCTTTCGAAGCATGAGGGTTCCGGACGAAAACTCATCTATTACAAAGGGATTGCATTTTTAATAACTTATTTGAAATCCATACTTTTTGTGTGTTCAATATGTACCATTCAAAGGCACATCATCAGTTTTCAGCCCTTTCTGACTTCATTTGTTATTTCTCATGCATTTAATGATTTATTTTGAGCTAAATGACCCTAAATTTCAAAACTAGTAGAAATGAACTCTGAAAAGGTTGTAACTTGGCATTACAATATAATTTCACCCACATAGAAACTTCTAAAGAGTTGAGAGGGTTACGGCAAAAACTAGATGCACTTCGTGTACAAATTGGACAATCTATTTCGAACCATGACGGTTTCGGACGAAAAGTCATCTATTACAAAGGGGTTTAATTTTTGATAACTTATTTAACTCTATACTTTGTGTGTTTTCAATATGCACCATTCAAAGGCACATCATCAATTTTCATCCCTTTCTGACTTCATTTGATATTTTCATGCATTTAATGAATTATTATGACCTAAATGACTCTAAATTTGAAAAGCAGTACAAATTAACTCTGAAAACGTTATAACTTGGCATGACATCATAATTTCACCCTCATAGCAACTTCTAAATAGTTGAGAGTGTTACGGCAAAATCTGGATGCAATTCGTGTACAAATTGGACAATCTCTTTCGAAATATGAGGGTTTCGGATGAAAACTCATCTATTACAAAAGGATTTCATTTTTAATAACTTATTTTAACTCCATACTTTTTGTGTGTTGAATATGCACCATTCAAAGGCACATCATCCATTTTCAACCCCTTTTGACTTCATTTGATATTTCTTATGCATTTAATGAATTATTATGAGCTAAATGACCCTAAATTTGAATAGCGGTACAAATGAACTCTGAAAAGGTTCTAACTTGGAATGACCTCATAATTTCACCCACATAGCAACTTCTAAAGAGTTGAGAGGGTTCCGGCAAAAACTTGATGCACTTCGTGTACAAATTGGATAATCTCTTTCGAAGTATGAGGGTTTCGGACGAAAACTCATCTATTACAAAGGGATTTCCATTTTAATAACTTAGTTTTAACTCCATAATTTTTGTGTGTTCAATATGCACCATTCAAAGGCACATCATCAATTTTCAACCCTTTCTGACTTAATTTGATATTTTCATGCATTTAATGATTTATTAAGAGCTAAATTACCCTAAATTTGAAATGCGGTACAAATGAACTCTCAAAAGGTTGTAACTTGGCATGACATCATAATTTCACCCACATAGAAACTTCTAAAGAGTTGACAGGGTTATGGCAAAAACTGGATGCACTTCGTGTACAAATTGAACAATCTCTTTCGAAGTATGAGGGTTTCGGACGAAAACTCATCTATTACAAAGGGATTTCCATTTTAATAACTTAGTTTTAACTCCATACTTTTTGTGTGTTCAATATGCACCATTCAAAGGCAGATCATCAATTTTCAACCCTTTCTGACTTAATTTGATATTTTCATGCATTTAATGATTAATTATGAGCTAAATTACGCTAAATTTGAAATGCGGTACAAATGAACTCTGAAAAGGTTGTAACTTGGCATGACATCATAATTTCACCCATATAGGAACTTCTAAAGAGTTGAGAGGGTTACGACAAAAACTGGATGCACTTCGTGTACAAATTGGACAATCTCTTTCGAAGTATGAGGGTTTCGGACGAAAACTCATCTATTACAAAGGGATTTCATTTTTAATAACTTGATTTAACTCCATACTTTTTGTGTGTTCAATATGCACCATTTAAAGGCACATCGTCATTTTTCAACCCTTTCTGACTTCATTTCATATTTCTCATGCATTTAATTAATTATTATGAGCTAAATGAACCTAAATTTGAAAAGCAGTACAAATAAACACTGAAAAGGTAGTAACTTGGCATGACATCATAATTTCACACACATAGCAACTTCTAAAGAGTTGAGAATGTGACGGCAAAAATAGGAAGCACTTCATGTACAAATTCGAAAATCTCTTTCGAAGCATGAGGGTTTCGGACGAACACTCGTCTATTACAAAAGGGATTTCATTTTTAATAACTTATTTTAACTCCATATTTTTGTGTGTTAAATATGCACAATTCAAATGTACAACATCAATTTTCAACCCTTTCTGACTTCATTTGCTATTTCTCATGCATTTAATGATTTATTTTGAGCTAAATGACCCTAAATTGGAAAAGCAGTACAAATGAACTCTGAAATGGTTGTAACTTGGCATGACATCATAATTTCACCCATATAGGAACTTCTAAAGAGTTGAGAGGGTTACGGCAAAAATTGGACGCACTTCGTGTACAAATTGGACAATCTCTTTCGAAGTATGAGGGTTTCGGACGAAAACTCATCTATTATAAAGGGATTTCATTTTTAATAACTTATTTTAACTCCATACTTTTTGTGTTTTCAATATGCACCATTCAAAGGCACATCATCAATTTTCAACCCATTGTGACTTCATTTGATATTTCTCATGCATTTAATTAATTATTACGAGCTAAATGACCCTAAATTTGAAAAGCAGTACAAATGAACTCTGAAACGGTTGTAACTTGGCATGACATCATAATTTCACCCACATAGGAACTTCTAAAGAGTTCACAGGGTTACGTGAAAAACCGGATGCACTTCGTGTACAAATTGGACAATCTCTTTCGAAGCATGAGGTTTCCGGACGAAAACTCATCTATTACAAAGGGATTTCCATTTTAATAACTTAGTATTAACTCCATACTTTTTGTGTGTTCAATATGCACCATTCAAAGGCACATCATCAATTTTCAACCCTTTCTGACTTAATTTGATATTTTCATGCATTTAATGATTTATTATGAGCTAAATTACCCTAAAGTTGAAATGCGGTACAAATGAACTCTGAAAATGTTGTAACTTGGCATGACATCATCATTTCACCCATATAGGAACTTCTAAAGAGTTGAGAGGGTTACGACAAAAACTGGATGCACTTCGTGTACAAATTGGACAATCTCTTTCGAGGTATGAGGGTTTCGGACGAAAACTCATCTATTACAAAGGGATTTCATTTTTAATAACTTGATTTAACTCCATACTTTTTGTGTGTTCAATATGCACCATTTAAAGGCACATCATCATTTTTCAACCCTTTCTGACTTCATTTCATATTTCTCATGCATTTACTTAATTATTATGAGCTAAATGACCCTAAATTTGAAAAGCAGTACAAATTAACTCTGAAAATGTTGTAACTTGGCATGACATCAAAATTTCACCCACATAGCAACTTCTAAAGAGTTGAGAGGGTTACGACAAAAACTGGATACACTTCGTGTACAAATTGGATAATCTCTTTCGAAGTATGAGGGTTCGGACTAAAACTCGTCTATTACGAAGGGATTTCATTTTTAATAACTTATTTTAACTCCATAATTTTTGTGTGTTCCATATGCACCATACAAAGGCACATAATCAATTTTCCACCCTTTCTAACTTCGTTTGAAATTTCTCATGCATTTAATGAATTATTATGAGCTAAATTACCCTAAATTTGAAAAGTAGGACAAATGAACTCTGAAAAGGTAGTAACTTGGCATGACATCATAATTTCACCCACATAGCAACTTCTAGAGATTTGAGAGGGTTACAGCAAAAACTGGATGCACTTCGTGTACAAATAGGACAATCTCTTTCGAACTATGAGGGTTCCAGACGAAAACTCATCTATTACAAAGGGATTTCATTTTTAATAACTTATTTCAACTCCATACTTTTTGTGTGTTCAATATGCACCATTCAAAGCCACATCACTAATTTTCAACCCTTTCTGACTTCATTTGATATTTTTCATGCATTTAATGAATTATTATGACCTAAATGACCCTAAATTTGAAAAGCAGAACAAATGAACTCTGAAAAGGTTGTAACTTGGCATGACATCATAATTTCACCCACATAGTAACTTCTAAAGAGTTCAGAGGGTTACGTGAAAAACCGGATGCACTTCATGTACAAATTGGACAATCTCTTTCGAAGCATGAGGTTTCCGGACGAAAACTCATCTAGTACAAAAGGGATTCCACTTTTAATAACTTATTTTAACTCCATACTTGTTGTGTGTTCAATATGCACCATTCAAAGGCACATCATCCATTTTCAACCCTTTCTAACTTCATTTGCTATTTCTCATGCATTTAATGATTTATTTTGAGCTAAATGACCCTAAATTGGAAAAGCAGTACAAATGAACTCTGAAATGGTTGTAACTTGGCATGACATCATAATTTCACCCACATAGCAACTTCTAAAGAGTTGCGAGGGTTACGGCAAAAACTGGATACACTTCGTGTACAAATTGGATAATCTCTTTCGAAGTATGAGGGTTTCAGACGAAAACTCGTCTATTACAAAGGGATTTCATTTTTAATAACTTATTTTAACTCCATACGTTTTGTGTTTTCAATATGTACCATTCAAAGGCACATCATCAATTTTCAACCCTTTCCAACTTCATTTGACATTTCTCATGCATTTAATGAATTATTATGAGCTAAATGACCCTAAATTTGAAAAGCAGAACAAATGAACTCTGAAAAGGTTGTAACTTGGCATGACATCATAATTTCACCCACATAGTAACTTCTAAAGAGTTCAGAGGGTTACGTGAAAAACCGGATGCACTTTATGTACAAATTGGACAATCTCTTTCGAAGCATGAGGTTTCCGGACGAAAACTCATCTAGTACAAAAGGGATTCCACTTTTAATAACTTATTTTAACTCCATACTTGTTGTGTGTTCAATATGCACCATTCAAAGGCACATCATCCATTTTCAACCCTTTCTAACTTCATTTGCTATTTCTCATGCATTTAATGATTTATTTTGAGCTAAATGACCCTAAATTGGAAAAGCAGTACAAATGAACTCTGAAATGGTTGTAACTTGGCATGACATCATCATTTCACCCATATAGGAACTTCTAAAGAGTTGAGAGGGTTACGGCAAAAACTGGATGCACTTCGTGTACAAATTGGACAATCTCTTTCGAAGTATGAGCGTTTCGGACGAAAACTCATCTATTACAAAGGGATTTCATTTTTAATAACTTATTTTAACTCCATAATTTTTGTGTGTTCAATATGCACCATTCAAAGGCACATCATCAATTTTCAACCCTTTCTTACTTCATTTGATATTTTCATGCATTTAATGATTTATTATGAGCTAAATGACCCTAAATTTCAAAAGCGGTACAAATGAACTCTGAAAAGGTTGTAACTTGCCATGACAACATAATTTCACCCACATAGAATCTTCTAAAGATTTGAGAGGGTTACGGCAAAATCTGGATGCACTTCGTGTACAAATTGGACAATCTCTATCGAAGTATGAGGGTTTCAGACGAAAACTCATCTATTACAAAGGGATTTCATTTTTAATAACTTATTTTAACTCCATACTTTTTGTGTGTTCAATATGCACCATTCAAAGGCACATCATCAATTTTCAACCCCTTCTGACTTCATTTGATATTTCTCATGCATTTGATGAATTATTATGAGCTAAATGACCCTAAATTGGAAAATAAGTACAAATGAACTCTGAAAAGGTTCTAACTTGCCATGACCTCATAATTTCACCCACATAGCAACTTCTAAAGAGTTGAGACGGTTCCGGCAAAAACTGGATGCACTTCGTGTACAAATTGGATAATCTCTTTCGAAGTATGAGGGTTTCGGACAAAAACTCATCTATTACAAAGGGATTTCCATTTTAATGACTTATTTTAAATCCATACTTTTTGTGTGTTCAATATGCACCATTCAAAGGCACATCATCAATTTTCAACCCATTGTGACTTCATTTGATATTTTCATGCATTTAATGATTTATTATGAGCTAAATTACCCTAAATTTGAAAAGCAGTACAAATAAACTCTGAAAAGGTTGTAACTTGGCATGACATCATAATTTCACCCACATAGCAACTTCTAAAGAGTTGCGAGGGTTACGGCAAAAACTGGATACACTTCGTGTACAAATTGGATAATCTCTTTCGAAGTATGAGGGTTTCGGACGAAAACTCGTCTATTACAAAGGGATTTCATTTTTAATAACTTATTTTAACTCCATACGTTTTGTGTTTTCAATATGTACCATTCAAAGGCACATCATCAATTTTCAACCCTTTCCAACTTCATTTGACATTTCTCATGCATTTAATGAATTATTATGAGCTAAATGACCCTAAATTTGAAAAGTAGTACAAATGAACTCTGAAAAGGTAGTAATTTGGCATGACATCATAATTTCACCCACATAGGAACTTCTAAGGAATTCAGAGGGTTACGGCAAAAACTGGATGCACGTCGTGTACAAATTGGACAATCTCTTTCGAAGTAAGAGGGTTCCAAACAAAAACTCATCTATTACAAAGGTATTTCATTTTTAATAACTTATTTTAACTCCATAATTTTTGTGTGTTCAATATGCACCATTCAAAGGCACATCATCAATTTTCTACCCTTTCTGACTTCATTTGATATTTTTCATGCATTTAATGATTTATTATGAGCTAGATGACCCTAAATTTGAAAAGCGGTACAAATGAACTATGAAAAGGTTGTAACTTTGCATGACACCATAATTTCACCCACGTAGAAACTTCTAAAGATTTGAGAAGGTTACAGCAAATCTGGTTGTACTTCGTGTACAAATTGGACAATCTCTTTTGATGTATGAGGGTTTCGGACGAAAACTCATCTATTACAAAGGGATTTCATTTTTAATAACTTATTTTAACTCCATAATTTTTGTGTGTTCAATATGCACCATTCAAAGGCACATCATCAATTTTCAACCCTTTCTTACTTCATTTGATATTTTCATGCATTTACTGATTTATTATGAGCTAAATGACCCTAAATTTGAAAAGCAGTACAAATGAACTCTGAAAAGGTTGTAACTTGCCATGACAACATAATTTCACCCACATAGAATCTTCTAAAGATTTTAGAGGGTTACGGCAAAATCTGGATGCACTTCGTGTACAAATTGGACAATCTCTATCGAAGTATGAGGGTTTCAGACGAAAACTCATCTATTACAAAGGGATTTCATTTTTAATAACTTATTTTAACTCCATACTTTTTGTGTGTTCAATATGCACCATTCAAAGGCACATCATCAATTTTCAACCCCTTCTGACTTCATTTGATATTTCTCATGCATTTGATGAATTATTATGAGCTAAATGACCCTAAATTGGAAAATAAGTACAAATGAACTCTGAAAAGGTTCTAACTTGCCATGACCTCATAATTTCACCCACATAGCAACTTCTAAAGAGTTGAGACGGTTCCGGCAAAAACTGGATGCACTTCGTGTACAAATTGGATAATCTCTTTCGAAGTATGAGTGTTTCGGACAAAAACTCATCTATTACAAAGGGATTTCCATTTTAATGACTTATTTTAAATCCATACTTTTTGTGTGTTCAATATGCACCATTCAAAGGCACATCATCAATTTTCAACCCATTGTGACTTCATTTGATATTTTCATGCATTTAATGATTTATTATGAGCTAAATTACCCTAAATTTGAAAAGCAGTACAAATAAACTCTGAAAAGGTTGTAACTTGGCATGACATCATAATTTCACCCACATAGCAACTTCTAAAGAGTTGCGAGGGTTACGGCAAAAACTGGATACACTTCGTGTACAAATTGGATAATCTCTTTCGAAGTATGAGGGTTTCGGACGAAAACTCGTCTATTACAAAGGGATTTCATTTTTAATAACTTATTTTAACTCCATACGTTTTGTGTTTTCAATATGTACCATTCAAAGGCACATCATCAATTTTCAACCCTTTCCAACTTCATTTGACATTTCTCATGCATTTAATGAATTATTATGAGCTAAATGACCCTAAATTTGAAAAGTAGTACAAATGAACTCTGAAAAGGTAGTAATTTGGCATGACATCATAATTTCACCCACATAGGAACTTCTAAAGAGTTCAGAGGGTTACGGCAAAAACTGGATGCACGTCGTGTACAAATTGGACAATCTCTTTCGAAGTAAGAGGGTTCCAAACAAAAACTCATCTATTACAAAGGTATTTCATTTTTAATAACTTATTTTAACTCCATAATTTTTGTGTGTTCAATATGCACCATTCAAAGGCACATCATCAATTTTCTACCCTTTCTGACTTCACTTGATATTTTTCATGCATTTAATGATTTATTATGAGCTAGATGACCCTAAATTTGAAAAGCGGTACAAATGAACTATGAAAAGGTTGTAACTTTGCATGACACCATAATTTCACCCACATAGAAACTTCTAAAGATTTGAGAAGGTTACAGCAAATCTGGTTGTACTTCGTGTACAAATTGGACAATCTCTTTTGATGTATGAGGGTTTCGGACGAAAACTCATCTATTACAAAGGGATTTCATTTTTAATAACTTATTTTAACTCCATAATTTTTGTGTGTTCAATATGCACCATTCAAAGGCACATCATCAATTTTCAACCCTTTCTTACTTCATTTGATATTTTCATGCATTTACTGATTTATTATGAGCTAAATGACCCTAAATTTGAAAAGCAGTACAAATGAACTCTGAAAAGGTTGTAACTTGCCATGACAACATAATTTCACCCACATAGAATCTTCTAAAGATTTTAGAGGGTTACGGCAAAATCTGGATGCACTTCGTGTACAAATTGGACAATCTCTATCGAAGTATGAGGGTTTCAGACGAAAACTCATCTATTACAAAGGGATTTCATTTTTAATAACTTATTTTAACTCCATACTTTTTGTGTGTTCAATATGCACCATTCAAAGGCACATCATCAATTTTCAACCCCTTCTGACTTCATTTGATATTTCTCATGCATTTAATGAATTATTATGAGCTAAATGACCCTAAATTTGAAAATAAGTACAAATGAACTCTGAAAAGGTTCTAACTTGCCATGACCTCATAATTTCACCCACATAGCAACTTCTAAAGAGTTGAGAGGGTTCCGGCAAAAACTGGATGCACTTCGTGTACAAATTGGATAATCCCTTTCGAAGTATGAGGGTTTCGGACGAAAACTCATGTATTACAAAGGGATTTCATTTTTAATAACTTGTTTTAACTACATACTTTTTGTGTGTTCAATATGCACCATTTAAAGGCACATCATCATTTTTCAACCCTTTCTGACTTCATTTGATATTTCTCATGCATTTAAATAATTATAATGAGCTAAATTACCCTAAATTTGAAAATCGGTACAAATGAACTCTGAAAAGGTTGTAACTTGGCATGACATCATAATTTCACCCAGATAGAAACTTGTAAAGATTTGAGAGGGTTACGGCAAAATCTGGATGCACTTCGTGTACAAATTGGACAATCTTTTTCGAAGTATGAGGGTTTCGGACGAAAACTCATCTATTACAAAGGGATTTCATTTTTAATAACTTATTTTAACTCCATACTTTTTGTGTGTTCAATGTGCACCATTCAAAGGCACATCATCAATTTTCAACCCTTTTAGACTTCATTTGATATTTTCATGCATTTAATGAATTATTATGACCTAAATGGCGCCAAATTTGAAAAGTAGTACAAATGAACTCTGAAAAAGGTTGTAACTTGGCATGCCATCATAATTTCACCCACATAGCAACTTCAAAAGAGTTGAGAGTGTTACGGCAAACACTGGATGCACTTTCTATACAAATTGGACAATCTCTTTCGAAGCACGAGGGTTTCGGACGAAAACTCATCTATTACAAAAGGGATTTCAGTTTTAATAACTTATTTTAACTCCATACTTGTCGTGTGTTCAATATGCACGATTCAAAGGCACATCATCAATTTTCAACCCTTTCTGACATCATTTGCTATTTCTCATGCATTTAATGATTTATTATGACCTAAATGACCCCAAATTTGAAAAGCAGTACAAATGAACTCTGAAAAGGTTGTAACTTGGCATGCCATCATAATTTCACCCAGATAGAAACTTCAAAAGAGTTGAGAGTCTTACGGCAAAAACTGGATGCACTTCCTGTACAAATTGGACAATCTCTTTCGAAGCATGAGGGTTTCTGACGAACACTCATCTATTACAAAAGGGATTTCAGTTTTAATAACTTATTTTAACTCCATACTTGTCGTGTGTTCAATATGCACGATTCAAAGGCACATCATCAATTTTCAACCCTTTCTAACATCATTTGCTATTTCTCATCCATTTAATGATTTATTTTGAGCTAAATGACCCTAAATTGGAAAGGCAGTACAAATTAACTCTCAAATGGTTGTAACTTGGCATGACATCATAATTTCACCCATATAGGAACTTCTAAAGAGTTGAGAGGGTTACGGCAAAAACTAGATACACTTCGTGTACAAATTGGATAATCTCTTTCGAAGTATGAGGGTTTCGGACGAAAACTCGTCTATTACAAAGGGATTTCATTTTTAATAAATTATTTTAACTCCATACTTTTTGTGTGTTCAATATGCACCATTCAAAGGCACATCATTAATTTTCAACCCTTTCTAACTTCATTTGATATTTTTCATGCATTTAATGAATTATTATGACCTAAATGACCCTAAATTTGAAAATCAGAACAAAGGAACTCTGAAAAGGTTGTAACTTGGCAAGACATCATAATTTCACCCACATAGGAACTTCTAAAGAGTTCAGAGGGTTACGTGAAAAACCGGATGCACTTCGTGTACAAATTGGACAATCTCTTTCGAAGCATGAGGTTTCCGGACGAAAACTCATCTAGTACAAAAGGGATTTCATTTTTAATAACTTATTTTAACTCCATACTTGTTGTGTGTTCAACAAGCACCATTCAAAGGCACATCATCAATTTTCAACCCTTTCTGACTTCATTTGACATTTCTCATGCATTTAATGAATTATTATGAGATAAATGACCCTAAATTTGAAAAGTAGTATAAGTGAACACTAAAAAGGTAGTAACTTGGCATGACATCATAATTTCACCCACATAGCAACTTCTAAAGAGTTGAGAGTGTTACGGCAAAAACTGGATGCACTTCATGTACAAATTGGACAATCTCTTTCGAAGCATGAGGGTCTCGGACGAAAACTCATCTATTACAAAAGGGATTTCATTTTAAATAACTTATATTGAGTCCATACTTGTTGTGTGTTAAATATGCACGATTCAAAGGCACGTCATCAATTTTCAACCCTTTCTGACTTCAGTTGCTATTTCTCATGCATTTAATGATTTATTTTGAGCTAAATGACCCTAAATTTGAAAAGCGGTACAAATGAACTCTGAAATGGTTGTAACTTGGCATGACATTATAATTTCACCCATATAGGAACTTCTAAAGAGTTGAGAGGGTTACGGCAAAAACTGGATACACTTCGTGTACAAATTGGATAATCTCTTTCGAATTATGAGGGTTTCGGACGAAAACTCATCTATTACAATGGGATTTCATTTTTAATAACTTATTTTAACTCCATACTTTTTGTGTGTTCAATATGCACCATTCAAAGGCACATCATCAATTTTCAACCCATTCTGACTTCATTTGATATTTCTCATGCATTTAATTAATTATTATGAGCTAAATGACCCTAAATTTGAAAAGCAGTACAAATGAACTCTGAAAAGGTTGTAACTTGGCATGACATCATAATTTCACCCACGTAGCAACTTCTAAAGAGTTGAGAGGGTTACGGCAAAAACTGGATACACTTCGTGTAAAAATTGGATAATCTCTTTCGAAGTATGAAGGTTTCGGACGAAAACTCGTCTATTACAAAGGGATTTCATTTTTAATAACTTATTTTAAATCCATACTTTTTGTGTGTTCAATATGTACCATTCAAAGGCACATCATCAATTTTCAACCCTTCCCAACTTCATTTGACATTTCTCATGCATTTAATAAATTATTATGAGCTAAATGACCCTAAATTTGAAAAGTAGTACAAATGCACTCTAAAATGGTAGTAACTTGGCATGACAACATAATTTCACCCACATAGCAACTTCTAAAGAGTTGAGAAGGTTACGACAAAAACTGGATGCACTTCGTGTACAAATTGGACAATCTCTTTCGAAGTAAGAGGGTTCCAGACAAAAACTCATCTATTACAAAGGGATTTCATTTTTAATAACTTATTTTAACTCCATACTTTTTGTGTGTTCAATATGCACCATTCAAAGGCACATCATCAATTTTCAAGCCTTTCTGACTCCATTTGATACTTTTCATGCATTTAATGATTTATTATGACCTAAATGACCCTAAATTTGAAAAGCGGTACAAATGAACTATGAAAAGGTTGTAACTTCGCATGACATCATAATTTCACCCACATAGAAACTTCTAAAGATTTGAGAGGGTTACGGCGAAATTTGGTTGTACTTCGTGTACAAATTGGACAATCTCTTTCGAAGTATGAGGGTTTCGGACGAAAACTCATCTATTACAAAGGGATTTCATTTATAATAACTTATTTTAACTCCATAATTTTTGTGTGTTCAATATGCACCATTCAAAGGCACATCATCTCAAATCATCAATTTTCAACCCTTTCTGACTTCATTTGATATTTTCATGCATTTAATGATTTACTATGAGCTAAATGACCCTAAATTTGAAAAGCGGTACAAATGAACTCTGAAAAGGTTGTAACTTGGCATGACATCATAATTTCACCCACATAGAATCTTCTAAAGATTTGAGAGGGTTTCGGCAAAATCTGGATGCACTTCATGTACAAATTGGACAATCTCTTTCGAAGTATGAGGGTTTCGGACAAAACTCATCTATTACAAAGGGATTTCATTTTTAATAACTTAATTTAACTCCATACTTTTTGTGTGTTCAACATGCACCATTCAAAGGCACTTCATCAATTTTCAACCCTTTCTGACTGCATTTGATATTTCTCATGCATTTAATGATTTATTTTGAGCTAAATGACCCAAATTTGAAAAGTAGTAGAAATGAACTCTGAAAAGGTTGTAACTTGGCATGACATCATAATTTCACCCACATAGCAACTACAAAAGAGTTGAGAGTGTTATGGCCAAAACTGGATGCACTTCATGTACAAATTGGACAATCTCTTTGGAAGCATGAGGGTTTCGGACGAAAACTCATCTATTACAAAAGGGATTTCATTTTTAATAACTTATTTTAACTCCATACTTGTTGTGTGTTCAATATGCACGATTCAAAGGCACATCATCAATTTTCAACCCTTTCTGACTTCATTTGCTATTTCTCATCCATTTAATGATTTATTTTGAGCTAAATGACCCTAAATAAGAAAAGCAGTACAAATGAACTCTGAAAAGGTTGTAACTTGGCATGACATCATAATTTCACCCACATAGGTGTTGGAAATATGCCCTCGAAGCAATAAAAAAAGTGTTTATTATTATATTTACTTGTTCATGATAATCGTTTATTATCCATGCTATAAATGTATTGATTGGAAACACATAACATGTGTGGGTAAATAGACAACACACTGTCCCTAGTATGCCTCTAGTGAACTAGCTCGTTAATCAAAGATGGTCACGGTTTCCTAGCCATTGACATGAGATTTCATTTGATAACGGGATCACATCATTAGGAGAATGATGTGATGGACAAGACCCAAACTACAAACATAGCATATGATCGTGTCAGTTTATTGCTACTATTTTCTGCATGTCAAGTATGTGTTCCTATGACCATGAGATCATGCAACTCACGAACATCGGAGGAGTGCCCTGTGTGTATCAAACGTCACAACGTAACTGGGTGACTATAAAGGTGCTCTACAGGTATCTCCGATGGTGTTTGTTGACTTGGCATGGATCAAGACTGGGATTTGTTACTCCGTGTGACGGAGAGGTATCTGAGGGCCCACTCGCTAATACAACATCACAATGAGCCTTGCAAGCAATGTGACTAATTGTTTGTCACGTTATCTTGTATTACGGAACGAGTAAACAGACTTGCCAGTAACGAGGTTGAACTAGGTATGGAGATACCAACGATCGAATCTCGGGCAAGTAACATACCGAAGAACAAAGGGAACATCATACGGGATTAATTGAATGCTTGACATAGAGGTTCGACCGATAAAGATCATCGTAGAATATGTAGGAACCAATGTGTACATCCAGGTCCCACCATTGGTTATTGACCATAGAGGTGTCTCGGTCATGTCTACATAGTTCTCGAACCCACAGGGTCTCCACACTTAAGGTCTGGTGACGTTGCGGTAGTATAGAGTTATGTATGGTGGTGAACAAATTTTGTTTGGAGTACCAGATGAGATCCCGGATGTCACGAGGAGCTCCGGAATAGTCCGGAGGTAAAGATTCATATATAGGAAGTCTTGTTTTGGTCGCCGGAAAAGTTTCGGGCTCATCGGTAGTGTACCGGGAGTGCGGGTAGTGTACCGGGAGACCTCCGGGAGGGGTATTTCTACCCAAGAGGCTACATGGGCTGTGGGAGAGTGGAAACCAGTCCTTAGTGGGCTGGTGGAACAACCACAATAGGCCCATGCAGCTGGAAGAAAAAGGCCGAAGTGAAAAAGGTGGAAAAAGGCCAAAATAGGTGAATCCTAGTCCTACTAGGATTGGAGGTGGACTCCACCTCCTCCACCTCCTTCGGCCGAAGCCTTTGGCTTGTGTATCCAAGGCTGCCTCCTCTCCTCTCTTCCCCTTATATATACTAGAGGTTTTAGGGTTATTGCACTAAATTTTCAGCCACGTGCAACCCTACCCTCTAGTGCATAGTTTCTCCTCTAGATCAGATTTCTGTAGTGCTTAGACGAAGCCCTGTCGTAATTGCTCCACCACCATCGCCGGAGCACCGTCACGCTGCCGATGAACTCTTATACCTCTCCGCTCTCTCTTGCTAGATCGAGAGGGCGAAGATCGTCATCAAGCTGTATGTGTGCTGAACGCGGAGGTGCCATTCGTTTGGCGCTAGATCGGAAGGATCATGATCAAGTTCGTGGGACGGATCTTGATCAAGTTCGCGACACGGATCGTGATTAGATCATGGGACGGATCGTTATTGGATCACGGGACGCACGAAGAATTGGATTGCGAAGACGTTCGACTACACCAACCGCGTTACTTAATGCTTCTCGCTTAGCGATCTACAAGGGTACATAGATCCACTCTCCCTCTCGTAGATGCTCATAACCATGGATAGATCTGCGTGTGCGTAGGAATTTTTTTGTTTCCTATGCAATGTTCCCCAACAGTGGCATCATGATCTAGGTGTATGTGTAGATGAGATCTCGAGTAGAACACAAAAGTTTGTGGGCGTTGATGCTTAGATTGCTTCTTCCCTTGGTCAGATTTTGGTTCAGCGGTATTGTGAGATGAAGCGGCCCGGACCAACATTACTCGTACGCTTACGAGAGACCGGTTACCTCAACCGCAACTTGTTGCATAGATGGCTTGCGGGTGACAGTTTCTCTCACTTTAGTTGGATCGGATTCGACAAAGGCGGTCCTTGAGAAGGTTGAAAAGAAACTAGTGTATCACCGTTGTGGTTTTTGCTTAGATGAGAATTGTTCTTGCTAGATACCCATAGCAGCTACGTAAAACATGCAACAACAATTAGAGGACGTCTAACTTGTTATTGCAGGGTATGTTGTGATATGATATGGCCAATTACATGATGTGATGTATGAGATGATCATGTGATGTATAGATTATCATGACTTGCATGTCGACGAGTATGGAAACCGACATGAGCAATAGGGTTGTCTTTAATTATTGTATGACCTGCGTGTCAATCATTAAGCGCTATGTAATGCTTTACTTTATCGCTATGGTAGCAATAGTAGTAGAAGAATGTTGGGCGCGACAACCTCGATGGCGACATGTTGATGGAGATCAAGATGATGGAGATCATGGTGTCGTGCCGGTGACGATGGAGATCATGTCGGTGCTTTCAGCATGGAGATCAAAAGCACAAGATCATGGCCATATAATGTCACTTATGATTTGCATGCGATGTTAATCCTTTTATGCACCTTGTTTTGCTTAGGACGACGGTAGCATTATAAGGTGATCCCTCACTTAATTTAAAGATAAATTGTGTTCTCCCCGAGTGTGCACCGTTGTGAAAGTTCGTCGTGTTGAGACACCACGTGATGATCGGGTGTGATAGAGTCTACGTTCACATACAATGGGTGCAAGCCAGTTTTCCACGTGCAGAACACTCGGGTTAAAGTTGACGAGCCTAGCATGTACATACATGGCCTCGTAACACAAGAGATCGAAAGGACAAACATGAGTCATATAGTAGATATGATCAACATAATGATGTTCATCATTGAAGCCACCTTAATTCACGTGATGATCGGACATGAGTTGGTGAATTTGGATCATGTGACACTTAGATGACCTGAGGGATGTCAATTTGAGTGGGAGCTTTAGTAATTTGATTAACTAAAATCATTATCTTGAACAATAGTCCAAGTAACCTTTGCATATTTATGTTGTAGATCAATGGCTCGCACAGTAGCACCCTTGAATTTTAATGCGTTCCTAGAGAAAGCTAAGTTAAAAGATGATGGAAGTAACTTTGTTGACTAGGCCCGTAATCTGAGGATTATCCTGACGGCTTCCCAGAAACGATATGTCCTTGATGCACTGCTTGGTGACCAACCAGAAGACATGACCTCCGAAGACGTTAAGAATGCTTGGGAGGCTCATGCTGGAGACTACTCAATAGTTCAGTGTGCAATATTGTATGGATTAGAACCGGTACTTCAAAGACGTTTTGAACGTCATGGAGCATATGAGATGTTCCAGCAGTTGAAGTTTATCTTTTAGAAGAATGCCCGGATCGAGAGGTATGAGACCTCCGATAAATTCTATGCTTGCAAGATGGAGGAGAACGGGTCTATCAGTGAGCACATACTCAGAATGTCTGGGTATTCAAATCGTCTAGCGGAGTTGGGAATTACCCTTCCGCCAGAGGCAATCACTGACAGATTTCTTCAATCACCGCCACCTAGCTACAAGAGCTTTGTAATGAACTATAACATGCACGGGATGCACAAGTCAGTCGCCGAGCTGTTTGTGAGGCTGAAAGTCGCTGAGTCTGAAATCCAGAAAGAACATCAAGTGTTGATGGTCAATAAAACCACTAGTTTCAAGAAAAATGGCCAGGGCAAAGGCAAGAAGGGTAAAACTATTGGAAATATGCCCTAGAGGCAATAAATAAAGTTTTATTATTATATTTCCTTGGTCATGATAATTGTTTATTCTCCATGCTATAATTGTATTGATTGGAAACAAATTACATGTGTGGGTAAATAGACAACACACTGTCCCTAGTACGCCTCTAGTGAACTAGCTCGTTGATCAAAGATGGTCAAGGTTTCCTAGCCATTGACATGAGATGTCATTTGATAACGGGATCACATCATTAGGAGAACGATGTGATGGACAAGACCCAAACTACAAACGTAGCATATGATCGTATGAGTTTATTGCTACTGTTTTCTGCATGTCAACTATGTGTTCCTATGACCATGAGATCATGCAACTCACGGACATCGGAGGAGTGCCTTCTTTATCAAACGTTGCAACGTAATTGGGTGACTATAAAGGTGCTCTACAGGTATCTTCGGGGGTGTTTGTTGAGTTGGCATGGATCAAGACTGGGATTTGTTACTCCGTGTAACGGAGAGGTATCTCGGGGCCCACTTGGTAATACAACATCACAATGAGCCTTGCAAGCACTGTGACTAAGTGTTAATTGTGGGATCTTGTATTACGGAACGAGTAAAGAGACTTGCCTGTAACGAGGTTGAACTAGGTATGGAGATACCGACGATCGAATCTCGGGCAAGTAACATACCGAAGAACAAAGGGAACATCATACGGGATTAACTGAATCCTTGACATAGAGGTTCGACCAATAAAAATATTCGTAGAATATGTAGGAAACAATGTGGACATCCAGGTCCCTCCATTGGTTATTGACCATAGAGGTGTCTCGGTCATGTCTACATAGTTCTCGAACCTGTAGGGTCTGCACACTTAAGGTTTGGTGATGTTTGGGTAGTATAGAGTTATGTATGGTGGTGACCGAAGTTTGTTCGGAGTCCGGATGAGATTCTGGACGTCACAAGGAGCTCGGGAATGGTTCAGAGGTAAATATTCATATATAGGAAGTTCCGTTTTGGTTGCCGGAAAAGTTACGGGCTTATCGGTAGTGCACCGAGAGTGCCGGTAGTGTCCCAGGAGACCTCCGGGAGGGGTATTTCGACCCCAGAGGCTTCATGGGCTGTGGGGTAGTGAATATAAGCCCTTAGTGGGCTGGTGGAAGTCCCACACGAGGCCCATGAGGCTGGGAAGAAAAGCCCAAAGAGAAAAAGGTGAAAAAAGCAAAAAATAGGGTGAATCCTAGTCCTACTAGGATTGGAGGTGGATTCCACCTCTCCCAATTGATTTGGTCGACCCAGTTGCTGGTCCTTTGAGGGCCAAGACTCCTCCTGTCTTCCTCTTATATATACTAGAGGTTTTAGGGTTTTTGGCACTAGATTTTAGCCACGTGCTACCCTTTCCTCCAGTGCATAGTTTCTCCTCTAGATCGGATTTCTGCAGTGCTTAGGCGAAGCCCTGTCGGAATTGCACCACCACCATCGCCGGAGCGCCATCACGCTACTGGAGAACTCTTCTAAATCTCTGCTCTCTCTTGCTAGATCAAGATGGCGGAGGTCATCATCAAGCTGTACGTGTGCTGAATGCGGAGGTGCCGTCCGTTCGGCGCTAGATCGGAAGGATCGTGATCAAGTTTGTGGGACGGATCGTGATAAAGTTCGCGCGATGGATCGTGATTAGATCGCGGGATGGATCGTGATTGGATCGCGGGATGCACGGCGATTTGGATCGTGAAGACATTTGACTACACCAACCGCGGTACTTAACGCTTCCCGCTTAGCGATCTACAAGGGTACGTAGATCCACTCTCCCTCTCGTAGATGCTCATCACCATGGATAGATCTGCATGTGCGTAGGAATTTTTTTGTTTCCCGTGCAACGTTCCCCTACAGTGGTATCAGAGCTAGGTCTATGTGCAGATGAGATCTCGAGTAGAACACAAAAGGTTTGTGGGCGTTGATGCTTAGATTGTTTCCTTCCTTGGTCGGATTTTGGTTCAGCGGTATTGTGAGATGAAGCGGCCCGGACCAACATTACTCGTACACTTACGAGAGACCGGTGTTGGAAATATGCCCTAGAGGCAATAATAAAATGGTTATTATTGTATTTCCTAGTTCATGATAATTGTCTGTTGTTCATGCTATAATTGTGTTAACCGGAAACTGTAATACATGTGTGAATACATAGACCACAACGTGTCCCTAGTGAGCCTCTAGTTGGCTAGCTCGTTGATCAATAGATGGTCATGGTTTCATGAACATGGACATTGGATGTCATTGATAACGGGATCACATCATTAGGATAATGATGTGATGGACAAGAACCAATCCTAAGCATAGCACAAGATCGTGTAGTTCGTTTGCTAAAGCTTTTCAATGTCAAGTGTCGTTTCCTTAGACCATGAGATTGTGTAACTCCCGGATACCATAGGAATGCTTTGGGTGTGCCAAACGTCACAACGTAACTGGGTGGCTATAAAGGTACGCTACGGGTATCTCCGAAAGTGTCTGTTGGGTTGACACGAATCGAGACTAGGATTTGTCACTCCGTGTGACGGAGAGGTATCTCTGGGCCCACTCGGTAAGACATCATCATTATGAGCTCAATGTGACTAAGGAGTTAGTCACGGGATGATGTATTACGGAATGAGTAAAGAGACTTGCCGGTAACGAGATTGAACAAGGTATGGGGATACCGACGATCGAATCTCGGGCAAGTACCATACCGATAGACAAAGGGAATTGTATACGGGATTGATTGAATCCTTGACATCGTGGTTCATCCGATGATATCATCGTGGAGTACGTGGGAGCCAACATGGGTATCCAGATCCCGCTATTGGTTATTGGCCGGAGAGGTGTCTCGGTCATGTCTACGTGTCTCCCGAACCCGTAGGGTCTACACACTTAAGGTTCGATGACGCTAGGGTTATAGGGAAATAGTGTACGTGGTTACCAAAGGTTGTTCGGAGTCCCGGATGAGATCCCGGACGTCACGAGGAGTCTCGGAATGGTCCGGAGACGAAGATTGATATATAGGAAGTGAGGTTTTGGTTACCGGAAGTGTTCCGGGTGTCTCCGGTAGTGTACCGGGACCACCGGAAGGGTTCCGGGGGTCCACCAAGTGGGCCCACCTGCCCCGGAAGGTTCCATGGGCCAAGAGTGGGAGGGAGCCAGCCCCTAGGTGGGCTGGTGCGCCTCCCACCCCAGCCCAAGGCGCAGCAAGGGTGGAGGGGGGCAAACCCTAGGCTTAGATGGGCCTTAAGACCCACCCTAGGGCGCCTCCACCTCTCCTTGCCCTGGCCGCCGGCCAGATGGGTTTCTGGAGGCTGCCGCCACCCCTAGGGTGGAACCCTAGGGCGCAGCACCTCTCCTCCCCTCCTCCTATATATAGTGGAGGTATTTGGGGCTGCACAACACACGAGTTCATCTCCTCCCTGGTGCAGCCCTACTCCTCCCTCTCCTTGTTCCCCGTAGTGCTTAGCGAAGCTCTGCTGGAGTACCACGCAGCTCCACCGCCACCACGCCATCGTGTTGCCGGAGCTCTCCCTCAACCTCTCCTCCCTCCTTGCTGGATCAAGGCGTAGGATACGTCACCGGGCTGCACGTGTGTTGAACGCGGAGGTGTCGTCCGTTCGGCACTTGATCGGATCTACCGCGATTTGAATCGCTGCGAGTACGACTCCATCAACCGCGTTCTAGCAACGCTTCCGCTTAGCGATCTTCAAAGGTATGAAGATCCAATCTCTCCCCGCTCGTTTGCTGGTTTCTTTATAGATAGATCTTGGTGACACGTAGGAAAATTTTGATTTACTACTACGTCTCCCAACAGTGGCATCATGAGCTAGGTCTATGCGTAGAATCTATGCACGAGTAGAACACAAAGCAGTTGTGGGCGTCGATTTTGTTAATATGCTTGCCGTTACTAGTCTTATCTTGATTCGACGGTATTGTGGGATGAAGCGTCCCGGACCAACCTTACACGTACGCTTACGTGAGACCGGTTCCACCGCCTGACATGCACTAGTTGCATAAGGTGGCTAGCGGGTGTCTGTCTCTCCCACCTTAGTCGGATTGGATTTGATGAAAAGGGTCCTTATGAAGGGTAAATAGCAATTGGCATATCACGTTGTGGTTTTGGCGTAGGTAAGAAACGTTCTTGCTAGAAACCTATAGCAACCACGTAAAAACTTGCAACTACAAATTAGAGGACGTCTAACTTGTTTTTGCAGCATATGCCTTGTGATGTGATATGGCCAGAAGGATGTGATGTGATGCATTGTGATGTATGAGATTGATCATGTTCTTGTAATAGGGTTCACGACTTGCATGTCGATGACTATGACAACCGGCAGGAGCCATAGGACTTGTCTTATATTATTGTATGACCTGCGTGTCAATCATAAAGCCATGTAATTACTTTACTTTATTGCTAAGCGTTAGCCATAGTAGTAGAAATAATAGTTGGCGAGACAACTTCATGAAGACACAATGATGGAGATCATGATCATGGTGTCGTGCCGGTGACAATGATGATCATCGTGCCCTGAAGATGGAGATCATAGGAGCAAGATGATATTGGCCATATCATGTCACTATATTGATTGCATGTGATGTTTATCATGTTTACATCTTATTTTCTTAGAACGACGGTAGTAAATAAGATGATCTCTCAATAAAATTTCAAGAGAAGTGTTCACCCTAACTGTGCACCGTTGCTAAGGATCGTTGTTCCGAAGCACCACGTGATGATCGGGTGTGATAGGTTCTAACGTTCGCATACAACGGGTGTAAGCCAGATTTACACACGCGAAACACTTAGGTTGACTTGACGAGCCTAGCATGTACAGACATGGCCTCGGAACACGGAAGACCGAAAGGTCGAACATGAGTCGTATAGAAGATACGATCAACATGAAGATGTTCACCATGGATGACTAGTCCGTCTCACGTGATGATCGGACACGGGCTAGTTGACATGGATCATGTATCACTTGGATGACTAGAGAGATGTCTATCTAAGTGGGAGTTCATTGAATAATATGATTATGTGAACTTAATTATCATGAACTTAGTCTAAAATTGCCTTTAATATCTATATTGTAGATCCAATGGCCAACGCAAATGTCAACCTCAATTTCAACGCGTTCCTAGAGAAAACCAAGCTGAAAGACGATGGAAGCAACTATGCGGACTGGATCCGTGGCTTGAGGATCATCCTCATAGCTTCCAAGAAACTGTATGTCCTTGATGCACCGCTAGGTGACCCACCCCTTCTCCCAGCAGAACAAGACGTTGCGAACGCTTGGAATTCTCGCTGCGATGACTACTCCCTTGTTCAGTGCGGCATGCTTTACAGTTTAGAACCAGGGCTCCAAAAGCGTTTTGAGCAACACGGAGCATATGAGATGTTCCAAGAGCTGAAACTGGTCTTTCAAGCTCATGCCCGGGTCGAGAGATATGAAGTCTCCGACAAGTTCTTTAGTTGTAAGATGGAGGAGAACAGTTCTGTCAGTGAGCACATCCTCAAGATGTGTGGGCTTCACAACCGCTTGACTCAGCTGGGAGTTAACATCCCGGATGACTTGGTCATTGACAGAATCCTCCAGTCGCTTCCACCTAGCTACAAGAGCTTTGTGATGAACTACAACATGCAAGGGATGGAGAAGTCCATTCCTGAGTTGTACTCGATGCTAAAATCAGCAGAGGTCGAGATCAGAAAGGAGCATCAAGTGTTGATGGTAAACAAGACCACTAGTTTCAAGAAAGGCAAGGGTAAGAAAAACTTCAAGAAGGACGGCAAAGCTGTTGCTGCGCCCGGTAAGCAAGTTGCCGGGAAGAAGAAGAACAAGAATGGACCCAAGCCTGAGACTCAGTGTTTCTATTGTAAGGGTATCGGTCACTGGAAGCGGAACTGCCCCAAGTACTTAGCGGATAAGAAGGACGGCAACATTAAAGGTATATGTGATATACTTGTTATTGATGTGTACTTGACCAGCGCTCGTAGTAGCTCCTGGGTATTTGATACCGGTGCAGTTGCTCACATTTGTAACTCCAAGCAGGAGCTGCGGAATAAGCGGAGGCTGGCCAAGGACGAGGTGACGATGCGCGTCGGGAATGGTTCCAAGGTCGATGTGCTCGCCGTCGGCACGCTACCTCTACATCTACCTTCGGGATTAGTTTTAAACCTTAATAATTGTTATTTAGTACCAGCCTTGAGCATGAACATTGTATCTGGATCTCGCTTGATGCGAGATGGCTACTCATTTAAATCCGAGAATAATGGTTGTTCTATTTATATGAGAGAAATGTTTTATGCTCATGCCCCGCTGGTCAATGGTTTATTTTTGATGAATTTCAAACATGATGTTACACATATCCATAGTGTGAGTACCAAAAAGTGTAAAGTTGATAACGATAGTCCCACTTACATGTGGCACTGCCGTCTTGGCCATATTGGTGTCAAACGCATGAAGAAGCTCCATGCTGATGGACTTTTGGAGTCACTTGATTTCGAATCATTTGACACATGCGAACCATGCCTCATGGGCAAGATGACCAAGACTCCATTCTCCGGAACAATGGAGCGAGCAACTGACTTGTTGGAGATAATACATACCGATGTATGCGGTCCAATGAGTGTCGAGGCTCGCGGTGGCTACCATTATGTTCTCACCCTCACTGATGACTTTAGCATATATGGGTATGTCTACTTAATGAAACACAAGTCTGAAACCTTTGAAAGGTTCAAGGAATTTCAGAGTGAGGTCGAGAATCAACGTGACAGGAAAATAAAATGCCTACGATCTGATCGTGGCGGAGAATATTTAAGTCACGAGTTTGGCACACACCTTAGGAAATGTGGAATTGTTTCACAGTTCATGCCGCCCGGCACACCTCAGCGAAATGGTGTGTCTGAACGTCGTAATCGCACTCTATTAGATATGGTGCGATCTATGATGTCTCTTACCAACTTACCGCTATCATTTTGGGGATATGCATTAGAGACTACCGCATTCACTTTAAATAGGGCACCGTCTAAATCCGTTGAGACGACACCGTATGAATTATGGTTTGGAAAGAAACCTAAGCTGTCGTTTCTAAAAGTTTGGGGATGCGATGCTTATGTGAAGAAACTTCAACCTGAGAAGCTCGAACCCAAAGCGGAAAAGTGCGTCTTCATAGGATATCCCAAAGAGACTATTGGGTATACCTTCTACCTACGATCCGAGGGCAAAGTCTTTGTTGCCAAGAATGGATCCTTTCTCGAGAAAGAGTTTCTCTCGAAAGAAGTAAGTGGAAGGAAAATAGAACTTGATGAGGTAATTGTACCTCGACTCGACCCGGAGAGTAGCGCAGCACATGAAGTTGTTTCTGTGGAGCCTACACCGGCTAGAGAGGAAGTTAATGATGATGATCATGAAGCTTTAGATCAAGTTGCTACTCGAAGGTCCACTAGGACACGTTCCGCACCAGAGTGGTACGGCAATCCTGTCCTAGAGATCATGTTGTTGGACAACGGTGAACCTTCGAACTATGAAGAAGCAATGGCGGGCCCGGATTCCAACAAATGGCTTGAGGCCATGAAATCCGAGATAGGATCCATGTATGAGAACAAAGTATGGACTTTGGTGGACTTGCCTGATGATAAGCGAGCCATTGAAAACAAATGGATCTTTAAGAAGAAGACTGACGCAGACGGTAATGTGACCGCCTATAAAGCTCGGCTTGTCGCTAAAGGTTATCGACAAGTTCAAGGAGTTGACTACGATGAGACTTTCTCACCCGTAGCGATGCTAAAGTCAGTTCGAATCATGTTAGCAGTTGCCGCATTTTATGATTATGAGATCTGGCAAATGGACGTCAAAACGGAATTCCTTAATGGCTTCCTCAAGGAAGAACTGTATTTGATGCAGCCGGAAGGTTTTGTCGGTCCTAAAGATGCTAACAAGGTATGCAAGCTCCAGCGCTCCATCTATGGGCTGGTGCAAGCATCTCGGAGTTGGAACATTCGCTTTAATGAGGTGATTAAAGCGATTGGGTTTGTACAGGTTTATGGAGAACCCTGTATTTACAAGAAAGTGAGTGGGAGCTCTATAGCATTTCTTATACTGTATGTGGATGACATGCTGATAATGGGAAATAATATAGAACTCTTGGAAAGTATAAAGGCCTACTTGAATAAGTGTTTTTCAATGAAGGACCTTGGAGAAGCTGCTTACATATTAGGTATTAAGATCTATAGAAATAGATCGAAATGCCTCATTGGTCTTTCACAAAGCACATACCTTGAAAAGATATTGAAGAAGTTCAATATGGATCAGTCCAAGAAGGGGTTCTTGCCTGTGTTGCAAGGTGTGAGATTGAGTACGACTCAATGCCCGACCACGACAAAGGATAGAGAAGAGATGAGTGTCATCCCCTATGCTTCAGCCATAGGCTCTATCTTGTATGCCATGCTGTGTACCAGGCCTGATGTGAACCTTGCCATAAGTTTGGTAGGGAGGTACCAAAGTGATCCCGGAGCGGAACACTGGACAGCGGTCAAGAATATCCTGAAGTACCTGAAAAGGACAAAGGACATGTTTCTCGTTTATGGAGGTGCCGAAGAGCTCGTCGTAAAGGGTTACGTCGATGCTAGCTTCGACACAGATCCGGACGACTCCAAGTCGCAAACCGGATATGTGTATATTTTGAATGGAGGGGCAGTGAGCTGGAGAAGCAGCAAGCAAAGCGTCATGGCAGCATCTACATGTGAAGCGGAGTACACAGCTGCTTCGGAAGCAGCAAAGGAGGGAGTCTGGATGAAGGAGTTCATCACCGACCTAGGAGTGATTCCGAATGCGTCGGGCCCGATGACTCTACTCTGTGACAACACTGGAGCTATTGCCCTTGCGAAGGAGCCCAGGTTTCACAAGAAGACAAGACACATCAAGCGCCGTTTCAACTCCATCCGTGATTACATTCAGGAGGGAGACATAGATATTTGTAAAGTGCATACGGATCTGAATGTCGCAGATCCGTTGACTAAACCTCTCTCACGAGCAAAACATGATCAACACCAGAATGCTATGGGTGTTCGATTCATCACAATGTAACTAGATTATTGAATCTAGTGCAAGTGGGAGACTGTTGGAAATATGCCCTAGAGGCAATAATAAAATGGTTATTATTGTATTTCCTAGTTCATGATAATTGTCTGTTGTTCATGCTATAATTGTGTTAACCGGAAACCGTAATACATGTGTGAATACATAGACCACAACGTGTCCCTAGTGAGCCTCTAGTTGGATAGCTCGTTGATCAATAGATGGTCACGGTTTCATGACCATGGACATTGGATGTCATTGATAACGGGATCACATCATTAGGAGAATGATGTGATGGACAAGACCCAATCCTAAGCATAGCACAAGATCGTGTAGTTTGTTTGCTAAAGCTTTTCAATGTCAAGTGTCGTTTCCTTAGACCATGAGATTGTGTAACTCCCGGATACCGTAGGAATGCTTTGGGTGTGCCAAACGTCACAACGTAACTGGGTGGCTACAAAGGTACGCTACGGGTATCTCCGAAAGTGTCTGTTGGGTTGACACAAATCGAGACTGGGATTTGTCACTCCGTGTGACGGAGAGGTATCTCTAGGCCCACTCGGTAAGACATCATCATTATGAGCTCAATGTGACTAAGGAGTTAGTCATGGGATGAGTAAAGAGACTTGCCGGTAACGATATTGAACAAGGTATGGGGATACCGACAATCGAATCTCGGGCAAGTACCATACCGATAGACAAAGGGAATTGTATACGGGATTGATTGAATCCTTGACATCGTGGTTCATCCGATGATATCATCGTGGAGTACGTGGGAGCCAACATGGGTATCCAGATCCCGCTGTTGGTTATTGGCCGGAGAGGTGTCTCGGTCATGTCTACGTGTCTCCCGAACCCGTAGGGTCTACACACTTAAGGTTCGATGACGCTAGGGTTATAGGGAAATAGTGTGCGTGGTTACCTAAGGTTGTTCGGAGTCCCGGATGAGATCCCGGACGTCACGAGGAGTCCCGAAATGGTCCGGAGACGAAGATTGATATATAGGAAGTGAGGTTTTGGTTACCGGAAGTGTTCCGGGTGTCTCCGGTGTTGGAAATATGCCCTAGAGGCAATAATAAATTAGTTATTATCATATTTCCTTGTTCATGATAATCGTTTATTATCCATGCTATAATTGTATTGATCGGAGACTTAAATGCATGTGTGGATACATAGACAAAACCATGTCCCTAGTATGCCTCTAATGGACTAGCTCGTTGATCAAAGGATGGTTAAGGTTTCCTAGCCATGGACATGAGATGTCATTTGATAATGGGATCACATCATTAGGAGAATGATGTGATGGATAAGACCCAAAATACAAACATAGCATATGATCGTGTCAGTTTATTGCTACTGTTTTCTGCATGTCAAGTATATGTTCCTATGACCATGAGATCATGCAACTCACGGATATCGGAGGAGTGCCTTGTGTGTATCAAACGTCGCAACGTAACTGGGTGACTATAAAGGTATCTCCGATGGTGTCTGTTGAGTTGGCATGGATCGAGACTGGGATTTGTTACTCCGTGTAACGGAGAGGTATCTCGGGGCCCACTTGGTAATGCAACATCACAATAAGCCTTGCAAGCAATGTGACTAATTGTTAGTTGCGGGATCTTGTATTACGGAACGAGTAAAGAGACTTGCCGGTAACGAGGTTGAACTAGGTATGGAGATACCGACGATCGAATCTCGGGCAAGTAACATACCGAAGAACAACGGAAACGATATACGGGATTAACTGAATCCTTGACATAGAGGTTCGACCGATAAAGATCTTCGTAGAATATGTAGGAACCAATGTGGACGTCCAGGTCCCGCCATTGGTTATTGACCATAGAGGTGTCTCGGTCATGTCTACATAGTTCTCGAACCCGCAGGGTCTGCACACTTAAGGTTCGGTGACGTTTCGGTAGTGTAGAGTTATGTATGGTGGTGACCGAAGGTTGTTCAGAGTCCCGGATGAGATCCCGGACATCACGAGGAGCTCCGGAATGGTCCGGAGGTAAAGATTCATATATAGGAAGTCCCAGTTTGGTTTCCGGAAAAGTTTCGGGCTCATCGGTAGTGTACCAGGAGTATCGGTATTGTACCGGGAGTGCCGGTAGTGTACCGGAGGACCTCCGGGAGGGGTATTTCGACCCCAAGAGGTCCATGGGCTGTGGGAGAATAATAACCAGCCCTTAGTGGTCTGGGAAAACAGCCACAAAGGCCCATGGCACAGGAGAGAAAGTCCTAAAGCAAAAAGTGGAAAATCAGCCAATAGGAGGCAATCCTACTCCAACTAGGATTGGAGGTGAAGTAGGATTGCTCCCACCTCCTATTTCGGCCGAGCCAAAGGCCTTGGCTGCCTCTCCTCTCCTCTCCTCCTATATATACTAGTGGATTGGGTGGTTTTTGGATAGAATTTCCGGCCACGTGCTACCCGTTTCACCGGTGCACAGTTTCTCCTCTAGATTGGTTTTCCGCAGCGCTTAGGCGAAGCCCTGCCGGAATCACTCCACCACCATCACCGGAGCGCCGTCACGCTGCCGGTGAACTCTATCTCCTCTCCACCTCCTCTTTCTGGATCAAGACGGTGGAGATCGTCATCAAGCTGCACGTGTGCTGAACGCGGAGGTGCCGTCCGTTCGGCGCTAGATCGGAAGGACCGTGATCGAGATCGCGAGACGGTTCGTGATGAGATCGCGGAACGGATCGTGATGAGTTCGCGGGACAGATCGTGATCAAGATCGTGAGACGGATCGTGATGAGATCGCGGGACGGATCGTGATGAGTTCACGGGACGGATCGTGATTGGATCGCGGGACGGATCGTGATGAGATCGCGAGACGCTCGGCGATTTGGATCGCGAAGATGTTCGACTACACCAACCGCGTTTCTTAACACTTCCCGCTTAGCAATCTACAAGGGTATGTAGATCCACTCTCCCTCTCGTAGATGCTCATCACCATGGATAGGTTTGCGTGTGCGTAGGAAAATTTTTGTTTCCCATGCGACATTCCCCAACAGTGGTATCAGAGCTAGGTTGATGGTTCGATGAGATCTCGAGTAGAACACAAAAGGTTTGTGGGCGTTGATGCTTAGATTGCTTCCTCCCTTGGTCGTATGTTGGTTCAGCGGGATTGTGAGATGAAGCGGCCCGGACCAACATAACTCGTACGCTTACGAGAGACCGGTTCCCTCGACGCAACTTGTTGCCTAGATGGCTTGCGGGTGACAGTTTCTCTCACTTTAGTTGGATCGGATTCGACAAAGGCGGTCCTTGAGAAGGTTGAAAAGCAAACTAGTGTATCACCGTTGTGGTTTATGCGTAGGTGAGAATCGTTCTTGCTAGATACCCATAGCAGCCACGTAAAATATGCAACAACAATTAGAGGACGTCTAACTTGTTTTTGCAGGGTATGTTGTGATGTGATATGGCCAATTAAATGATGAGATATATGTGATGTATGAGATGATCATGTGATGTATAGATTATCACGACTTGCATGTCGATGAGTACGGCAACCGGCAGGAGCCATAGGGTTGTCTTTAATTATTGTATGACCTGCGTGTCAATCATTAAAGCGCTATGTAATGCTTTACTTTATCGCTACGGTAGCAATAGTAGTAGAAGCATGCAGGGCGTGACAACCCCGATGGCGACATGTTGATGGAGATCATGGTGTCATGCCGGTGACGATGGAGATCATGCCGGTGCTTTCTAGATGGAGATCAAAAGCACAAGTTCATGGCCATATCATGTCACTTATGATTTGCATGTGATGTTAATCCTTTTTATGCACCTTGTTTTGCTTAGGACGACGGTAGCATTATAAGGTGATCCCTCACTTAATTTCAAGATAAATTGTGTTCTCCCCGAGTGTGCACCGTTGCGAAAGTTCGTCGTGTTGAGACACCACGTGATGATCGGGTGTGATAGACTCTACGTTCACATACAACGGGTGCAAGCCAGATTTGCACGCGCAGAACACTCGGGTTAAACTTGACGAGCCTAGCATGTACAGACATGGCCTCGGAACACAAGAGACCGAAAGGTCGAGCATGAGTCATATAGTGGATATGATCAACATAATGATGTTCACCATTGAAGCCACCTTAACTCACGTGATGATCGGACTTGAGTTGGTGAATTTGGATCATGTATCACTCGAATGACCCGAGGGATGTCAATTTGAGTGGGAGTTCTTAAGTAATATGATTAATTGAACTCATTATCATGAACATAGTCAAAGTGTCTTTGCAAATTATGTTGTAGATTACTAGCTCGCGCTGTAGCTCCCTTGTATTTTTATATGTTCCTAGAGAAATAGAGTTGAAAGATGTTGGTAGCAATATTGCGGACAGGGTCCGTGATCTGAGGATTGTCCTCATTGCTGCACAGAAGGCTTATGTCCTTAATGCACCGCTCGGTGCGCCACCCCCTCTAGCGTCGTCCATAGATGTTGTGAACATCTGACAGACACGTTTCGATGACTACTTGATAGTTTAGTGCGTCATGCATTACGGCTTAGAATTGAGGCTCGGAAATGTTTTGAAACGTCACGGAACATATGAGATGTTCTAGGAGCAGAGATTGTGATCTCAGGCTCGTGCCTTTGTTGCGAGATATGAGATCTCCAACAAGATTCTTTGCTTGTAAGATGAAGGAGAATAGCTCAATCGTTGAGCATGTACTCAGATTGTCTGGGTACTACAATCGCTTGAATCAAGTGGGAGTTTATCTTCCAGATAAGATAGTGATTGATATACTTCTCCAAGTCACTATCACTAAAGCTACTAGAACTTAGTGATGAACTATAATACACCAGGGATAGAAGTATTGATCCCTGAGCTGTTCGCGATGTTTGACACCGCGAAGGTAGAAATCAAGAAGGAGCGTCAAGTGTTGATGGTTAATCAAACCACTAGTTTCGAAAAGGGCAAGAGCAAGGAGGGAAACTTCATGGATAGCAAGTCAGTTACTGCTCCAGTGAAGCAACGAAAAATTGAACTCAAACCCGAGACTAAGTGCTTCTATTATGAGGTGAGAGGTCGCTGAAGGGGAACAACCCTAGATACTTGGTAGATAAGAAGGCTGGCAACATCGACAGAAGTATATTTGATATACGAGTTATTGATGTGTACCTTGCTAGTACTCCTAGTAGCACCTGGGTATTGGATACCGGTTCGGTTGCTAAATGTTAGTAACTCGAAATAAAAGCTACGGAATAAACGGAGAACTAGCTAAGGGTGAGGTGACGATATGTGTTGGAAGTGTTTCCAAGGTTGATGTGATCAACATCGCACGCTCTCTCTACCTTCAGGATTAGTGACGAACCTAAATAAATGTTATTTGGTGTTTTGCGTTGAGCATGAACCTGATTAGATCATGTTTATTGCAATACGCTTATTCATTTAAGTTAGGGAATAATGGTTATTCTGTTTACATGAATAATACCTTCAATGGTCATGCACCCAGTGAGAATGGTTTGTTGAAATCTTGATCGTAGTATTACACATGTTCATAACATTGATGTCAAAAGACACAAAGTTAATAATGATAGTACCACATACTTGTGGCACTGCCGCTAAATGTCATATTGGTATAAAGCGCATGTAGAAACTCCATGTTGATGGATATTTGGACTCATTCGATTTCGAATCGGTTGAGACATGCGAACCATGCCTCTTGGGCAAGATGACTAAAGGACCCCCTTGGATGGAGCGGGCAAGTGATTCATTGGAAATGATACATGTTGATGTATGCAATCTAGTGAGTCCTGTAGCGTGCAGTGGATATCGTTATTTTCTTACCTTCACTGATGATTTGAGTAGATATAGTGTATATTTACTTAATGAAACACAAGTCTGAATCGTTTGAAAGGTTCAAGCAAATTCAGAGTGAAGTTTAAAGATCATCGTGACAAGAAGATAAAAATGAGTGCGATATGATCGTGGAGGTGAATATCTGAGTCACGAGTTTGGCATACAACTTAAGACAATGTGAAAGTTGTTTCACAACTAAACGCCACCTGGAACACCATAGTGTGATGGTGTGTCCGAACATCATAGTTATGCTCTATTGGACATGGTGCGTAATATGATGTCTCTTGTCGTTTTACTACTATAATTTTGGGGTTATGCATTAGAGACAACTACATTCACTTTAAATAGGGCACCGTCTAAATCCGTTGAGATGACACCGTGTGAATTATGGTTTGATAGAAACCTAAGCTGTCATTTCTTAATGTTTGGGGCTGCGATGCTTGTGTGGAAAATGTTTTCACATAATAAGCTAGAACCCAAAGCGGACAAATGTATCTTCATAGAATACCCTAAGAACAGATGGGTATGCCTTCTATCTCAGATCCGAGTGCAAAGTGTTTGTTGCTAGAACTGGGTCCTTTCTCGAGAAAAAGTTTCTCTCGAAAGAATTGAGTGGGAGGAAGATAGAACTTGATGAGGTTGTTAAACCTTTGTTCAACCAGAGAGTAGCGCAACGCAGAAAGATGTTTCTGTGAAGCCTACGTTAGTTGAAGAGGAAGTTAATGATGATGATCATGAAGCTTCAGGATCAAGTTACTATCGAACTTCATAGGTCGACAAGGATGTGTACTGCTCTTGAGCGGTACGACAACTCTGTCTTGGAGGTCATGTTGTTGGACAACGATAAACCTACGAGCTATGGAGAAGCGATGATGGGCCCGGATTCCGACAAATGGTTGGAGGCCATGAAATCCGAGATAGGATCCATGTATTAAAACCAAGTGTAGACTTTGGTAGACTTGCTCGTTGGACGGCAGGTCATTGAGTACAAATGGATCTTTAAAATGAAGACAGACATTGATGGTGAATGTCACTATTTGTAAAGCTCGACTTGTTGCAAAGATGTTTGTGACAAGTTCAAGGAGTTGACTAGGATGAGACTTTCTCACTCGTAGCAATGCTAAAAGTCTGTTGGAATTATGTTAGCAGTTGTTGTGTTTTCAATTATGAAATCTGGCAGATGGATGTCAAAACATCATTTCCTTAATGGTTTACTTGAGGAAAGGTTGTATGTGATACAACCAGAAGGTTTTGTCAGGCCTAAGGATGCTAAAAGGTGTGCGAGCTTCGGTGATCCTTCCATGGACTGAAGCAAGCATCTCGGAGTTGGAATATACGCTTTGATGAGGTGATCAAAGTTTTGATGTTATACAAAGTTTATGAGAAACTTGTATTTGCAATAAAGTGAGTGGGAGCACTATAGAATTTCTGATAAGTATATGTGGATGATATATTGTTGTTCAGAAATAATGTAGAGTTTCTGGAAAGCATAAAACGGTTATTTGGAAAGTGATTTTCAAAGGAAGACCTGGATAAAGCTACCTAATTGTTGAGCATCAAAATCTATAGAGATAGATCAAGATGCTTGATGAGACTTTCAATGAGTGCATACCTTCACAATATTTTGAAAGAGTTCAAAATGGATCAGCCAGAGAAATAGTTCTCGTCTGATTTGTAAGGTGTGAAGTTGAGTGAGACTCAAAGTTTGACAACGGCAGAAGAAAGAGAAAGGACGAACGTCGTCCCCTATGCCTTAGCCATAGGCTCTATATTATGCCATGCTTTGTACCGCACCTATGTGTGCCTTGCCATGAGTCTGTCAAGGGGTACAAGAGTGGTCCAGGAGTGGATCACTGGACAGCGGTCGGAATTATCCTTAGTAACCAGAGGACTAAGGAAATGTTTCTTGATTATGGAGGTGATAAAGAGTTCGTCGTAAAGAGTTACGTCGATGCAAGCTTTAACACCTATCCGGATGACTAGTAGTAGCAATCTGGATACGTATAGTGGAGCAGCCATTTGGAATTAGTACCAAGTGGAGTGTGGTAGCAGTGTTTACGGTTTGACATAGAGATATGCAAAGTACACACGGATCTGAATATCGCAGACCCGTTGACTATAAGACCTCTCTCACATGCAAAGCATGATCGAACCCTAGAACTCATTGGATGTTAGATTCATAACAATGCGAATCACATGGTGATGTGAACTAGATTATTGACTCTAGTGCAAGTGGGAGACTGTTGGAAATATGCCCTAGAGGCAATAATAAATTAGTTATTATCATATTTCCTTGTTCATGATAATCGTTTATTATCCATGCTATAATTGTATTGATCGGAGACTTAAATGCATGTGTGGATACATAGACAAAACCATGTCCCTAGTATGCCTCTAATGGACTAGCTCGTTGATCAAAGGATGGTTAAGGTTTCCTAGCCATGGACATGAGATGTCATTTGATAACGGGATCACATCATTAGGAGAATGATGTGATGGATAAGACCCAAACTACAAACATAGCATATGATCGTGTCAGTTTATTGCTACTGTTTTCTGCATGTCAAGTATATGTTCCTATGACCATGAGATCATGCAACTCACGGATATCGGAGGAGTGCCTTGTGTGTATCAAATGTCGCAACGTAACTGGGTGACTGTAAAGGTGCTCTACAGGTATCTCCGATGGTGTCTGTTGAGTTGGCATGGATCGAGACTGGGATTTGTTACTCCGTGTAACGGAGAGGTATCTCGGGGCCCACTTGGTAATGCAACATCACAATAAGCCTTGCAAGCAATGTGACTAATTGTTAGTTGCGGGATCTTGTATTACGGAATGAGTAAAGAGACTTGCCGGTAACGAGGTTGAACTAGGTATGGAGATACCGACGATCGAATCTCGGGCAAGTAACATACCGAAGAACAACGGGAACGATATACGGTATTAACTGAATCCTTGACATAGAGGTTCGACCGATAAAGATCTTCGTAGAATATGTAGGAACCAATGTGGACGTCCAGGTCCTGCCATTGGTTATTGACCGTAGAGGTGTCTCGGTCATGTCTACATAGTTCTCGAACCCGCAGGGTCTGCACACTTAAGGTTCGGTGACGTTTCGGTAGTGTAGAGTTATGTATGGTGGTGACCGAAGGTTGTTCGGAGTCCCGGATGAGATCCCGGACATCACGAGGAGCTCCGGAATGGTCCGGAGGTAAAGATTCATATATAGGAAGTCCCAGTTTGGTTTCCGGAAAAGTTTCGGGCTCATCGGTAGTGTACCAGGAGTATCGGTATTGTACCGGGAGTGCCGGTAGTGTACCGGAGGACCTCCGGGAGGGGTATTTCGACCCCAAGAGGTCCATGGGCTGTGGGAGAATAATAACCAGCCCTTAGTGGTCTGGGAAAACAGCCACAAAGGCCCATGGCACAGGAGAGAAAGTCCTAAAGCAAAAAGTGGAAAATCAGCCAATAGGAGGCAATCCTACTCCAACTAGGATTGGAGGTGAAGTAGGATTGCTCCCACCTCCTATTTCGGCCGAGCCAAAGGCCTTGGCTGCCTCTCCTCTCCTCTCCTCCTATATATACTAGTGGATTGGGTGGTTTTTGGATAGAATTTCCGGCCACGTGCTACCCGTTTCACCGGTGCACAGTTTCTCCTCTAGATCAGTTTTCCGCAGCGCTTAGGCGAAGCCCTGCCGGAATCACTCCACCACCATCACCGGAGCGCCGTCACGCTGCCGGTGAACTCTATCTCCTCTCCACCTCCTCTTGCTGGATCAAGACGGTGGAGATCGTCATCAAGCTGCACGTGTGCTGAACGCGGAGGTGCCGTCCGTTCGGCGCTAGATCGGAAGGACCGTGATCGAGATCGCGAGACGGTTCGTGATGAGATCGCGGAACGGATCGTGATGAGTTCGCGGGACAGATCGTGATCAAGATCGTGATACGGATCGTGATGAGATCGCGGGACGGATCGTGATGAGTTCACGGGACGGATCGTGATTGGATCGCGGGACGGATCGTGATGAGATCGCAGGACGCTCGGCGATTTGGATCGCGAAGATGTTCGACTACACCAACCGCGTTTCTTAACGCTTCCCGCTTAGCAATCTACAAGGGTATGTAGATCCACTCTCCCTCTTGTAGATGCTCATCACCATGGATAGGTTTGCGTGTGCGTAGGAAAATTTTTGTTTCCCATGCGACGTTCCCCAACATCCGGTAGTGTACCGGGACCACCGGGAGGGTTCCGGGGGTCCACCAAGTGGGCCCACCTGCCCCGGAAGGTTCCATGGGCCAAGAGTGGGAGGGAGCCAGCCCCTAGGTGGGCTGGTGCGCCTCCCACCCCAGCCCAAGGCGCAGCAAGGGTGGAGGGGGGCAAACCCTAGGCTTAGATGGGCCTTAAGGCCCACCCTAGGGCGCCTCCACCTCTCCTTGCCCTGGCCGCCGGCCAGATGGGTTTCTGGAGGCTGCCGCCACCCCTAGGGTGGAACCCTAGGGCGCAGCACCTCTCCTCCCCTCCTCCTATATATAGTGGAGGTATTTGGGGCTGCACAACACACGAGTTCATCTCCTCCCTGGTGCAGCCCTACTCCTCCCTCTCCTTGTTCCCCGTAGTGCTTAGCGAAGCTCTGCCGGAGTACCACGCAGCTCCACCGCCACCACGCCGTCGTGTTGCCAGAGCTCTCCCTCAACCTCTCCTCCCTCCTTGCTGGATCAAGGCGTAGGAGATGTCACCGGGCTGCACGTGTGTTGAACGCGGAGGTGCCATCCGTTCGGCACTTGATCGGATCTACCGCGATATGAATCGCTGCGAGTACGACTCCATCAACCGCGTTCTAGCAACGCTTCCGCTTAGAGATCTTCAAAGGTATGAAGATCCAATCTCTCCCCGCTCGTTTTCTAGTTTCTCCATAGATAGATCTTGGTGACACGTAGGAAAATTTTGATTTACTACTACGTCTCCCAACAACCGGGTCCCTCGATCGCAACGTGTTGCTTAGATGGCTTGCGGGTGCCAGTTTCTCTCACTTTAGTTGGATCGGATTCGACAAAGGCTGTCCTTGAGAAGGTTGAAAAGCAACTAGTGTATCACCATTGTGGTTTTTGTGTAGATGATAATTGTTCTTGCTAGATACCCGTAGCAGCCACGTAAAACATGCAACAAAAATTAGAGGACGTCTTACTTGTTTTTGCAGGGTATGTTGTGATATGATATGGCCAATTACATGATGTGATATATGTGATGTATGAGATGGTCATGTGATGTATAGATTATCACGACTTGCACGTCGATGAGTACGACAACCGGCAGGAGCCATAGGGTTGTCTTTAATTATTGTATGACCTGCGTGTCAATCATTAAGCACTATGTAATGCTTTACTTTATCGCTACGGTAGCAATAGTAGTAGAAGCATGTTGGGCATGACAACCCTAATGGCGACACGTTGATGAAGATCAAGATGATGGAGATCATGGTGTCGTGCCGGTGATGATGGAGATCATGTCGGTGCTTTCATGATGGAGATGAAAAGCACAAGATCATGGACAATTCATGTCACTTATGATTTTCATGTGATGTTAATCCTTTTATGCACCTTGTTTTGCTTAGGACGACGGTAGCATTATAAGGTGATCCCTCACTTAATTTCAAGATAAATTTTGTTCTCCCCGAGTGTGCACTGTTGCGAAAGTTCGTCGTGTCGAGACACGACGTGATGATCGGGTGTGATAGACTCTACGTTCACATACAACGGGTGCAAGCTAGTTTTGCACGTGCAGAACACTCGGGTTAAACTTGACGAGCCTAGCATGTACAGACATGGCCTCGGAACACAAGAGACCGAAAGGTCGAACATGAGTCATATGGTAGATATGATCAACATAATGATGTTCACCATTGAAGCCACCTTAACTCACGTGATGATCGGACTTGAGTTGGTGAATTTGGATCATGTGACACTCAGATGACCCGAGGGATGTCAATTTGAGTGGTTGCTTTAGTAATTTGATTAACTAAACTCATTATCTTGAACAATAGTCAAAGTAACCTTCGCATATTTATGTTGTAGATCAATGGCTCGCGCAGTAGCACCCTTGAATTTTAATGCGTTCCTAGAGAAAGCTAAGTTGAAAGATGATGGAAGTAACTTTGTTGACTAGGCCCGTAATCTGAGGATTATCCTCACGGCTTCCCAGAAACAATATGTCCTTGATGCAACGCTTGGTAACCAACCAGAAGACATGACCTCCGAAGACGTTAAGAATGCTTGGGAGGCTCGTGCTGGAGACTACTCAACAGTTCAGTGTGCAATATTGTATGGCTTAGAACCGGGACATCAAAGACGTTTTGAATGTCATGGAGCATATGAGATGTTCCAGGAGTTGAAGTTTATCTTTCAGAAGAACGCCCGGATCGAGAGGTATGAGACCTTCGATAAATTCTATGCTTGCAAGATGGAGGAGAACGGGTCTATCAGTGAGCACATACTCAGAATGTCTGGGTATTCAAATCATCTAGCGGAGTTGGGAATTATCCTCCCGCCAGAGGCAATCACTGACAGAGTTCTTCAATCATTGCCGCCTAGTCATAAGAGCTTTGTAATGAACTATAACATGCACGAGATGAACAAGTCAGTCGTCGAGCTGTTTGCGATGCTGAAAGTCGCTGAGTCTAAAATCCAGAAAGAACATCAAGTGTTGATGGTCAATAAAACTACTAGTTTCAAGAAAAATGGCAAGGGCAAAGGCAAGAAGGGTAAAACCAAGAAGGATGGCAAAGCAGTTGCTACTCCTACAAAGAAGCCTAAGCACGGACCTAAGCCAGAAACTGAGTGCTTTCATTGCAAAGGAACTGGTCACTGGAAGCGGAACTACCCCAAGTACCTGGCTGATAAGAAGGCGGCCAACGACAAACAAGGTATATATGATATACATGTTATTGATGTGTACCTTACTAGCTCCCGTAGTAGTGTCTGGGTATTTGATACCGGTTCGGTTGCTCACATTTGCAACTCAAAGCAGGAACTACGGAATAAACGAAGGCTGGCGAAGGACGAAGTGACGATGCACGTGGGAAATGGTTCCAAGGTTGATGTGATTGCCGTCGGCACGCTCTCTCTTTGATTACCATCGGGATTAGTGATGAACCTGAATAATTGTTATTTAGTGCATGCGTTAAGCATGAATATTATATCTGGATCTTGTTTATTGCGAGACGGTTACTCATTTAAATCAGAGAATAAAGGTTGTTCAATTTATATGAGTAATATCTTTTATGGTCATGCACCCAATGTTAGGGGTTTATTCATATTGAATCTTGATAGTGATGACACACATGTTCATACTATTGATGCCAAAAGATGTAGAGTTGATAATGATAGTACCACTTTCATGTGGCACTACCGTTTAGGTCATATTGGTGTAAAACGCATGAGGAAGCTCCATGCTGATGGACTTTTGGAGTCACTTGATTTTGAATCACTTGACACATGTGAACCATGCGTCATGGCCAAGATGACTAAAACGCCGTTCTCTGGAACAATGGAACGGGCAAGTGCCTTATTGGAAATCATACATACTGATGTGTGCGGTCCAATGAATGTTGCAGCGCGCGGTGGATATCGTTATTTTCTCACCTTCACTGATGACTTAAGTAGATATGGGTATATTTACTTAATGAAACACAAGTCTGAAACATTTGAAAAGTTCAAGCAATTTCAGAGTGAAGTTGAGAATCATCGTATCAAGAAGATTAAGTTCCTGCGATCTGATCGAAGAGGTAAATATCTGAGTTATGACTTTGGCAGTCACTTAAGACAATGTGGAATTGTTTCATAGTTGACACCGCCCGGAACACCACAGCGTAATGGTGTGTCCCAACGTCGTAATCGAACCTTATTAGATATGGTGCGTTCTATGATGTCTCTTGCTGATTTGCCACTATCGTTTTGGGGTTATGCATTAGAGACAGCTGCATTCACTTTAAATAGTGCACCATCGAAATAAGTTGAGACGACACCATATGAACTATGGTTTGGCAAAAGGCCAAAGTTGTCGTTTCTTAAAGTTCGGGGATGTGATGGTTATGTCAAAAAGCTTCAGCCAGAAAAGCTGGAACCCAAAGCGGAGAAATGCGTCTTCATAGGATATCCAAAAGAGACAGTCGGGTATACCTTCTATCTCAGATCTGAAGGCAAAGTGTTTGTCACTAAGAACGGAACATTTCTTGAGAAAGAGTTTCTCTCGAAAGAATTGAGTGGGAGGAAAATAGAGCTTGATGAGGTTATTGAACCTTTACTTCAACCAAAAAGTAGCGCAGCGTAGAAAGTTGTTTCTGTGGAACCTACGACAGTAGAAGAGGAAGTTAATTATGATGATGATGAAGCTTTGTATCAAGCTACTATTGAACCTCGTAGGTCGACAAGGGTGCGTACTACTCCTGAGTGGTACGTCAACCCTGTCTTAGAGGTCATGTTGTTGGATAACAATTAACCTACGAGCTATGGAGGAGCAGTGATGGGCCCGGATTCCGAGAAATGGTTAGAGGCCATGAAATCCAATATGGGATCCATTTATGAAAACAAAGTATGGACTTTGGAAGTATTACCTGAAGGGCGAAAGGCTATTTAGAATAAATGGATCTTTAAGAAGAAGAGAGACACGGACGGTAATATCACTGTCTATAAAGCTCGACTTGTGGCAAAGGGTTTTCCACAAGTTCAAGGAGTTGACTACGATGAGACTTTCTCACCCATAGTGATGCTTAAATCTGTCGGAATCATGTTGGCAATAGCTGCTTATTTCGACTATGAAATTTGGCAGATGGATTTCAAAACGGCGTTCCTCAACAGTTTCCTTGAGGAAGAGTTGCATATGATGCAACCCGAAGGTTTTGTCGATCCAGAGAATGCTGACAAAGTTTGCAAACTCCAGCGATCCATTTATGGACTAGTGCAAGCATCTCGAAGTTAGAATAAGCGCTTTGATGAGGTGATCAAAGCGTTTGAGTTTATACAAGTTGATGGAGAAGCTTGTATTTACAAGAAAGTGAGTGGGGGCTCTATAGCGTTTCTAATATTATATGTGGATGACATATTGCTGATTGGAAACAATATAGAAATGCTGGAAAGCGTGAAGGAATATTTAAACAAGAGTTTTTCAATGAAGGACCTAGGAGAAGCTGCTTACATATTAGGCATGAAGATCTACAGAGATTGATCGAAACGCTTAATAGCACTTTCACAGAGCACATACCTTGATAAAGTTTTGAAGAAGTTCAAAATGGATCATTCCAAGAAGGGGTTCTTGCCTGTGTTACAAGGTGTGAAGTTCAGTAAGACTCAATGCCCAGTGACTGCAGAACATTGAAAAAAGATGAGTATCATCAACTATGCTTCAGCCATAGGCTCTATCATGTATGCAATGTTGTGCACAAGAACCGATGTCAGCCTTGCCATAAGTATGGCCGGAAGGTTTCAAAGTGATCCTGGAATGGAGCACTAGCAAGCGGTCAAGAATATCCTAAAGTACCTGAAAAGGACAAAGGAAATGTTTCTCATTTATGGAGGTGATGAAGAGCTCGTCGTAAAGGTTTACGTTGATGCAAGCTTTGACACTGATCCGGACGTCTCTAAGTTGCAAACCGGATACGTATTTATTCTTGACGGAGGAGCGGTAAGCTGGTGTAGTTCCAAGCAAAGCATGGTAGCTGATTCTACGTGCGAAGCAGAGAACATCGCAGCCTTGGAGGCGGCGAAGGAAGGTGTCTGGATGAAGCAGTTCATAACAGATCTTGGAGTAATGCCTAGTGCACTAAATCCAATGAACCTGTTTTGTGATAACACTAGTGCCATTGCTCTAGCCAAGGAACCAAGGTTTCACAAGAGGACCAGACACATAAAGCGACGCTTCAACTCAAATCGAGGAGAAGGACATAAATATCTGCAAAGTGCACACAGATCTGAATGTTGCAGACCCGTTGACTAAACCTCTTCCAAGGGCTAAACATGATCAACACCAGAGCTGCATGGGTGTTCGATTCATTACCATGTAAATCACATAGTGATGTGAACTAGATTATTAACTCTAGTGCAAGTGGGAGACTGTTGGAAATATGCCCTAGAGGCAATAAATAAAGTGTTTACTGTTATATTTCCTTGTTCATGATAATCGTTTATTATCCATGCTATAATTGTATTGATTGGTAACACATTACATCTGTGGGTAAATAGACAACACACTGTCCCTAGTATGCCTCTAGTAAACTAGCTCATTGATCAAAGATGGTCAAGGTTTCCTAGCCATTGACATGTGATGTCATTTGATAACGGAATCACATCATTAGGAGAATGATGTGATGGACAAGACCCAAACTACAAACATAGCATATGATCGTGTCAGTTTATTGCTACTGTTTTCTACATGTCAAGTATGTGTTCCTATGACCATGAGATCATGCAACTCACGGACATCGGAGGAGTGCCTTGTGTGTATCAAACGTCGCAACGTAACTGGGTGACTATAAAGGTGCTCTACAGGTATCTCCGAGGGTGTCTGTTGAGTTGGCATGGATCAAGATTGGGATTTGTTACTCCGTGTAATGGAGAGGTATCTCGGGGCCCACTCTGTAATACAACATCAAAATGAGCCTAGCAAGCAATGCAACTAAGTGTTAGTTGCGGGATCTTGTATTACGGAATGAGTAAAGAGACTTGCCGGTAACGAGGTTGAACTAGGTATGGAGATACCGACGATCGAATCTTGGGCAAGTAACATACTGAAGAACAAAGGGAACATCATACGGGATTAACTGAATCCTTGACATAGAGGTTCGACCGATAAAAATCTTCGTAGAATATGTAGGAACCAATGTGGACATCCAGATCCCGCCATTGGTTATTGACCATAGAGGTGTCTCGGTCATGTCTACATAGTTCTCAAACCCGCAGGGTCTTCACACTTAAGGTTTGGTGATGTTTCGGTAGTATAGAGTTATGTATGGTGGTGACTGAAGTTTGTTCGGAGTCCTAGATGAGTTCCCAGACATCACGAGGAGCTCCGGAATGGTCCGGAGGTAAAAATTCATATATAGGAAGTCCTGTTTTGGTCGCCGAAAAATTTCCGGGCTTATCGGTAGTGTACCGGGAGTGCCGGTAGTCTACTGGGAGACCTCCGGGAGGGGTATTTAGACCCAATTGGTTTCATGGGCTGTGGGAGAGTTAATATCAGCCCTTAGTGGGCTGGTGGAAATCCCACACAAGGCCCATGAGGCTTGGAAGAAAAGCCCAAAGATAAAAAGGTGGAAAAAGGCAAAAAATAGGGTGAATCCTAGTCGTACTAGGATTGGAGGTGGATTCCACCTCTCCCAATTGATTGGGTCGACCCAATTGCTTTTCCCTTGAGGGCCAAGCCTCCTCCTATCTTCCTCTTATATATACTAGAGGTTTTAGGGTTTTTTGGCACCAGATTTTAGCCACGTGCTACCCGTTCCTCCAGTGCGTAATTTCTCCTCTAGATCAGATTTCCGCGGTGCTTAGGTGAAGCCCTGCCGGAATTGCACCACCACCATCGCTGGAGCGTTGTCATGCTGCCGGCGAACTCTTCTACCTCTCCGCTCTCTCTTGCTGGATCAAGACGGCGGAGATCGTCATCAAGCTACACGTGTGCTGAACGCGGAGGTGCCGTACGTTCGGCGCTAGATCGGAAGGATCGTGATCAAGTTCGTGGGACGGATCGTGATCAAGTTCGCGGGACGGATCGTGATTAGATCGCGGGACGGATCGTGATTGGATCGTGGGACGCACGGCGATTTGGATCGCGAAGACGTTCGACTACACCAACCGCGTTACTTAACGCTTCCCGCTTAGCGATCTACAAGGGTACGTAGATCCACTCTCCCTCTCGTAGATGCTCATCACCATGGATAGACCTGCGTGTGCGTAGGAATATTTTTGTTTCCCATGCAACATTCCCCTACAAAAACCAAGAAGGATGGCAAAGCAGTTGCTACTCCTACAAAGAAGCCTAAGCATGGACCTAAGCCAGAAACTGAGTGCTTTCATTGTAAAGGAACTGGTCACTGGAAGCGGAACTGCCCCAAGTACCTTGCTGACAAGAAGGCGGCCAACAACAAACAAGGTATATATGATATGCATGTTATTTATGTGTACCTTACTAGCTCTCATAGTAGTGCCTGGGTATTTGATACCGCGGTTTGGTTGCTCACATTTGCAACTCAAAGCAGGAACTACGAAATAAACGAAGGTTGCCGAAGAACGAGGTGATGATGCGCGTGGGAAATGGTTCCAAGGTTGATGTGATTGCCGTTGGCACGCTCTCTCTTTGATTACCATTGGGATTAGTGATGAACCTGAATAATTGTTATTTAGTGCCTGCGTTAAGCATGAACATTATATCTGGATCTTGTTTATTGCAAGACGGTTAATCACTTAAATCAGAGAATAAAGGTTGTTCTATTTATATGAGTAATATCTTTTATGGTCGTGCACCCAATGTTAGGGGTTTATTCATATTGAATCTTGATAGTGATGACACACATGTTCATAACATTGATGCCAAAAGATGTAGAGTTGATAATGATAGTACCACATTCTTGTGGCACTGCCGTTTAGGTCATATTGGTGTAAAACGCATGAGCAAGCTCCATGCTGATGGACTTTTGGAGTCACTTTATTTTGAATCACTTGACACATGTGAACCATGCCTCATGGGCAAGATGACTAAAACGCCGTTCTCTGGAACAATTGAACGGGCAAGTGACTTATTGGAAATCATACATACTGATGTGTGCGGTCCAATGAATGTTTTAGCGCGCGGTGGATATCGTTATTTTCGCACCTTCACCGATGACTTAAGTAGATATGGGTATATTTACTTAATGAAACACAAGTCTAAAACGTTTGAAAAGTTCAAGCACTTTCAGAGTGAAGTTGAGAATCATCGTAACAAGAAGATTAAGTTCCTGCGATCTGATCGAGGAGGTGAATATCTGAGTTATGTGTTTGGCAGTCACTTAAGACAATGTGGAATTGTTTCACAGTTGACACCGCCCGGAACACCACAGCGTAATGGTGTGTCCGAACATCGTAATCAAACCTTATTAGATATGGTGCGTTCTATGATGTCCCTTGCTGATTTGCCACTATCGTTTTGGGGTTATGCATTAGAGACAGATGCATTCACTTTAAATAGGGCACCATCGAAATCCGTTGAGACGACGCCATATGAACGATGGTTTGGCAAAAGGCCAAAGTTGTCATTTCTTAAAGTTTAGGGATGTGATTCTTATGTCAAAAAGCTTCAGCCTGAAAAGCTGGAACCCAAAGTGGAGAAATGTGTCTTCATAGGATACCCGAAAGAGACAGTCGGGTATACCTTCTATCTCAGATCCGAAGGCAAAGTTTTTGTCGCTAGGAACGGAACATTTCTTGAGAAAGAGTTTCTCTCGAAAGTATTGAGTGGGAGGAAGATAGAACTTGATGAGGTTATTGAACCTTTACTTCAGCCAGAAAGTAGCGCAGCGCAGAAAGTTGTTTCTATGGAACCTACGACGGTAGAAGAGGAAGTTAATGATGATGATCATGAAGCTTCGGATCAAGCTACTATTGAACCTTGTAGGTTGGCAAGGGCGCGTAGTACTCCTGAGTGGTACGGAAACCCTATCTTAGAGGTCATGTTGTTGGACAACAATGAACCTACGAGCTATGGACGAGAAGTGATGGGCCCGGATTCCGAGAAATGGTTAGAGGCCATGAAATCCGAGATGGGATCCATGTATGAAAACAAAGTATGGACTTTGGAAGTATTACCTGAAGGGCGAAAGGCCATTCAGAACAAATGGATCTTTAAGAAGAAGACAGACGCGGATGGTAATATCACTGTCTATAAAGCTCGACTTGTGGCAAAGGGTTTTTCACAAGTTCAAGGAGTTGACTACGATGAGACATTCTCACCCGTAGCGATGCTTAAGGACGTCAGAATCATGTTGGCAATAGCTGCTTATTTAGACTATGAAATTTGGCAGATGTATGTCAAAACGGCATTCCTCAACGGTTTCCTTGAGGAAGAGTTGTATATGATGCAACCCGAAGGTTTTGTCGATCTAGAGAATGTTGACAAAGTTTGCAAACTCCAGCGATCCATTTATGGACTGGTGCAAGCATCTTGGAGTTGGAATAAGCGCTTTGATGAGGTGATCAAAGCGTTTGAGTTTATACAAGTTGATGGAGAAGCATGCATTTATAAGAAAGTGAGTGGGAGCTCTATAGCGTTTCTAATATTATATGTGGATGACATATTGCTGATTGGAAACAATATAGAAATGCTAGAAAGCGTGAAGGAATATTTAACAAGAGTTTTTCAATGAAGGACCTAGGAGAAGCTGCTTACGTATTAGGCATTAATATCTATAGAGATAGATCGAAATGCTTAGTAGCACTTTCACAGAGCACATACCTTGATAAAGTTTTGAAGAAGTTCAAAATGGATCAGTCCAAGAAGGGGTTCTTTCCTGTGTACAAGGTGTGAAGTTGAGTACGACTCAATTCCCAGTGACTGCAGAAGATAGAGAAAAGATGAGTGTCATCCCCTATACTTCAGCCGTAGGCTCTATCATGTATACAATGCTATGCACAAGACCCGATGTCAGCCTTGCCATAAGTATGGCCGGAAGGTTTCAAAGTGATCCTGGCATGGAGCACTGGCAAGCGGTCAAGAATATCCTTAAGTACCTAAAAAGGACTAAGGAAATGTTTCTCGTTTATGGAGGTGATGAAGAACTCGTCGTAAAGGGTTACGTCGATGCAAGATTTGACACTAATCCGGACGACTCTAAGTCGCACACCGAATACGTATTTATTCTTAACGGGGGAGCGGTAAGCTGGTGCAGTTCCAAGCAAAGCGTGGTAGCTGATTCTACGTGCGAAGCGGAGTACATCGCAACCTTGGAGGCGGCAAAGGAAGGTGTCTGGATGAAGCATTATAGATGTTGGAGTAGTGCCTAGTGCACATAATCCAATGAACATGTTCTCTAACAACACTGGTGCCATTTCTCTAGCCAAGGAACTAAGGTTTCACAAGAGGACCAGACACATAAAGCGACGCTTCAACTCCATCCGATATTACATCGAGGAGAAGGACATAAATATTTGAAAAGTGCACACGGATCTGAATGTTGCAGACCCGTTGACTAAACCTCTTCCAAGGGCGAAATATGATCAACACCAGAACTGCATGGGTGTTTGATTCATTACCATGTAAATCACATAGTTATGTGAACTAGGTTATTGACTCTTGTGCAAGTGGAAGACTGTTGGAAATATGCCCTAGAGGCAATAAATAAAGTGTTTATTATTATATTTCCTTGTTCATGATAATCGTTTATTATACATGCTATAATTGTATTGATTGGAAACACATTACATGTGTGGATAAATAGACAACACACTGTCCCTAGTATGCCTCTAGTGAACTAGCTCGTTAATCAAAGATGGTCAAGGTTTCCTAGCCATTGACATGAGATGTCATTTGATAACGGGATCACATCATTAGGAGAATGATGTGATGGACAAGACCCAAACTACAAAAATAGCATATGATCGTGTCAATTTATTGCTACTATTTACTGCATGTCAAGTATGTGTTCCTATGACCATGAGATCATGCAACTCACGAACATCGGAGGAGTGCCTTGTGTGTATCCAACGTCGCAACATAACTGGGTGACTATAAAGGTGCTCTACAGGTATCTCCGATGGTGTTTGTTGAGTTGGCATGGATCAAGACTGGGATTTGTTACTCCGTGTGACGGAGAGGTATCTTAGGGCCCACTCGGTAAAACAACATCACAATGAGCATTGCAAGCAATGTGACTAAGTGTTGGTCACGGGATCTTGTATGACGGAATGAGTAAAGATACTTGCCAATAACGAGGTTGAACTAGGTATGGAGATACCGATGATCGAATCTCGGGCAAGTAACATACCGGAGAACAAAGGGAACATCATACGGGATTAACTGAGTCCTTGACATAGAGGTTCAACCGATAACGATCATCGTAGAATATGTAGGAACCAAAGTGGACATCTAGGTCCCGCCATTGGTTATTGACCTTAGAGGTGTCTCGGTCATGTCTACATAGTTCTCGAACCCGCAGGGTCTGCACACTTAAGGTCTGGTGACGTTTCGGTAGTATAGAGTTATGTATGGTGGCGACTGAAGTTTGTTTGGAGTCCCGGATGAGATCCCAGACGTCACGAGGACCTCCGGAATGGTCCGGAGGTAAAGATTCATATATAGGAAGTCCTGTTTTGTTCGCCGGAAAAGTTTTGGGCTCATCGGTAGTGTACGGGGAGTGTCGGTACTGTACCGGGAGACCTCCGGGAGGGGTATTTCGACCCAAGAGGATACATGGGCTGTGGGAGAGTGGAAACCAGCCCTTAGTGGGCTGGTGGAACTACCACAATACTCCCATGCGGCTGGAAGAAAAAGTCCCAAGAGAAAAAGGTGGAAAAAGGACAAAATAGGTGAATCCTGGTCCTACTACGATTGGAGGTGGACTCCACCTCCTCCACCTCCTTCGGCCGAAGACTTTGGCTTGGGAAGCCAAGGATGCCTCCTCTCCTCTCTTCCCCTTATATATACTAGAGGTTTTAGGGTTTTTGCACTAGGATTTCTGCAGTGCTTAGGCGAAGCCCTGCCAGAATTGCTCCACCACCATCGCCGGAGCGCCGTCACGCTGCCAGCGAACTCTTCTACCTCTCCGCTCTCTCTTGCTGGATCAAGACGGCGGAGATCGTCATCAAGCTGTACATGTGCTGAACGAGCAGGTGTCGTCCGTTCGGCGCAAGATCGGACGGATCGTGATCAAGTTCGTGGGACGGATCGTGATCAAGTTCGCGAGACGGATCGTGATTAGATCGTGGGACAGATCGTGATTGGACTTCGGGACGCACGGCGAATTGGATCGTGAAGACGTTCGACCACACCAACCGCGTTACTTAACGCTTCCCACTTAGCGATCTACAAGGGTACGTAGATCCACTCTCCCTCTCATAGATGCTCATCACCATGGATAGATCTGCATGTGCGTAGGAAATTTTTTGTTTCCCATGCAACGTTCCCCAATAATAGGAACTTCTAAAGAGTTCAGAGGGTTACGGCAAAACCTGGAGGCACTTCGTGTACAAATTGGACAATCTCTTTTGAAGCATGAGGGCTCCGGACGAAAACTCATCTGATACAAAAGGGATTTCATTTTAATAACTTATTTTAACTCCATACTTGTTGTGTGTTCAGTATGCACCATTCAAAGGCACATCATCCATTTTCAACCCTTTCTGACTTCATTTGATATTTCTCATGCATTTAATGATTTATTTTGAGCTAAATGACCCTAAATTTGTAAAAGCAGTACATATGAACTCTGAAAAGGTTGTAACTTGGCATGACATCATAATTTCACCCACATAGCAACTTATAAATAGTTGAGAGTGTTACGGCAAAAAACGGGATGCACTTCGTGTACAAATTGGACAATCTCTTTCGAAGTATGAGGGTTTCGGACGAAAACTCATCTATTACAAAGGGATTTCATTTTTAATAACTTATTTTAACTTCATACTTTTTGTGTGTTCAATATGCACCATTCAAAGGCACATCATGAATTTTCAACCCTTTCTGACTTCATTTGATATTTCTCATGCATTTAATGAATTATTATGAGCTAAATGACCCTAAATTTGAAAAGCAGTACAAATGAGCTCTGAAAAGGTTGTAACTTCGCATGACATCGTAATTTCACCCACATAGCAAGTTCTAAAGAGTTCAGATGGTTACGGCAAAAACTGGATGCACTTCGTGTACAAATTGGACAACCTCTTTCGAAGTATGGGGGTTTCGGACGAAACCTCATCTATTACAAACGGGATTTCAATTTTAATAACTTATTTTAATTCCATACTTTTTGTGCATTCAATAAGCACCATTCAAAGGCACAGCATCAATTTTCAACCCTTTGTGACTTCATTTGATATTTCCCATGCATTTAATGATTTATTTTGAGCTAAATGACCCTAAATTTTAAAAGTAGTACAAATGAACTCTGAAAAGGTTGTAACTTGGCATTACAACATAATTTCACCCACATAGCAACTTGTAAAGAGTTGAGACAGTTACGGCAAAAACTGGATGCACTTCGTGTACAAATTGGACAATCTCTTTCGAAGCATGAGGGTTTCGGACGAAAACTCGTCTATTACAAAGGGATTTCATTTTATTAACTTATTTTAACTCCATACCTTTTGTGTGTTCAATATGCACCAGTCAAAGGCACATCTCCAATTTTCAACCCTTTCTGACTTCATTTGATATTTTTCATGCATTTAATGATTTATTTTGAGCTAAATGACCCTAAATTTGAAAAGCGGTACAAATGAACTCTGATAAGGTTGTAACTTGGCATGACATCATAATTTCACCCACATAGCAACTTCTCAAGATTGAGAGTGTTAGGCAAAAACTGGATGCACTTCGTGTACAAATTGGACAATCTCTTTCGAAGTATGAGGGTTTCGGACGAAAACTCATCTATTAGAAAGGGATTTCATTTCTAAAAACTTATTTTAACTCCATACTTTTTGTGTGTTCAATTTCAACCATTCAAAGGCACGTCATCAATTTTCAACCCTTTCTGACTTTATTTGATATTTCTCATGCATTTAATGATTTATTTTTAGCTAAATGACCCTATATTTGAAAATTAGTACAAATGAACTCTGAAAAGGTTGTAACTTGGCATGACATCATAATTTCACCCACATAGCAACTTCTAAATAGTTGAGAGGTTATGGCAGAAACTGGATGCACCTCGTGTACAAATTGGACAATCTCTTTCGAAGTATGAGGGTTTCGGATGAAAACTCATCTATTAGAAGGGGATTTCATTTTTAATAACTTATTTTAACTCCATAATTTTTGTGTGTTCAATATGCACCATTCAAAGGCACATCATCAATTTTCAACCCTTTCTGACTTCATTTGATATTTTTCATGCATTTAATGATTTATTTTCAGCTAAATGACCCTAAATTTGAAAAGCGGTGCAAATGAACTCTGAAAAGGTTGTTACTTGGCATAACATCATAATTTCACCCACATAGCAACTTCTAAAGAGTTGAGAGGGTTACGGCAAAAACTGGATGCACTTCGTGTACAAATTGAACAATCTCTTTCGAAGCATGTGGGTTTCGGACGAAAACTCATCTATTACAAAGGGATTTCATTTTTAATAACTTATTTTAACTCCATAATTTTCGTGTGTTCAATATGCACCATTCAAAGGCACATCATCAATTTTTAACCCATGTGGCAGTACGTAACACTTTAGGACTCACTGGTAGAAAAAGGCCCATTTGTCCCGGTTCTAGAGGGCCATTGGTCCCGGTTTTGGAACCGAGACTAAAGGGTCGTTACTAATGCCCAAAAACTTTAGTCCCGGTTTGCCCACGAACCGGGACATATGGGGCTCCACGTGGCCTCTGCGGCTTGCCCAGGCAGGAGGGCCTTTTGTCCCGGTTGGTAGCACCAACCGGGACCAAAATGCATCCACGCGTGAGCAGTTCCGGGGCTGGGTTTTTTTAGAGGGGGGATGGCGGTTTTGTAGGATTAATTTTGGGGTTTAATATATTGTGTTAGCTAGCTAATAGAGAGAGATTTCCTCTCTTATCTCCGTGCTTGGTCGACGCTACGTACTATACGTATAGAGAGGACTCGACATGCTAGCTAGTAATCAAATGAAGGAATTAAACCATTAAGTACACAAGATCGTCATGAACATATACAGAGAGAAGTGAGATTGTTCGAACAACAAGTTTTTGTATATCTATCCGACGGTACTGGCTACATATATACAATATAAGATCTCTTACAATACCCTAATATCTGAAATCAAGTTCCATATGGTATTCTCCCTCTTTCCTGATGACGTGTTCAAGAAAGAATCCCGCCAATTCCTCTTGAATAGCTATTATGCGATCTTGGGGTAGGATTTGTTCCTGCAGCTCCCAAAGCTAATTCAAAGAAGGGGGTCAATACATATATATGAATGAAACTCAACACAAATGATGGTAATACAATAAAATTGTGAATATTATTGCTTACGCACATCAAAATCTTTTTTAGAGTAGCCACCCTGCTTAGAGATCGTCGCGTTGTAGATGAACTCGCATACGTAGTATCCACAAAGATTAGTCCCTGGTTGCTGCCACAACCACTTTACGAGAAATAGAGGTCAATCAAACTGATAATAAAGCATTATATAAATGGTATTGATGAAACTAGCTAGAATCAATATAATGGGAGATGCACGGAACTAGCTAGTAGTACTTACTTTCGAGCGTGTAAATTTCAGCTCCTTCGGCAGTCCCGGAGATTTTGTGGTTAACGGTATCCAAACCCTGCCAGACATAGAAAATAATTATTACCTGATATCAGGAAATGAACAAAGTTGCCGAAATGGTGCGATAATGATCGATTGAACTTACTTCTTAAGCATTTCAGTGATGATCGCATACGTCTTGGGATCTTTTCGTCTTGAGTCTAAGACGGTTACTAGTCCCTCCTCAAGCATAATCTCTAGGAGAATAAAGTGGAAGCTGCGCACGCATGCATAACTCATCAATTACATTACTATAACCTCGAGTAAATAAAGGAAAACCGAATATGCACAGTATAACACTCACTCGAAGTTGTAAGGAAAGATTATTTGTTTGTTTTGATGTTGAAGCAACAATTGTAGCAAGTTGGCCTCGGCTTGTTTGGGATTCTTTTTCATCTCCCATTCATCAAAGAGATTTAGGTTAATGAACCCAATATTATAGGTTTCTCTATGCTTGCATTCGACGATCTTCAATCTCCATGATATAGTGAATTATATGTACATGCAATAAAAGAGCTGAGCTATACATAGAGACTTAATTAAAGAAGTAGTACTTACAGACAGTAGCAAGTGACAATTACTTTATCGATGGCCTTTTGATTGAAAAGATAGAATAACTCCTCAAATGGAAGACACAACATGTCAATTCCAACGAGGTCGTGCTTGTCCTTAACCATAATCATCACATTATCCGTACCACTGATGGAATTTTCGCATCATCGTTGGTAGCTGTTGATCAGGTCTGACGAGAGGATACCCGTGCTGGAATTTGTGTTCGTCCACCTACAGTACATCAAAATGTGTATCGTCGGGCAGGTAATCGGCAGGATTGGTACCGGGCACCATCCCGACCGGCAAATTTTCGACGACGATATCGCTACACACCTGCGGCGGGGGGCACGATTGTTTCGTCTGTTTGCCGAGCTGGGGAATTTTTTTCCCTATTGCAATTTGTTGTTCTCTCCTTTTGTCAGTTGCAGTGGTTCCGGACCGGCGCGCTTCTTTCACTTTCTTTTTAAGAGCACGGACATGGTTGTCATCCAGCGGAGCCGGTGCTGGTCGCTTCAGGGCATCCAAAGTGCGCTTCAATTTCACCTCATCTATCTTCTCCTCCGAAGGTGGATTGTTCTTTTTAAAAAAGGCATCCACTTGGCCTTTAGAGATCTTCGCGTTTTCCTCATCGCTCCTCTCGTATGGTAACGGCTCAAGAGGCTTGAGAGATGATGGACCGTATTGGTATCGCCTCCCGCCACTGGTTGTAGTGCTAGACGCCGAAGCGACGACTGCTATTTTCCTTTGTTGCTTAAGAGGCGCCGGAGCAACCGGAGCGGCGGCGGCGGATCTCTTCTGCTCTTGCTGACGAGGCGTAGGAGGAGACGGGCTGCTCGGACGCACCGACGCAGGCGGAGAAGGAGGCGGAGGAGGAGGCGTGCACCAATCACTTGTCGGAGGAGGAGGCGGAGAAGGAGCCATGCCCTGATCACTCGTCGGAGGAGGAGGCAGAGGAGGAGGCGGGCCCTTACTCACCGGAGGAGGAGGCGGAGGAGGAGGCGGGCCCTTACTCGCCAGAGGAGGAGGAGGCGGAGGCGCCATCCAGTTCGGAAGCTTGATGAATTCCTTCGGCCATAGACATGAAGTCCTCAGAGCATTCTCCAGGAGAGTTTCCCCTTCGCCGGTAGGGTAGTCAAGTTCGAGCTCCTCATATCCCTCCAATATTTCTTCGACCATCACAACAGCATAGCCTTGTGGAATTGGACAACAGTGAAAAGTTCCGTTGGGTCGAGGAGGTGCAACATGGCCGATAGCCACCATGGGTTTGAGGTGCATCATCAATTGCTTCTTAAGGTGGAAATCTTGAGACTCCGTGATTTCATCCACGGGGTACCTGGGAGCCATCAAATCAGGCTGCGCAATGAGCTTGGTGGAAGCCACGCTGCTTCTCCGCTGAGATGGCGGGGTAGCTTCTAGGGTAGCTTCGTCAGCTCGATGCCTCTCCTCTAGCGCCTGTACCCTTGCATGCAGGTTATGTATTTCGCTTTGCTCCTGTTTCCTCTTCCTCTCCCTGCTTTTGTAACCGCCTACGTCGGGAAACCCATGCTTCCACGGAACGGAGCCTGCCGTGACTCGTGTTCGTCCTGGGTGCTCAGGATTCCCGACGGCCATTGTGAGCTCGTCGTTCTCTCTGTCGGGAACGAACGTCCCTGCCTCCGTTTTGGCGATTAACTCCTGAAGCTTGGTGATCGGTACTGTCAGTTGTTCGTTCGTCCAACAGCACTTCCCTGTTTCAGGGTCCAAGGTTCCCCCAACCCCGAATAACCAATTCCTTCCACGCTTTGGCCAGTTCAATGTCGCTGGTACGATCCCTTTGTCAAGAAGGTCCTTTTCAGCCTTGTCCCACAACGGTCGGGCTTTGTGGTAGCCACCTGACCCCGTGCGATGGTGATGCTTCTTCTTTGCAGCAGTTAGTTTGTTTATCACTGACATCTTCTTACTCTTCTCTGATGTCTTGTGGGCCACAAATGCGGGCCACTGTTCTCTTATCTTCTCAAATCGGCCCTCGAATATTGGAGTCTTCTTTTTGTCGACAAACATTGTTTTTAAATCATTCTTCCACCTCCTGAATAGCTCTGCCATCTTCTTAAGAGCATGAGTCTTGACCTTTTGCTCTATAACTGGCTTTTCCGGATGCTCCTCTTCCGGTAGGGTGAAATTTTCCTTCAGCGTGGTCCAAAGATCATCTTTCTGTCTATCTGTGACAAAAGACACTTCAGGGTCTCCGGCCTTCGGCTTATTCCATTGGTGGATGGTGATCGGGATCCTGTCCCTAACAAGAACCCCGCACTGAGCAGAAAATGCATCCTTGGTCTGGCTGGGTTCAATCGGTTGGCCATCTCTATTGATGTTGGTGATCTTGAACCTTTCATCCGGGCGCAACTTTTTCCTCGGGCCTCGTCTCGTTACCGAAGTTGGCTCGATCCGGATATGGAGGGCTAGAAAAGAAGAAAGAAGAGAGTTAATATGTGTACACATACCAAAACAATTAATGCATCAATTAGCTAGTCAGCACAGGCTTAATTATTATATATACCTTGCCGGACTTTCCAACAACTCCTTCCTCCGTTCGCTCACCGGAGCCGTCATCACGGTCTCCTTCCTCCGTTCGCTCATAGGAGCCATCATAAGCATGTCCTTCCACCTCTGTCCAATCACCGGAGCCTACTTCACCCTCTTCTTCCAGACCATCGGTGTCATTCAGAAATCCGAAGACATAACCTCCTTCCCGGACGATGTCGCCCACCAACAACGGTCCTTCGCGGATGATTTCCCCCAACATCTCTTCTTCTTCTAAGTTTCTTTGACGATCGTCCATAGTTTCTACAAAATATTAATTACAACATGACACTTAATATACAAACATGATATAGCATGGATATATTAGTGTGCCAAACATACAAGTTTTGCCGAAAAACATGGGGGCATGTGTTGACACCAGTTTTTGGCACGACAATAAACCTATATAAGATGGCGCCCGGAGCCAGACACCCGTGCAACCGATGTCTGATGGAAAACATGACATGACCCTCGACCCCTCGACCCCTCGACGATCGACCCTCCCGATCCCTCGGCGATCGACGACCCTTTACCCTTCTAGGGTACGGTTTGGGCCGGACCGCCTCTCTCATGAATGTCCGCCGTCCGGACCGACGCTCGACTAGGGGACCCTCGACCCTCGACCCTCGACCCTAGTTCCTCGACTAGGGGACCCTCAATCCTCGACTAGGGGACCCTCGACCCTAGTTCCTCTACTAGGGGACCCTCGACCCTCGAATAGGGGACCCTCGACCCTCGACTAGGGGACCCTCGACTAGGGGTGAAACCGGATCGGATTCGGACGGATAATCTCTATACCGTATCCTATTCCATATTTATTTTCGGATTCGGAAACGGAACGGATGCGGATTCGAATACATAAACAATGAGCAATATATAAATGCTTTAAACTAAAATCATACATAAACAATGAGCAAATATAAATATTTATACACTTTACAATTACATAAAGAACTATATAGTGTTGAAATAAATTACATAATTACACTTCAAAATTACATAAAGAACTAAAATTATACATGTAAGTGACTAGAGGTTTTTTCTTTGTTTTCTTTTGTCTGTTTTTTCTTTTCTCTGTTTTTTTTTGTTAGCCGTGGCACAACACACCTGCACCCACGCCATGGCCGGCGGCGAGGGGCGGCCGGAGCGGCGCGCGATGGCGAGGGGCGGCGAGTGGCACACAGCACGCACCCACGCCATGGCCGTGGCCGGTGGCAAGGGACGGCCCGAACGTGTGCACGGCGGTGGGCCGCGGGCCAGTGTGGGCGGCGAAAAAAGGGGGAAAGGACGGGACTTGGTGCGAGAACTCATCGAGACGGCGACGACTGGTTGGGGAAGCGAGTTCGTCGGCGTCGTCGGGTGGTGCGGCGCGACAGTTGGGCAGCCTGACGGCGTCGGTGTCGTCTCCGGCGTCTTCGGGGGAAATGGCGAGATGAGAACTGAAAACTTCTAAGTGCCAGTTATATACCCAGAGCATTGGTCCCGGTTCGTAGCACCAACCTGTACCAAAGCCCACCTTTAGTTCCGGTTGATTCTACCAACCGGGACCAATGGTCTCTTTTCAGCAGCTAAAACGGCGGGAAACAGAGACCTTTGGAACCGATTGGTGACAAGAACCGGTACCAATGCCCCCCTTTCGTCCCGGTTGGTGCCACCAACCGGGACCACAGGTCTCTTTTCGGCAGCCCAAAGGGCGGGAAGCAGAGACCTTTGGTCCCGGTAGGTGGCACCAACCGGGACTAAAGGTGGGCATTGGTCCCGGTTGGTGCCACCAGCCGGGACGAATAATGCACTGTCGCGGTGCTGTGGGATGTTTAGTCCCACCTCGCTAGTCGAGGGGCAGCCGTAGTGGTTTATAAGCGCTGATGCGCGTACCACTTCGAGCTCCTCTCAACCGCAGGCTTACGGGCCTAATCTGATTCTCATTGCCTGTGGGCTTGCTGGGCCTGATGCGGGCCTGGATCCTGGCCCATTATAGGGTTTCTAGTCGTATCCAGGCCGTGTCAGCCCAGTAGCGGCATTTTTTTCTCTGGAAAAAGACCTTTAGTCCCGGTTGGTGCCACCAACCGGGACTAATAGAGTCCGGATTAGTCCCACCTCGCTAACCGAAGGATGGTTAGAGGTGTTTATAAGCACGGGCTGGCCTCCAATTACTGTAGCATAGGAGGCTTATTAAAAGTGGTAAACCAAGGAATTCAACCCTAGGGGATACTATGTCTTCTTTAGCAGGCGGATGATGGACCTTTCGTTCAATCAGCTTGAATACGCAGAGGTCCTTCTGACTAGAATGACCTTTGTCTGTTGAAGCTCATGAAACAAATGTCCATTTTCCGATTGCTAAAGGAGATATACGTCACCCTCCTCGGAAGGATTCCTCTGTCTACCTCTTATAATAAATTTGCGATACTTTTTGTTTTTATATAATTTTAGTTTTAATAATGCGGACGAAAACTCATCTGTTACAAAGGCATTTCATTTTTCTAAACTTATTTGAACTCAAGAATTTTTGTGCATTCAATATGCACCATTCAAAGCCACATGCTAAAATTTCAACCCTTTCTGACTTAATTTGCTATTTTTCATGCATTTAATGATTTATTTTGAGCTAAATGACCCTGAAATTGGAAAGCACTACAAATGAACTCAGAATAGGTTGAAACTTGGCATGGTATCATCATATGACCCAGATAACATGTGTGCAAAAGTTGAGAGGATTACAGCAAAAACTGGACGCACATCGTGTACAAACTGGACCATCCCTTTCGAAGTACGAGGGTTTCGGACGAAAACTCGTCTGTTACAAAGGCATTTCATTTTTCTAAACTTGTTTGAACTCAAGAATTTTGTGCATTCAATATGCACCATTAAAAGCCACATACTAAAATTTCAACCCTTTCTGACTTAATTTGCTATTTTTCATGCATTTAATGATTTATTTTGAGCTAAATGACCCTGAAATAGGAAAGCACTACAAATGAACTCAGAATAGGTTCAAACTTGGCATGGTATCATAATTTAACCCACATAACATGTGTGCAAAAGTTGAGAGGATTACAGCAAATACTGGATGCACTTCGTGTACAAACTGGACCATCTCTTTCGAAGTACGAGGGTTTCGGACGAATACTCATCTTTTACAAAGGCATTTCATTTTTCTAAACTTATTTGAACTCAAGAATTTTTGTGCAATCAATATGCACCATTCAAAGCCACATACTAAATTTTCAACCCTTTCTGACTTAATTTGCTATTTTTCATGCATTTAATGATTTATTTTGAGCTAAATGACCCTGAAATTGGAAAGCACTACAAATGAACTCAGAATTGGTTGAAACTTGGCATGGTATCATAATTTGACCCACCTAACATGTGTGCAAAAGTTGAGAGGATTAAAGCACATACTGGATGCACTTCGTGTACAAACTGGACCATCTCTTTCGAAGTACGAGGGTTTCGCACAAACACTCATCTGTTACAAAGGCATTTTATTTTTCTAAACTTATTAGAACTAAAGAATTTTTGTGCATTCAATATGCACCATTCAAAGCCACATACTAAAATTTCAACCCTTTCTGACTTAATTTGTTATTTTTCATGCATTTAATGATTTATTTTGAGCTAAATAACCCTGAAATTGGAAAGCACTACAAATGAACTCATAATAGGTTCAAACTTGGCATGGTATCATCATTTGACCCACATAACATGTGTGCAAAAGTTGAGAGGATTAGAACAAAATCTGGATGCACTTCGTGTACAAACTGGACCATCTCTTTCGAAGTACGAGGGTTTCGGACGAAAACTTATCGGTTACAAAGGCATTTCATTTTTCTAAACTTATTTGAACTCAAGAATTTTTGTGCATTCAATATGCACCATTCAAAGCCACATACCAAAATTTCAACCCTTTCTGACCTAATTTGCTATTTTTCATGCATTTAATGACTTATTTTGAGCTAAATGACCTTGAAATTGGAAAGCACTACAAATGAACTCAGAATAGGTTGAAACTTTGCATGGTATCATCATTTAAACCATATAACACGTGTGCAAAAGTTGAGAGGATTACAGAAAATACTGGATGCACTTCGTGTACAAACTGGACCATCTCTTTCGAAGTACGAGGGTTTCGGACGAAAACTCGTCTGTTACAAAGGCATTTCATTTTTCTAAACTTATTTGAACTCAAGAATTTTTTTGCATTCAATATGCACCATTCAAAGCCACATACTAAAATTTCAACCCTTTCTCACTTAATTTGCTATTTTTCATGCATTTAATGATTTATTTTGAGCTAAATGACCGTGAAATTGGGAAGCACTACAAATGAACTCAGAATAGGTTGAAACTTGGCATGGTATCATCATTTGACCCACATAACATGTGTGCAAAAGTTGAGAGGATTACAGCAAATACTGGATGCACTTCGTGTACAAACTGGACCATCTCTTCCCAAGTACGAGGGTTTCGGACGAAAACTCATCTGTTACAAAGGCATTTCATTTTTCTAAACTTATTTGAACTCAAGAAGTTTTGTGCATTCAATATGCACCATTAAAAGCCACATGCTAAAATTTCAACCCTTTGTAACTTAATTTGCTATTTTTCATGCATTTAATGATTTATTTTGAGCTAAATGACCCTGAAATTGGAAAGCACTACAAATGAACTCAAAATAGGTTGAAACTTGGCATGGTATCATCATATGACCCAGATAACATGTGTGCAAAAGTTGAGAGGATTACAGCAAAAACTGGACGCACATCGTGTACAAACTGGACCATCCCTTTCGAAGTACGAGGGTTTCGGACGAAAACTCGTCTGTTACAAACGCATTTCATTTTTCTAAACTTGTTTGAACTCAAGAACTTTTGTGCATTCAATATGCACCATTAAAAGCCACATACTAAAATTTCAACCTATTCTGACTTAATTTGCTATTTTTCATGCATTTAATGATGTATTTTGAGCTAAATGACCGTGAAATTGGGAAGCACTACAAATGAACTCAGAATAGGTTGAAACTTGGCATGGTATCATCATTTAACCCACATAACATGTGTGCAAAAGTTGAGAGGATTAAAGCAAATACTGGATGCACTTCGTGTACAAATTGGACCATCTCTTTCGAAGTACGAGGGTTTCGCACGAACACTCATCTGTTAGAAAGGCATTTCATTTTTCTAAACTTATTAGAACTAAAGAATTTTTGTGCATTCAATATGCACCATTCAAAGCCACATACTAAAATTTCAACCCTTTCTGACTTAATTTGTTATTTTTCATGCATTTAATGATTTATTTTGAGCTAAATAACCCTGAAATTGGAAAGCACTACAAATGAACTCATAATAGGTTCAAACTTGGCATGGTATCATCATTTGACCCACATAACATGTGTGCAAAAGTTGAGAGGATTAGAACAAAATCTGGATGCACTTCGTGTACAAACTGGACCATCTCTTTCGAAGTACGAGGGTTTCGGACGAAAACTTATCGGTTACAAAGGCATTTCATTTTTCTAAACTTATTTGAACTCAAGAATTTTTGTGCATTCAATATGCACCATTCAAAGCCACATACCAAAATTTCAACCCTTTCTGACCTAATTTGCTATTTTTCATGCATTTAATGACTTATTTTGAGCTAAATGACCTTGAAATTGGAAAGCACTACAAATGAACTCAGAATAGGTTGAAACTTTGCATGGTATCATCATTTAAACCATATAACACGTGTGCAAAAGTTGAGAGGATTACAGAAAATATTGGATGCACTTCGTGTACAAACTGGACCATCTCTTTCGAAGTACGAGGGTTTCGGACGAAAACTCGTCTGTTACAAACGCATTTCATTTTTCTAAACTTGTTTGAACTCAAGAATTTTTTTGCATTCAATATGCACCATTCAAAGCCACATACTAAAATTTCAACCCTTTCTCACTTAATTTGCTATTTTTCATGCATTTAATGATTTATTTTGAGCTAAATGACCGTGAAATTGGGAAGCACTACAAATGAACTCAGAATAGGTTGAAACTTGGCATGGTATCATCATTTGACCCACATAACATGTGTGCAAAAGTTGAGAGGATTACAGCAAATACTGGATGCACTTCGTGTACAAACTGGACCATCTCTTCCCAAGTACGAGGGTTTCGGACGAAAACTCATCTGTTACAAAGGCATTTCATTTTTCTAAACTTATTTGAACTCAAGAAGTTTTGTGCATTCAATATGCACCATTAAAAGCCACATGCTAAAATTTCAACCCTTTCTAACTTAATTTGCTATTTTTCATGCATTTAATGATTTATTTTGAGCTAAATGACCCTGAAATTGGAAAGCACTACAAATGAACTCAAAATAGGTTGAAACTTGGCATGGTATCATCATATGACCCAGATAACATGTGTGCAAAAGTTGAGAGGATTACAGCAAAAACTGGACGCACATCGTGTACAAACTGGACCATCCCTTTCGAAGTACGAGGGTTTCGGACGAAAACTCGTCTGTTACAAACGCATTTCATTTTTCTAAACTTGTTTGAACTCAAGAACTTTTGTGCATTCAATATGCACCATTAAAAGCCACATACTAAAATTTCAACCCATTCTGACTTAATTTGCTATTTTTCATGCATTTAATGATTTATTTTGAGCTAAATGACCGTGAAATTGGGAAGCACTACAAATGAACTCAGAATAGGTTGAAACTTGGCATGGTATCATCATTTAACCCACATAACATGTGTGCAAAAGTTGAGAGGATTAAAGCAAATACTGGATGCACTTCGTGTACAAATTGGACCATCTCTTTCGAAGTACGAGGGTTTCGCACGAACACTCATCTGTTAGAAAGGCATTTCATTTTTCTAAACTTATTAGAACTCAAGAATTTTTGTGCATTCAATATGCACCATTCAAAGCCACATACTAAAATATTAACCCTTTTTGACTTAATTTGCTATTTTTCATGCATTTAAAGATTTATTTTAAGCTAAATGACCCTCAAATTGGAAAGCACTACAAATGAACTCAAAATAGGTTGAAACTTGGCATGGTATCATCATTTGACCCACATAACATGTGTGCAAAAGTTTAGATGATTACAGCAAATATTGGATGCACTTCGTGTACAAACTGGACCATCTCTTTCGAAGTACGAGGGTTTCGGACGAAAACTCATCTGTTACAAACGCATTTCATTTTTCTAAACTTATTTGAACTCAAGAATCTTTGTGCATTCAGTATGCACCATTCAAAGCCACATACTAAAATATCAACCCTTTCTGACTTAATTTGCTATTTTTCATGCATTTAATTATTTATTTTGAGCTAAATGACCCTGAAATTGCGAAGCACTACAAATGAACTCAGAATAGGTTCAAACTTGGCATGGTATCATCATTTGACCCACGAAACATGTGTGCAAAATTTGAGAGGATTATAACAAAATCTGGATGCACTTCGTTTACAAATTGGACCATCTCTTTCGAAATACGAGGGTTTCGGACGAAAACTCATTTGTTACAAAGGCATTTCATTTTTCTAAACTTATTTGAACTCAAGAATTTTTGTGCATTCAATATGCACCGTTCAAAGCCACATACTAAAATTTGAACCCTTTCTGACTTAATTTGCTATTTTTCATGCATTTAATGATTTATTTTCAGCTAAATGACCCTCAAATTGGAAAGCACTACAAATGAACTCAGAATTGGTTGAAACTTGGCATGGTATCATAATTTGACCCACATAACATGTGTGCAAAAGTTTAGATGATTACAGCAAATATTGGATGCACTTCGTGTACAAACTGGACCATCTCTTTCGAAATACGATTGTTTCGGACGAAAACTCATCTGTTACAAACGCATTTCATTTTTCTAAACTTATTTGAACTCAAGAATTTTTGTGCATTCAATATGCACCATTCAAAGCCACATACTAAAATTTGAACCCTTTCTGACTTAATTTGCTATTTTTCATGCATTTAATGATTTATTTTCAGCTAAATGACCCTAAAATTGGAAAGCACTACAAATGAACTCAGAATTGGTTGAAACTTGGCATGGTATCATGATTTGACCCACATAACATGTGTGCAAAAGTTTAGATGATTACAGCAAATACTGGATGCACTTCGTGAACAAACTGCACCATCTCTTTCGAAGCACGAGGGTTTCGGACGAAAACTCATCTGTTACAAAGGCATTTCATTTTCTAAACTTATTTGAACTCAATAATTTTTGTGCATTCAATATGCACCATTCAAAGCCACATACTAAAATTTGAACCCTTTCTAACTTCATTTGCTATTTTTCATGGATTTAATGATTTATTTTGAACTAAATGACCCTGAAATTAGAAAGCACTACAAATGAACTCAGAATTGGTTGAAACATGGCATGGTATCATCATTTGACCCACATAACATGTGTGCAAAAGTTGAGAGGATTACAGCAAATACTGGATGCACTTCGTGTACAAACTGGACCATCTCTTTCGAAGTACGAGGGTTTCAGACGAAAGCTCATCTGTTACAAAGGCATTTCATTTTTCTAAACTTATTTGAACTCAAGAATTCTTGTGCATTCAATATGCACCATTCAAAGCCACATACTGAAATTTCAACCCTTTCTGACTTAATTTGCTATTTTTCATGCATTTAATGATTTATTTTGAGCTAAATGACCCTGAAATTGCAAAGCACTACAAACGAACTCAGAATAGGTTCAAACTTGGCATGGTATCATCATTTGACCCAGATAACATGTGTGCAAAAGTTGAGAGGATTACAGCAAGTACTGGATGCACTTTGTGTACAAACTGCACCATCTCTTTCGAAGTACGAGGGTTTCGGACGAAAACTCATCTGTTACAAACGCATTTCATTTTTCTAAACTTATTTGAACTCAAGAATTTTTTTGCATTCAATATGCACCATTCAAAGCCACATACTAAAATTTGAACCCTTTCTGACTTAATTTGCTATTTTTCATGCATTTAATGATTTATTTTCAGCTAAATGACCCTCAAATTGGAAAGCACTACAAATGAACTCAGAATTGGTTGAAACTAGGCATGGTATCATCATTTGACCCACATAACATGTGTGCAAAAGTTTAGATGATTACAGCAAATATTGGATGCACTTCGTGTACAAACTGGACCATATCTTTCGAAGTACGAGGGTTTCGGACGAAAACTCATCTGTTACAAATGCATTTCATTTTTCTAAACTTATTCGAACTCAAGAATTTTTTTGCATTCAATATGCACCATTCAAAGCCACATACTAAAATTTCAACCCTTTGTGACTTAATTTGCTATTTTTCATGCATTTAATGACTTATTTTCATCTAAATGACCCTAAAATTGGAAAGCACTACAAATGAACTCAGAATTGGTTGAAACTTGGCATGGTATCATCATTTGACCCACATAACATGTGTGCAAAAGTTTAGATGATTACAGCAAATATTGGATGCACTTCGTGTACAAACTGGACCATCTCTTTCGAAGTACGAGGGTTTCGGACGAAAACTCATCTGTTACAAAGGCATTTCATTTTTCTAAACTTATTTGAACTCAAGAATCTTTGTGCATTCATGTATGCACCGTTCAAAGCCACATACTAAAATATCAACCCTTTCTGACTTAATTTGCTATTTTTCATGCATTTAATGATTTATTTTGAGCTAAATGACCCTGAAATTGCAAAGCACTACAAATGAACTCAGAATAGGTTCAAACTTGGCATGGTATCATCATTTGACCCACATAACATGTGTGCAAAAGTTGAGAGGATTACAGCAAATACTGGATGCACTTCGTGTACAAACTGGACCATCTCTTTCGAAGTACGAGGGTTTCAGACAAAAACTCATCTGTTACAAAGGCATTTCATTTTTCTAAATATATTTGAACTCAAGAATCTTTGTGCATTCAATATGCACCATTCAAAGCCACATACTAAAATATCAACCCTTTCTGACTTAATTTGCTATTTTTCATGCATTTAATGATTTATTTTGAGCTAAATGACCCTGAAATTGCGAAGCACTACAAATGAACTCAGAATTGGTTGAAACTTGGCATGGTATCATCATTTGACCCACATAAAATGTGTGCAAAAGTTTAGATGATTACAGCAAATATTGGATGCACTTCGTGTACAAACTGGACCATCTCTTTCGAAGTACGAGGGTTTCGGACGAAAACTCATCTGTTACAAAGGCATTTCATTTTTCTAAACTTATTTGAACTCAAGAATCTTTGTGCATTCAGTATGCACCGTTCAAAGCCACATACTAAAATATCAACCCTTTCTGACTTAATTTGCTATTTTTCATGCATTTAATGATTTATTTTGAGCTAAATGACCCTGAAATTGCAAAGCACTACAAATGAACTCAGAATAGGTTCAAACTTGGCATGGTATCATCATTTGACCCACATAACATGTGTGCAAAAGTTGAGAGGATTATAGCAAATACTGGATGCACTTCGTGTACAAACTGGACCATCTCTTTCGAAGTACGAGGGTTTCGACGAAAACTCATCTGTTACAAAGGCATTTCATTTTTCTAAACTTATTTGAACTCAAGAATCTTTGTGCATTCAATATGCACCATTCAAAGCCACATACTAAAATATCAACCCTTTCTGACTTAATTTGCTATTTTTCATGCATTTAATGATTTATTTTGAGCTAAATGACCCTGAAATTGCGAAAGCACTACAAATGAACTCAGAATAGGTTGAAACTTGGCATGGTATCATCATTTGACCCACATAACATGTGTGCAAAAGTTGAGAGGATTACAGCAAAATCTGGACTGCACTTCGTGTACAAACTGGACCATCTCTTTCGAAGTACGAGGCTTTCGGACGAAAACTCAGTCTGTTACAAAGGCATTTCATTTTTCTAAACTTATTTGAACTCAAGAATTTTTGTGCATTCATATGCACCATTCAAAGCCACATACTAAAATTTGAACCCTTTCTGACTTAATTTGCTATTTTTCATGCATTTAATGATTTATTTTCAGCTAAATGACCCTCAAATTGGAAAGCACTACAAATGAACTCAGAATTGGTTGTAACTTGGCATGGTATCATCATTTGACCCACATAACATGTGTGCAAAAGTTTAGATGATTACAGCAAATATTGGATGCACTTCGTGTACAAACTGGACCATCTCTTTCGAAGTACGAGGGTTTCGGACGAAAACTTATTTGTTACAAAGGCATTTCATTTTTCTAAACTTATTTGAACTCAAGAATTTTTGTGCATTCAATATGCACCATTCAAAGCCACATACTAAAATTTCAACCCTATCTAACTTAATTTGCTATTTTTCATGCATTTAATGATTTATTTTCAGCTAAATGACCCTAAAATTGGAAAGCACTACAAATGAACTCAGAATTGGTTGAAACTTGGCATGGTATCATCATTTGACCCACATAACATGTGTGCAAAAGTTTAGATGATTACAGCAAATATTGGATGCACTTCGTGTACAAACTGGACCATCTCTTTCGAAGTACGAGGGTTTCGGACGAAAACTCATCTGTTACAAAGGCATTTCATTTTTCTAAACTTATTTGAACTCAAGAATCTTTGTGCATTCAGTATGCACCATTCAAAGCCACATACTAAAATATCAACCCTTTCTGACTTAATTTGCTATTTTTCATGCATTTAATGATTTATTTTGAGCTAAATGACCCTGAAATTGCGAAAGCACTACAAATGAACTCAGAATAGGTTGCAAACTTGGCATGGTATCATCATTTGACCCACATAACATGTGTGCAAAATTTGAGAGGATTATAAGCAAAATCAGGATGCACTTCGTTTACAAATTGGACCATCTCTTTCGAAGTACGAGGGTTTCGGACGAAAACTCATCTGTTACAAAGGCATTTCATTTTTCTAAACTTATTTGAACTCAAGAATCTTTGTGCATTCAGTATGCACCGTTCAAAGCCACATACTAAAATATCAACCCTTTCTGACTTAATTTGCTATTTTTCATGCATTTAATGATTATTTTGAGCTAAATGACCCTGAAATTGCAAAGCACTACAAATGAACTCAGAATAGGTTCAAACTTGGCATGGTATCATCATTTGACCCACATAACATGTGTGCAAAAGTTGAGAGGATTACAGCAAATACTGGATGCACTTCGTGTACAAACTGGACCATCTCTTTCGAAGTACGAGGGTTTCAGACGAAAACTCATCTGTTACAAAGGCATTTCATTTTTCTAAACATATTTGAACTCAAGAATCTTTGTGCATTCAGTATGCACCGTTCAAAGCCACATACTAAAATATCAACCCTTTCGGACTTAATTTGCTATTTTTCATGCATTTAATGATTTATTTTGAGCTAAATGACCCTGAAATTGCGAAGCACTACAAATGAACTCAGAATAGGTTCAAACTTGGCATGGTACCATCATTTGACCCACAAAACATGTGTGCAAAATTTGAGAGGATTATAACAAAATTTGGACGCACTTCGTTTACAAATTGGACCATCTCTTTCGAAGTACGAGGCTTTCGGACGAAAACTCATTTGTTACAAAGGTAATTCATTTTTCTAAACTTATTTGAACTCAAGAATTTTTGTGCATTCAATATGCACCGTTCAAAGCCACATACTAAAATTTGAACCCTTTCTGACTTAATTTGCTATTTTTCATGCATTTAATGATTTATTTTGCAGCTAAATGACCCTGCAAATTGGAAAGCACTACAAATGAACTCAGAATTGGTTGAAACTTGGCATGGTATCATCATTTGACCCACATAACATGTGTGCAAAAGTTGAGAGGATTACAGCAAATATTGGATGCACTTCGTGTACAAACTGGACCATCTCTTTCGAAGTACGAGGGTTTCGGACGAAAACTTCATCTGTTACAAAGGCATTTCATTTTTCTAAACTTATTTGAACTCAAGAATTTTTGTGCATTCAATATGCACCATTCAAAGCCACATACTAAAATTTCAACCCTTTCTGACTTAATTTGCTATTTTTCATGCATTTAATGATTTATTTTCAGCTAAATGACCCTAAAATTGGAAAGCACTACAAATGAACTCAGAATTGGTTGAAACTTGGCATGGTATCATCATTTGACCCACATAACATGTGTGCAAAAGTTTAGATGATTACAGCAAATATTGGATGCACTTCGTGTACAAACTGGACCATCTCTTTCGAAGTACGAGGGTTTCGGACGAAAACTCATCTGTTACAAAGGCATTTCATTTTTCTAAACTTATTTGAACTCAAGAATCTTTGTGCATTCAGTATGCACCGTTCAAAGCCACATACTAAAATATCAACCCTTTCTGACTTAATTTGCTATTTTTCATGCATTTAATGATTTATTTTGAGCTAAATGACCCTGAAATTGCGAAGCACTACAAATTAACTCAGAATAGGTTCAAACTTGGCATGGTATCATCATTTGACCCACAAAACATGTGCGCAAAATTTGAGAGGATTATAACAAAATCAGGATGCACTTCGTGTACAAACTTGGACCATCTCTTTCGAAGTACGAGGGTTTCGGACGAAAACTCTATTGTTACAAAGGCATTTCATTTTTCTAAACTTATTTGAACTCAAGAATTTTTGTGCATTCAATATGCACCATTCAAAGCCACATACTAAAATTTCAACCCTTTCTGACTTAATTTGCTATTTTTCATGCATTTAATGATTTATTTTGCAGCTAAATGACCCTGAAATTGGAAAGCACTACAAATGAACTCAGAATTGGTTGAAACTTGGCATGGTATCATCATTTGACCCACATAACATGTGTGCAAAGTTTAGATGATTACAGCAAATACTGGATGCACTTCGTGTACAAACTGACCATCTCTTTCGAAGTACGAGGGTTTCGGACGAAAACTCATCTGTTACAAAGGCATTTCATTTTTCTAAACTTATTTGAACTCAAGAATTTTTGTGCATTCAATATGCACCATTCAAAGCCACATACTAAAATTTCAACCCTTTCTGACTTAATTTGCTATTTTTCATGCATTTAATGATTTATTTTGAGCTAAATGACCCTGAAATTAGAAAGCACTACAAATGAACTCAGAATAGGTTGAAACATGGCATGGTATCATCATTTGACCCACATAACATGTGTGCAAAAGTTGAGAGGATTACAGCAAATACTGGATGCACTTCGTGTACAAACTGGACCATCTCTTTCGAAGTACGAGGGTTTCAGACGAAAAGCTCATCTGTTACAAAGGCATTTCATTTTTCTAAACTTATTTGAACTCAAGAATTCTTGTGCATTCAATATGCACCATTCAAAGCCACATACTGAAATTTCAACCCTTTCTGACTTAATTTGCTATTTTTCATGCATTTAATGATTTATTTTGAGCTAAATGACCCTGAAATTGCAAAGCACTACAAATGAACTCAGAATAGGTTGCAAACTTGGCATGGTATCATCATTTGACCACAGATAACATGTGTGCAAAAGTTGAGAGGATTACAGCAATTACTGGATGCACTTCGTGTACAAACTGGACCATCTCTTTCGAAGTACGAGGGTTTCGGACGAAAACTCATCTGTTACAAAGGCATTTCATTTTTCTAAACTTATTTGAACTCAAGAATTTTTTTGCATTCAATATGCACCATTCAAAGCCACATACTAAAATATCAACCCTTTCTGACTTAATTTGCTATTTTTCATGCATTTAATAATTTATTTTGAGCTAAATGACCCTGAAATTGAAAGCACTACAAATGAACTCAGAATAGGTTGAAACTTGGCATGGTATCATCATTTCACCCACATAACATGTGTGCAAAAGTTGATAGGATTACAGCAAATACTAGATGCACTTCGTGTACAAACTGGACCATCTCTTTCGAAGTACGAGGGTTTCGAACGAATACTGCTCTGTTATGAAGGCATTTCATTTTTCTAAACTTATTTGAACTCAAGAATTTTTGTGCATTCAGATATGCACCATTCAAAGCCACATACTAAAATTATCAACCCTTTCTGACTTAATTTGCTATTTTTCATGCATTTAATGATTTATTTTCAGCTAAATGACCCTAAAATTGGAAAGCACTACAAATGAACTCAGAATTAGGTTAGAAACTTGGCATGGTATCATCATTTGACCCACATAACATGTGTGCAAAATTTAGATGATTACAGCAAATATTGGATGCACTTCGTGTACAAACTGGACCATCTCTTTCGAAGTACGAGGGTTTCGGACGAAAACTCATCTGTTACAAAGGCATTTCATTTTTCTAAACTTATTTGAACTCAAGAATCTTTGTGCATTCAAGTATGCACCGTTCAAAGCCACATACTAAAATATCAACCCTTTTTGACTTAATTTGCTATTTTTCATGCATTTAATGATTTATTTTGAGCTAAATGACCCTGAAATTGCGAAGCACTACAAATGAACTCAGAATAGGTTCAAACTTGGCATGGTATCATTATTTGACCCACATAAACATGTGCTGCAAAATTTGAGAGGATTATAAGCAAAATCAGGATGCACTTCGTTTACAAACTGGACCATCTCTTTCGAAGTACGAGGGTTTCGGACGAAAACTCTTCTGTTACAAAGGCATTTCATTTTCCTAAACTTATTTGAACTCAAGAATTTTTGCATTCAATATGCACCATTCAAAGCCACATACTAAAATTTCAACCCTTTCTGACTTAATTTGCTATTTTTCATGCATTTAATGATTTATTTTGAGCTAAATGACCCTGAAATTGGAAAGCACTACAAATGAACTCAGAATTGGTTGAAACTTGGCATGGTATCATCATTTGACCCACATAACATGTGTGCAAAAGTTGAGATGATTACAGCAAATACTTGGATGCACTTCGTGTACAAACTGGACCATCTCTTTCGAAGTACGAGGGTTTCGGACGAAAACTCATCTGTTACAAAGGCATTTCATTTTTCTAAACTTATTTGAACTCAAGAATCTTTGTGCATTCAGTATGCACCGTTCAAAGCCACATACTAAAATATCAACCCTTTCTGACTTAATTTGCTATTTTTCATGCATTTAATGATTTATTTTGAGCTAAATGACCCTAAAATTGCAAAGCACTACAAATGAACTCATAATAGGTTCAAACTTGGCATGGTATCATCATTTGACCCACAAAACATGTGTGCAAAAGTTGAGAGGATTATAACAAAATCTGGATGCACTTCGTTTACAAATTGGACCATCTCTTTCGAAGTACGAGGGTTTCGGACGAAAACTCATTTGTTACAAAGGCATTTCATTTTTCTAAACTTATTTGAACTCAAGAATTTTTGTGCATTCAATATGCACCGTTCAAAGCCACATACTAAAATATCAACCCTTTCTGACTTAATTTGCTATTTTTCATGCATTTAATGATTTATTTTGAGCTAAATGACCCTGAAATTGGAAAGCACTACAAATGAACTCAGAATAGGTTGAAACTTGGCATGGTATCATCATTTGACCCACATAACAGGTGTGCAAAAGTTGAGAGGATAACAGCAAATACTGGATGCACTTCGTGTACAAACTGGACCATCTCTTTCGAAGTACGAGGGTTTCGAACGAAAACTCATCTGTTAAAAAGACATTTCATTTTTCTAAACTTATTTGAACTCAATAATTTTTGTGCATTCAATATGCACCATCCAAAGCCACATACTAAAATTTCAACCCTTTCTGACTTAATTTGCTATTTTTCATGCATTTAATGATTTATTTTGAGCTAAATGACCCTGAAATTGGAAAGCACTACAAATCAACTCAGAATAGGTTGAAACTTGGCATGGTATCATCATTTGACCCACATAACATGTGTGCAAAAGTTGAGAGGATTACAGCAAATACTGGATGCACTTCGTGTACAAACTGGACCATCTCTTTCGAAGTACGAGGGTTTCGGACGAATACTCCTCTGTTACAAAGGCATTTCATTTTGCTAAACTTATTTGAACTAAAGAATTTTTGTGCATTCAATATGCACCATTCAAAGCCACATACTAAAATTTCAACCCTTTCTGACTTAATTTGCTATTTTTCATGCATTTAATGATTTATTTTGAGTTAAATGACCCTGAAATTGGAAAGCACTACAAGTGAACTCAGAATTGGTTGAAACTTGGCATGGTATCATCACTTGACCCACATAACATGTGTGCAAAATTTTAGATGATGACAGCAAATATTGGATGCACTTCGTGTACAAACTAGACCATCTCTTTCGAAGTACGAGGGTTTCGGACGAAAACTCATCTGTTACAAAGGCATTTCATTTTTCTAAACTTATTTGAACTCAAGAATTTTTGCGCATTCAATATGCACCATTAAAAGCCACATACTAAAATTTCAACCCTTTCTGACTTAATTTGCTATTTTTCATGCATTTAATGACTTATTTTGAGCTAAATGACCCTGAAATTGGAAAGCACTACAAATGAACTCAGAATAGGTTGAAACTTGGCATGGTATCATCATTTAACCCACATAACATGTGTGCAAAAGTTGAGAGGATTACAGCAAATACTGGATGCACTTCGTGTACAAACTGGACCATCTCTTTCGAAGTACGAGGGTTTCGGACGAAAACTCGTCTGTTACAAAGGCATTTCATTTTTCTAAACTTATTTGAACTCAAGAATTTTTTTGCATTCAATATGCACCATTCAAAGCCACATACTAAAATATCAACCCTTTCTGACTTAATTTGCTATTTTTCATGCATTTAATAATTTATTTTGAGCTAAATGACCCTGAAATTGGAAAGCACTACAAATGAACTCAGAATAGGTTGAAACTTGGCATGGTATCATCATTTCACCCACATAACATGTGTGCAAAAGTTGAGAGGATTACAGCAAATACTGGATGCACTTCGTGTACAAACTGGACCATCTCTTTCGAAGTACGAGGGTTTCGAACGAATACTGCTCTGTTATAAAGGCATTTCATTTTCCTAAACTTATTTGAACTCAAGAATTTATGCATTCAATATGCACCATTCAAAGCCACATACTAAAATTTCAACCCTTTCTGACTTAATTTGCTATTTTTCATGCATTTAATGATTTATTTTGAGCTAAATGACCCTGAAATTGGAAAGCACTACAAATTAACTCAGAATAGGTTGAAATTTGGCATGGTATCATCATTTGACCCACATAACATGTGTGCAAAAGTTGAGAGGATTACAGCAAATACTGGATGCACTTCGTGTACAAACTGGACCATCTCTTTCGAAGTACAAGGGTTTCGGACGAAAACTCATCTGTTACAAAGGCATTTCATTTTCTAAACTTATTTGAACTCAAGAATTTTTGTGCATTCAATATGCACCATTCAAAGCCACATACTAAAATTTCAACCCTTTCTGACTTAATTTGCTATTTTTCATGCATTTAATGATTTATTTTGAGCTAAATGACCCTGAAATTGGAAAGCACTACAAATGAACTCAGAATAGGTTGAAACTTGGCATGGTATCATCATTTGACCCACATAACATGTGTGCAAAAGTTGAGAGGATTACAGCAAATACTTGGATGCACTTCGTGTACAAACTGGACCATCTCTTTCGAAGTACGAGGGTTTCGGACGAAAACTCATCTGTTACAAAGGCATTTCATTTTTCTAAACTTATTTGAACTCAAGAATTTTTGTGCATTCAATATGCACCATTCAAAGCCACATACTAAAATTTCAACCCTTTCTGACTTAATTTGCTATTTTTCATGCATTTAATGATTTATTTTGAGCTAAATGACCCTGAAATTGGAAAGCACTACAAATGAACTCAGAATTGGTTGAAACTTGGCATGGTATCATCATTTGACACCATAACATGTGTGCAAAAGTTGAGAGGATTACAGCAAATACTTGGATGCACTTCGTGTACAAACTGGACCATCTCTTTCGAAGTACGAGGGTTTCGGACGAAAACTCATCTGTTACAAAGGCATTTCATTTTCTAAACTTATTTGAACTCAAGAATTTTTTGCATTCAATATGCACCATTCAAAGCCACATACTAAAATTTCAACCCTTTGTGACTTAATTTGCTATTTTTCATGCATTTAATGATTTATTTTGAGCTAAATGACCCTGAAATTGGAAAGCACTACAAATGAACTCAGAATTGGTTGAAACTTGGCATGGTATCATCATTTGACCCACATAACATTGTGTGCAAAAGTTGAGAGGATTATAGCAAATATTGGATGCACTTCGTGTACAAACTGGACCATCTCTTTCGAAGTACGAGGGTTTCGGACGAAAACTCATCTGTTACAAAGGCATTTCATTTTTCTAAACTTATTTGAACTCAAGAATTTTTGTGCATTCAATATGCACCATTCAAAGCCACATACTAAAATATCGACCCTTTCTGACTTAATTTGCTATTTTTCATGCATTTAATGACTTATTTTGAGCTAAATGACCCTGAAATTGGAAAGCACTACAAATGAACTCAGAATAGGTTGAAACTTGGCATGGTATCATCATTTAACCCACATAACATGTGTGCAAAAGTTGAGAGGATTACAGCAAATACTGGATGCACTTCGTGTACAAACTGGACCATCTCTTTCGAAGTACGAGGGTTTCGGACGAAAACTCATCTGTTACAAAGGCATTTCATTTTCTAAACTTATTTGAACTCAAGAATTTTTGTGCATTCAATATGCACCATTCAAAGCCACATACTAAAATTTCAACCCTTTCTGACTTAATTTGCTATTTTTCATGCATTTAATGATTTATTTTGAGCTAAATGACCCTTGAAATTGGAAAGCACTACAAATGAACTCAGAATAGGTTGAAACTTGGCATGGTATCATCATTTGACCCACATAACATGTGTGCAAAAGTTGAGAGGATTACAGCAAATACTGGATGCACTTCGTGTACAAACTGGACCATCTCTTTCGAAGTACGAGGGTTTCGGCACGAAAACTCATCTGTTACAAAGGCATTTCATTTTTCTAAACTTATTTGAACTCAAGAATTTTTGTGCATTCAATATGCACCATTCAAAGCCACATACTAAAATTTCAACCCTTTCTGACTTAATTTGCTATTTTTCATGCATTTAATGATTTATTTTGAGCTAAATGACCCTGAAATTGGAAAGCACTACAAATGAACTCAGAATAGGTTGAAACTTGGCATGGTATCATCATTTGACCCACATAACATGTGTGCAAAAGTTGAGAGGATTACAGCAAATACTGGATGCACTTCGTGTACAAACTGGGCCATCTCTTTCGAAGTACGAGGGTTTCGGACGAAAACTCATCTGTTACAAAGGCATTTCATTTATCTAAACTTATTTGAACTCAAGAATTTTTGTTTATTCAATATGCACCATTCAAAGCCACATACTAAAATTTGAACCCTTTCTGACTTAATTTGCTATTTTTCATGCATTTAATGATTTATTTTGAGCTAAATGACCCTGAAATTGGAAAGCACTACAAATGAACTCAGAATTGGTTGAAACTTGGCATGGTATCATCATTTGACCCACATAACATGTGTGCAAAAGTTTAGATGATTACAGCAAATATTGGATGCACTTCGTGTACAAACTGGACCATCTCTTTCGAAGTACGAGGGTTTCGAACGAAAACTCATCTGTTACAAAGGCATTTCATTTTCCTAAACTTATTTGAACTCAAGAATTTTGTGCTATTCAATATGCACCATTCAAAGCCACATACTAAAATTTCAACCCTTTCTGACTTAATTTGCTATTTTTCATGCATTTAATGATTTATTTTGAGCTAAATGACCCTGAAATTGGAAAGCACTACAAATGAACTCAGAATAGGTTGAAACTTGGCATGGTATCATCATTTGACCCACATAACATGTGTGCAAAAGTTGAGAGGATTACAGCAAATACTGGATGCACTTCGTGTACAAACTGGACCATCTCTTTCGAAGTACGAGGGTTTCGAACGAAAACTCATCTGTTACAAAGGCATTTCATTTTTCTAAACTTATTTGAACTCAAGAATTTTTGTGCATTCAATATGCACCATTCAAAGCCACATACTAAAATTTCAACCCTTTCTGACTTAATTTGCTATTTTTCATGCATTTAATGACTTATTTTGAGCTAAATGACCCTGAAATTGGAAAGCACTACAAATGAACTCAGAATAGGTTGAAACTTGGCATGGTATCATCATTTAACCCACATAACATGTGTGCAAAAGTTGAGAGGATTACAGCAAATACTGGATGCACTTCGTGTACAAACTTGACCATCTCTTTCGAAGTACGAGGGTTTCGCACGAAAACTCGTCTGTTACAAAGGCATTTCATTTTTCTAAACTTATTTGAACTCAAGAATTTGTGTGCATTCAATATGCACCATTCAAAGCCACATACTAAAATTTCAACCCTTTCTGACTTAATTTGCTATTTTTCATGCATTTAATGATTTATTTTGAGCTAAATGACCCTGAAATTGCAAAGCACTACAAATGAACTCACAATAGGTTGAAACTTGGCATGGTATCATCATTTGACCCACATAACATGTGTGCAAAAGTTGAGAGGATTACAGCAAATACTGGATGCACTTCGTGTACAAACTGCACCATCTCTTTCGAAGTACGAGGGTTTCGGACGAAAACTCATCTGTTACAAAGGCATTTCATTTTTCTAAACTTATTTGAACTCAAGAATTTGTGTGCATTGAATATGCACCATTGAAAGCCACATACTAAAATTTGAACCCTTGCTGACTTAATTTGCTATTTTTCATGCATTTAATGATTTATTTTGAGCTAAATGACCCTGAAATTGGAATGCACTACAAATGAACTCAGAATAGGTTGAAACTTGGCATGGTATCATCATTTGACCCACATAACATGTGTGCAAAAGTTGAGAGGATTATAACAAAATCTGGATGCACTTCGTGTACAAACTGGACCATCTCTTTCGAAGTACGAGGATTTCGGACGAACACTCATCTGTTACAAAGGGATTTCATTTTTCTAAACTTATTTGAACTCAAGAATTTTTGTGCATTCAATATGCACCATTCAAAGCCACATACTAAAATTTCAACCCTTTCTGACTTAATTTGCTATTTTTCATGCATTTAATGACTTATTTAGAGCTAAAGGAACCTGAAATTGGAAAGCACTACAAATGAACTCAGAATAGGTTGAAACTTGGCATGGTATCATCATTTAAACCACATAACATGTGTGCAAAAGTTGAGAGGATTACAACAAATACTGGATGCACTTCGTGTACAAACTGGACCATCTCTTTCGAAGTACGAGGGTTTCGGACGAAAAACTCGTGTGTTACAAAGGCATTTCATTTTTCTAAACTTATTTGATCTCAAGAATTTTTGTGCATTCAATATGCACCATTCAAAGCCACATACTAAAATTTCAACCCTTTCTGACTTAATTTGCCATTTTTCATGCATTTAATGACTTATTTTGAGCTAAATGACCCTGAAATTGGAAAGCAGTACAAATGAACTCAGAATAGGTTGAAACTTGGCATGGTATCATCATTTAACCCACATAACACGTGTGCAAAAGTTGAGAGGATTAGAGCAAATACTGGATGCACTTCGTGTACAAACTGGACCATCTCTTTCGAAGTACGAGGGTTTCGCACGAACACTCATCTGTTACAAAGGGATTTCATTTTTCTAAACTTATTTCGAACTCAAGAATTTTTGTGCATTCAAATACAACATTAAAAGCCACATACTAAAATATCAACCCTTTCTGACTTAATTTGCTATTTTTCATGCATTTAATGATTTATTTTGAGCTAAATGACCCTGAAATTGGAAAGCACTACAAATAAACTCACAATAGGTTGAAACTTGGCATGGTATCATCATTTGACCCAAATAACATGTCTGCAAAAGTTGATAGGATTACAGCAAATACTGGATGCACTTCGTGTACAAACTGCACCATCTCTTTCGAAGTATGAGGGTTTCGGACGAAAACTCATCTGTTACAAAGGCATTTCATTTTTCTAAACTTATTTGTACTCAAGAATTTTTGTGTATTCAATATGCACCATTCAAAGCCACATACTAAAATTTGAACCCTTTCTGACTTAATTTGCTATTTTTCATGCATTTAATGATTTATTTTGAGCTAAATGACCCTGAAATTGGAAAGCGCTACAAATGAACTCAGAATTGGTTGAAACTTGGCATGGTATTATCATTTGACCCACATAACATGTGTGCAAAAGTTTAGATGATTACAGCAAATATTGGATGCACTTCGTGTACAAACTAGACCATCTCTTTCGAAGTACGAGGGTTTCGGACGAAAACTCATTTGTTACAAAGGCATTTCATTTTTCTAAACTTATTTGAACTCAAGAATTTTTGTGCATTCAATATGCACCATTCAAAGCCACATACTAAAATTTCAACCCTTTGTGACTTAATTTGCTATTTTTCATGCATTTAATGATTTATTTTGAGCTAAATGACCCTGAAATTGGAAAGCACTACAAATGAACTCAGAATTGGTTGAAACTTGGCATGGTATCATCATTTGACCCACATAATATGTGTGCAAAAGTTTAGATGATTACAGCAAATATTGGATACACTTCGTGTACAAACTGGACCATCTCTTTCGAAGTACGAGGGTTTCGGACGAAAACTCATATGTTACAAAGGCATTTCATTTTTCTAAACTTATTTGAACTCAAGAATTTCGGTGCATTCAATATGCACCATTCAAACCCACATACTAAAATTTCAACCCTTTTTGACTTAATTTGCTATTTTTCATGCATTTAATGACTTATTTTGAGCTAAATGACCCTGAAATTGGAAAGCACTACAAATGAACTCAGAATAGGTTGAAACTTGGCATGGTATCATCATTTAACCCAAATAACATGTGTGCAAAAGTTGAGAGGATTACAGCAAATACTGGATGCACTTCGTGTACAAACTTGACCATCTCTTTCGAAGTACGATGGTTTCGCACGACAACTCGTCTGTTAGAAAGGCATTTCATTTTTCTAAACTTATTTGAACTCAAGAATTGTTGTGCATTCAATAAGCACCATTCAAAGCCACATACTAAAATATCAACCCTTTCTGACTTAATTTGCTATTTTTCATGCATTTAATGATTTATTTTGAGCTAAATGACCTTGAAATTGGAAAGCACTACAAATGAACTCACAATAGGTTGAAACTTGGCATGGTATCATCATTTGACCCACATAACATGTGTGCAAAAGTTGAGAGGATTACAGCATATACTGGATGCACTTCGTGTACAAACTGCACCATCTCTTTCGAAGTACGAGGGTTTCGCACGAAAACTCATCTATTACAAAGGCATTTCATTTTTCTAAACTTATTTGAACTCTAGAATTTGTGATTATTCAATATGCACCATTCCAAGCCACATACTAAAATTTGAACCTTTTCTGACTTAATTTGCTATTTTTCATGCATTTAATGATTTATTTTGAGCTAAATGACCCTGAAATTGTTAAGCACTACAAATGAACTCAGAATTGGTTGAAACTTGGCATGGTATCATCATTTTACCCACATAACATGTGTGCAAAAGTTTAGTAGATTACAGCAAATATTGGATGCACTTCGTGTACAAACTGGACCATCTCTTTCGAAGTACGAGGGTTTCAAACGAAAACTCATCTGTTACAAAGGCATTTCATTTTTCTAAACTTATTTGAACTCAAGAATTTTGGTGCATTCAATATGCACCATTCAAAGCCACATACTAAAATTACAACCCTTTCTGACTTAATTTGCTATTTTTCATGCATTTAATGACTTATTTTGAGCTAAATGACCCTGAAATTGGAAAGCACTACAAATGAACTCAGAATAGGTTGAAACTTGGCATGGTATCATCATTTAACCCACATAACACGTGTGCAAAAGTTGAGAGGATTACAAAAAATATTGGATGCACCTCGTGTACAAACTTGACCATCTCTTTCGAAGTACGAGGGTTTCGCACGAAAACTCGTCTTTTACAAAGGCATTTCATTTTTCTAAACTTATTTGAACTCAAGAATTTATGTGCATTCAATATGCACCATTCAAAGCCACATACTAAAATGTCAACCCTTTCTGACTTAATTTGCTATTTTTCATGCATTCAATGATTTATTTTGAGCTAAATGGCCCTGAAATTGGAAAGCACTACAAATGAACTCACAATAGGTTGAAACTTGGCATGGTATCATCATTTAACCCACATAACACGTGTGCAAAAGTTGAGAGGATTACAACAAATATTGGATGCACCTCGTGTACAAACTTGACCATCTCTTTCGAAGTACGAGGGTTTCGCACGAAAACTCGTCTGTTACAAAGGCATTTCATTTTTCTAAACTTATTTGAACTCAAGAATTTGTGTGCATTCAATATGCACCATTCAAAGCCACATACTAAAATGTCAACCCTTTCTGACTTAATTTGCTATTTTTCATGCATTCAATGATTTATTTTGAGCTAAATGGCCCTGAAATTGGAAAGCACTACAAATGAACTCACAATAGGTTGAAACTTGGCATGGTATCATCATTTGACACACATAACATGTGTGCAAAAGTTGAGAGGATTACACCAAATACTGGATGCACTTCGTGTACAAACTGCACCATCTCTTTCGAAGTACGAGGGTTTCGGACGAAAACTCATCTGTTACAAAGGCATTTCATTTTTCTAAACTTATTTGAACTCAAGAATTTGTGTGCATTTAATATGCACCGTTCAAAGCCACATACTAAAATTTGAACCCTTTCTGACTTAATTTGCTATTTTTCATGCATTTAATAATTTATTTTGAGGTAAATGACCCTGAAATTGGAAAGCACTACAAATGAACTCAGAATTGGTTGAAACTTGGCATTGTATCATCATTTGACCCACATAACATGTGTGCAAAAGTCGAGAGGATTATAACAAAATCTGGATGCACTTCGTGTACAAACTGGACCATCTCTTTCGAAGTACGCGGGTTTCGGACGAAAACTCATCTATTACAAAGGCATTTCATTTTTCTGAACTTATTTGAACTCAAGATTTTTGTGCATTCAATATGTACCATTCAAAGCCACATACTAAAATGTCAACCCTTTCTGACTTAATTTGCTATTTTTCATGCATTTAATGACTTATTTAGAGCTAAAGGAACCTGAAATTGGAAAGCACTACAAATGAACTCAGAATAGGTTGAAACTTGGCATGGTATCATCATTTAAACCACATAACATGTGTGCAAAAGTTGAGAGGATTACAACAAATACTGGATGCACTTCGTGTACAAACTGGACCATCTCTTTCGAAGTACGAGGGTTTCGGACAAAAACTCGTGTGTTACAAAGGCATTTCATTTTTCTAAACTTATTTGATCTCAAGAATTTTTGTGCATTCAATATGCACCATTCAAAGCCACATACTAAAATTTCAACCCTTTCTGACTTAATTTGCCATTTTTCATGCATTTAATGACTTATTTTGAGCTAAATGACCCTGAAATTGGAAAGCAGTACAAATGAACTCAGAATAGGTTGAAACTTGGCATGGTATCATCATTTAACCCACATAACACGTGTGCAAAAGTTGAGAGGATTAGAGCAAATACTGGATGCACTTCGTGTACAAACTGGACCATCTCTTTCGAAGTACGAGGGTTTCGCACGAAAACTCGTTTGTTACAAAGGCATTTCATTTTTCTAAACTTATTCGAACTCAAGAATTTTTGTGCATTCAATATACAACATTAAAAGCCACATACTAAAATATCAACCCTTTCTGACTTAATTTGCTATTTTTCATGCATTTAATGATTTATTTTGAGCTAAATGACCCTGAAATTGGAAAGCACTACAAATAAACTCACAATAGGTTGAAACTTGGCATGGTATCATCATTTGACCCAAATAACATGTCTGCAAAAGTTGATAGGATTACAGCAAATACTGGATGCACTTCGTGTACAAACTGCACCATCTCTTTCGAAGTATGAGGGTTTCGGACGAAAACTCATCTGTTACAAAGGCATTTCATTTTTCTAAACGTATTTGTACTCAAGAATTTTTGTGTATTCAATATGCACCATTCAAAGCCACATACTAAAATTTGAACCCTTTCTGACTTAATTTGCTATTTTTCATGCATTTAATGATTTATTTTGAGCTAAATGACCCTGAAATTGGAAAGCGCTACAAATGAACTCAGAATTGGTTGAAACTTGGCATGGTATTATCATTTGACCCACATAACATGTGTGCAAAAGTTTAGATGATTACAGCAAATATTGGATGCACTTCGTGTACAAACTAGACCATCTCTTTCGAAGTACGAGGGTTTCGGACGAAAACTCATTTGTTACAAAGGCATTTCATTTTTCTAAACTTATGTGAACTCAAGAATTTTTGTGCATTCAATATGCACCATTCAAAGCCACATACTAAAATTTCAACCCTTTCTAACTTAATTTGCTATTTTTCATGCATTTAATGACTTATTTTGAGCTAAATGAACCTGAAATTGGAAAGCACTACAAATGAACTCAGAATTGGTTGAAACTTGGCATGGTATCATCATTTGACCCACATAATATGTGTGCAAAAGTTTAGATGATTACAGCAAATATTGGATACACTTCGTGTACAAACTGGACCATCTCTTTCGAAGTACGAGGGTTTCGGACGAAAACTCATATGTTACAAAGGCATTTCATTTTTCTAAACTTATTTGAACTCAAGAATTTCGGTGCATTCAATATGCACCATTCAAACCCACATACTAAAATTTCAACCCTTTTTGACTTAATTTGCTATTTTTCATGCATTTAATGACTTATTTTGAGCTAAATGACCCTGAAATTGGAAAGCACTACAAATGAACTCAGAATAGGTTGAAACTTGGCATGGTATCATCATTTAACCCAAATAACATGTGTGCAAAAGTTGAGAGGATTACAGCAAATACTGGATGCACTTCGTGTACAAACTTGACCATCTCTTTCGAAGTACGATGGTTTCGCACGACAACTCGTCTGTTAGAAAGGCATTTCATTTTTCTAAACTTATTTGAACTCAAGAATTGTTGTGCATTCAATAAGCACCATTCAAAGCCACATACTAAAATATCAACCCTTTCTGACTTAATTTGCTATTTTTCATGCATTTAATGATTTATTTTGAGCTAAATGACCTTGAAATTGGAAAGCACTACAAATGAACTCACAATAGGTTGAAACTTGGCATGGTATCATCATTTGACCCACATAACATGTGTGCAAAAGTTGAGAGGATTACAGCATATACTGGATGCACTTCGTGTACAAACTGCACCATCTCTGTCGAAGTACGAGGGTTTCGCACGAAAACTCATCTATTACAAAGGCATTTCATTTTTCTAAACTTATTTGAACTCTAGAATTTGTGTTTATTCAATATGCACCATTCCAAGCCACATACTAAAATTTGAACCTTTTCTGACTTAATTTGCTATTTTTCATGCATTTAATGATTTATTTTGAGCAAAATGACCCTGAAATTGTTAAGCACTACAAATGAACTCAGAATTGGTTGAAACTTGGCATGGTATCATCATTTTACCCACATAACATGTGTGCAGAAGTTTAGTAGATTACAGCAAATATTGGATGCACTTCGTGTACAAACTGGACCATCTCTTTCGAAGTACGAGGGTTTCAAACGAAAACTCATCTGTTACAAAGGCATTTCATTTTTCTAAACTTATTTGAACTCAAGAATTTTGGTGCATTCAATATGCACCATTCAAAGCCACATACTAAAATTACAACCCTTTCTGACTTAATTTGCTATTTTTCATGCATTTAATGACTTATTTTGAGCTAAATGACCCTGAAATTGGAAAGCACTACAAATGAACTCAGAATAGGTTGAAACTTGGCATGGTATCATCATTTGACCCACATAACACGTGTGCAAAAGTTGAGAGGATTACAACAAATATTGGATGCACCTCGTGTACAAACTTGACCATCTCTTTCGAAGTACGAGGGTTTCGCACGAAAACTCGTCTGTTACAAAGGCATTTCATTTTTCTAAACTTATTTGAACTCAAGAATTTGTGTGCATTCAATATGCACCATTCAAAGCCACATACTAAAATGTCAACCCTTTCTGACTTAATTTGCTATTTTTCATGCATTCAATGATTTATTTTGAGCTAAATGGCCCTGAAATTGGAAAGCACTACAAATGAACTCACAATAGGTTGAAACTTGGCATGGTATCATCATTTAACCCACATAACACGTGTGCAAAAGTTGAGAGGATTACAACAAATATTGGATGCACCTCGTGTACAAACTTGACCATCTCTTTCGAAGTACGAGGGTTTCGCACGAAAACTCGTCTGTTACAAAGGCATTTCATTTTTCTAAACTTATTTGAACTCAAGAATTTGTGTGCATTCAATATGCACCATTCAAAGCCACATACTAAAATGTCAACCCTTTCTGACTTAATTTGCTATTTTTCATGCATTCAATGATTTATTTTGAGCTAAATGGCCCTGAAATTGGAAAGCACTACAAATGAACTCACAATAGGTTGAAACTTGGCATGGTATCATCATTTGACACACATAACATGTGTGCAAAAGTTGAGAGGATTACACCAAATACTGGATGCACTTCGTGTACAAACTGCACCATCTCTTTCGAAGTACGAGGGTTTCGGACGAAAACTCATCTGTTACAAAGGCATTTCATTTTTCTAAACTTATTTGAACTCAAGAATTTGTGTGCATTTAATATGCACCGTTCAAAGCCACATACTAAAATTTGAACCCTTTCTGACTTAATTTGCTATTTTTCATGCATTTAATAATTTATTTTGAGCTAAATGACCCTGAAATTGGAAAGCACTACAAATGAACTCAGAATTGGTTGAAACTTGGCATTGTATCATCATTTGACCCACATAACATGTGTGCAAAAGTCGAGAGGATTATAACAAAATCTGGATGCACTTCGTGTACAAACTGGACCATCTCTTTCGAAGTACGCGGGTTTCGGACGAAAACTCATCTATTACAAAGGCATTTCATTTTTCTAAACTTATTTGAACTCAAGAATTTTTGTGCATTCAATATGCACCATTCAAAGCCACATACTAAAATGTCAACCCTTTCTGACTTAATTTGCTATTTTTCATGCATTTAATGACTTATTTAGAGCTAAAGGAACCTGAAATTGGAAAGCACTACAAATGAACTCAGAATAGGTTGAAACTTGGCATGGTATCATCATTTAAACCACATAACATGTGTGCAAAAGTTGAGAGGATTACAACAAATACTGGATGCACTTCGTGTACAAACTGGACCATCTCTTTCGAAGTACGAGGGTTTCGCACAAAAACTCGTGTGTTACAAAGGCATTTCATTTTTCTAAACTTATTTGATCTCAAGAATTTTTGTGCATTCAATATGCACCATTCAAAGCCACATACTAAAATTTCAACCCTTTCTGACTTAATTTGCCATTTTTCATGCATTTAATGACTTATTTTGAGCTAAATGACCCTGAAATTGGAAAGCAGTACAAATGAACTCAGAATAGGTTGAAACTTGGCATGGTATCATCATTTAACCCACATAACACGTGTGCAAAAGTTGAGAGGATTAGAGCAAATACTGGATGCACTTCGTGTACAAACTGGACCATCTCTTTCGAAGTACGAGGGTTTCGCACGAAAACTCGTCTGTTACAAAGGCATTTCATTTTTCTAAACTTATTCGAACTCAAGAATTTTTGTGCATTCAATATACAACATTAAAAGCCACATACTAAAATATCAACCCTTTCTGACTTAATTTGCTATTTTTCATGCATTTAATGATTTATTTTGAGCTAAATGACCCTGAAATTGGAAAGCACTACAAATAAACTCACAATAGGTTGAAACTTGGCATGGTATCATCATTTGACCCAAATAACATGTCTGCAAAAGTTGATAGGATTACAGCAAATACTGGACGCACTTCGTGTACAAACTGCACCATCTCTTTCGAAGTATGAGGGTTTCGGACGAAAACTCATCTGTTACAAAGGCATTTCATTTTTCTCAACTTATTTGTACTCAAGAATTTTTGTGTATTCAATATGCACCATTCAAAGCCACATACTAAAATTTGAACCCTTTCTGACTTAATTTGCTATTTTTCATGCATTTAATGATTTATTTTGAGCTAAATGACCCTGAAATTGGAAAGCGCTACAAATGAACTCAGAATTGGTTGAAACTTGGCATGGTATTATCATTTGACCCACATAACATGTGTGCAAAAGTTTAGATGATTACAGCAAATATTGGATGCACTTCGTGTACAAACTAGACCATCTCTTTCGAAGTACGAGGGTTTCGGACGAAAACTCATTTGTTACAAAGGCATTTCATTTTTCTAAACTTATTTGTACTCAAGAATTTTTGTGTATTCAATATGCACCATTCAAAGCCACATACTAAAATTACAACCCTTTCTGACTTAATTTGCTATTTTTCATGCATTTAATGACTTATTTTGAGCTAAATGACCCTGAAATTGGAAAGCACTACAAATGAACTCAGAATAGGTTGAAACTTGGCATGGTATCATCATTTAACCCACATAACACGTGTGCAAAAGTTGAGAGGATTACAACAAATATTGGATGCACCTCGTGTACAAACTTGACCATCTCTTTCGAAGTACGAGGGTTTCGCACGAAAACTCGTCTGTTACAAAGGCATTTCATTTTTCTAAACTTATTTGAACTCAAGAATTTGTGTGCATTCAATATGCACCATTCAAAGCCACATACTAAAATGTCAACCCTTTCTGACTTAATTTGCTATTTTTCATGCATTCAATGATTTATTTTGAGCTAAATGGCCCTGAAATTGGAAAGCACTACAAATGAACTCACAATAGGTTGAAACTTGGCATGGTATCATCATTTAACCCACATAACACGTGTGCAAAAGTTGAGAGGATTACAACAAATATTGGATGCACCTCGTGTACAAACTTGACCATCTCTTTCGAAGTACGAGGGTTTCGCACGAAAACTCGTCTGTTACAAAGGCATTTCATTTTTCTAAACTTATTTGAACTCAAGAATTTGTGTGCATTCAATATGCACCATTCAAAGCCACATACTAAAATGTCAACCCTTTCTGACTTAATTTGCTATTTTTCATGCATTCAATGATTTATTTTGAGCTAAATGGCCCTGAAATTGGAAAGCACTACAAATGAACTCACAATAGGTTGAAACTTGGCATGGTATCATCATTTGACACACATAACATGTGTGCAAAAGTTGAGAGGATTACACCAAATACTGGATGCACTTCGTGTACAAACTGCACCATCTCTTTCGAAGTACGAGGGTTTCGGACGAAAACTCATCTGTTACAAAGGCATTTCATTTTTCTAAACTTATTTGAACTCAAGAATTTGTGTGCATTTAATATGCACCGTTCAAAGCCACATACTAAAATTTGAACCCTTTCTGACTTAATTTGCTATTTTTCATGCATTTAATAATTTATTTTGAGCTAAATGACCCTGAAATTGGAAAACACTACAAATGAACTCAGAATTGGTTGAAACTTGGCATTGTATCATCATTTGACCCACATAACATGTGTGCAAAAGTCGAGAGGATTATAACAAAATCTGGATGCACTTCGTGTACAAACTGGACCATCTCTTTCGAAGTACGCGGGTTTCGGACGAAAACTCATCTATTACAAAGGCATTTCATTTTTCTAAACTTATTTGAACTCAAGAATTTTTGTGCATTCAATATGCACCATTCAAAGCCACATACTAAAATGTCAACCCTTTCTGACTTAATTTGCTATTTTTCATGCATTTAATGACTTATTTAGAGCTAAAGGAACCTGAAATTGGAAAGCACTACAAATGAACTCAGAATAGGTTGAAACTTGGCATGGTATCATCATTTAAACCACATAACATGTGTGCAAAAGTTTAGAGGATTACAACAAATACTGGATGCACTTCGTGTACAAACTGGACCATCTCTTTCGAAGTACGAGGGTTTCGGACAAAAACTCGTGTGTTACAAAGGCATTTCATTTTTCTAAACTTATTTGATCTCAAGAATTTTTGTGCATTCAATATGCACCATTCAAAGCCACATACTAAAATTTCAACCCTTTCTGACTTAATTTGCCATTTTTCATGCATTTAATGACTTATTTTGAGCTAAATGACCCTGAAATTGGAAAGCAGTACAAATGAACTCAGAATAGGTTGAAACTTGGCATGGTATCATCATTTAACCCACATAACACGTGTGCAAAAGTTGAGAGGATTAGAGCAAATACTGGATGCACTTCGTGTACAAACTGGACCATCTCTTTCGAAGTACGAGGGTTTCGCACGAAAACTCGTCTGTTACAAAGGCATTTCATTTTTCTAAACTTATTCGAACTCAAGAATTTTTGTGCATTCAATATACAACATTAAAAGCCACATACTAAAATATCAACCCTTTCTGACTTAATTTGCTATTTTTCATGCATTTAATGATTTATTTTGAGCTAAATGACCCTGAAATTGGAAAGCACTACAAATAAACTCACAATAGGTTGAAACTTGGCATGGTATCATCATTTGACCCAAATAACATGTCTGCAAAAGTTGATAGGATTACAGCAAATACTGGACGCACTTCGTGTACAAACTGCACCATCTCTTTCGAAGTATGAGGGTTTCGGACGAAAACTCATCTGTTACAAAGGCATTTCATTTTTCTAAACTTATTTGTACTCAAGAATTTTTGTGTATTCAATATGCACCATTCAAAGCCACATACTAAAATTTGAACCCTTTCTGACTTAATTTGCTATTTTTCATGCATTTAATGATTTATTTTGAGCTAAATGACCCTGAAATTGGAAAGCGCTACAAATGAACTCAGAATTGGTTGAAACTTGGCATGGTATTATCATTTGACCCACATAACATGTGTGCAAAAGTTTAGATGATTACAGCAAATATGGGATGCACTTCGTGTACAAACTAGACCATCTCTTTCGAAGTACGAGGGTTTCGGACGAAAACTCATTTGTTACAAAGGCATTTCATTTTTCTAAACTTATTTGAACTCAAGAATTTTTGTGCATTCAATATGCACCATTCAAAGCCACATACTAAAATTTCAACCCTTTCTGACTTAATTTGCTATTTTTGATGCATTTAATGATTTATTTTGAGCTAAATGACCCTTAAATTGGAAAGCACTACAAATGAACTCAGAATAGGTTCAAACTAGGCATGGTATCATCATTTGACCCACATAACATGTGTGCAAAAGTTGAGAGGATTATAACCAAATCTAGATGCACTTCGTGTACAAACTGGACCATCTCTCTCGAAGTACGAGGGTTTCGCACGAAAACTCGTCTGTTACAAAGGCATTTCATTTTTCTAAACTTATTTGAACTCAAGAATTTTTGTGCATTCAATATGCACCATTCAAAGCCACATACTAAAATTTCAACCCTTTTTGACTTAATTTGCTATTTTTCATGCATTTAATGATTTATTTTGAGCTAAATGACCCTGAAATTGGAAAGCACTTCAAATGAACTCAGAATTGGTTGAAACTTGGCATGGTATCATCATTTGACCCACATAACATGTGTGCAAAAGTTTAGATGATTACAGCAAATATTGGATGCACTTCGTGTACAAACTGGACCATCTCTTTCGAAGTACGAGGGTTTCGGACGAAAACTCATCTGTTACAAAGGCATTTCATTTTTGTAAACTTATTTGAACTCAAGGATTTTGGTGCATTCAATATGCACCATTCAAAGGCACATACTAAAATTTCACCCCTTTTTTGACTTAATTTGCTATTTTTCATGCATTTAATGACTTATTTTAAGCTAAATGACCTTGAAATTGGAAAGCACTACAAATGAACTCAGAATAGGTTGAAACTTGGCATGGTATCATCATTTAACCCACATAACACGTGTGCAAAAGTTGAGAGGATTACAACAAATACTGGATGCACTTCGTGTACAAACTTGACCATCTCTTTCGAAGTACGAGGGTTTCGCACGACAACTCGTGTGTTACAAAGGCATTTCATTTTTCTAAACTTATTTGAACTCAAGAATTTTTGTGCATTCAATAAGAACCATTCAAAGCCACATACTAAAATATCAACCCTTTCTGACTTAATTTGCTATTTTTCATGCATTTAATGATTTATTTTGAGCTAAATGACCTTGAAATTGGAAAGCACTACAAATGAACTCACAATAGGTTGAAACTTGGCATGGTATCATCATTTGACCCACATAACATGTGTGCAAAAGTTGAGAGGATTACAGCAAATACTGGATGCACTTCGTGTACAAACTGCACCATCTCTTTCGAAGTACGAGGGTTTCGCACGAAAACTCATCTGTTACAAAGGCATTTCATTTTTCTAAACTTATTTGAACTCAAGAATTTGTGTGCATTAAATACGCACCATTCAAAGCCACATACTAAAATTTGAACCCTTTCGGACTTAATTTGCTATTTTTCATGCATTTAATGATTTATTTTGAGCTAAATGACCCTGAAATTGGAAAGCACTACAAATAAACTCAGAATTGGTTGAAACTTGGCATGGTATCATAATTTGACCCACATAACATGTGTGCAAAATTTTAGATGATTACAGCAAATATTGGATGCACTTCGTGTACAAACTGGACCATCTCTTTCGAAGTACGAGGATTTGGGACGAAAACTCATCTGTTACAAAGGCATTTCATTTTTCTAAACTTATTTGAACTCTAGAATTTGTGTTTATTCAATATGCACCATTCAAAGCCACATACTAAAATTTGAACCTTTTCTGACTTAATTTGCTATTTTTCATGCATTTAATGATTTATTTTGAGCTAAATGACCCTGAAATTGGAAAGCACTACAAATGAACTCAGAATTGGTTGAAACTTGGCATGGTATCATCATTTGACCCACATAACATGTGTGCAAAAGTTTAGATGATTACAGCAAATATTGGATGCATTTCGTGTACAAACTGGACCATCTCTTTCGAAGTACGAGGGTTTTAGACGAAAACTCATCTGTTACAAAGGCATTTCATTTTTCTAAACTTATTTGAACTCAAGAATTTTTGTGCATTCAATATGCACCATTCAAAGCCACATACTAAAATTTCAACCCTTTCTGATTTAATTTGCTATTTTTCATGCATTTAATGACTTATTTTGAGCTAAATGACCCTGAAATTGGAAGGCACTACAAATGAACTCGGAATAGGTTGAAACTTGGCATGGTATCATCATTTAACCCACATAACACGTGTGCAAAAGTTGAGAGGATTACAGCAAATATTGGATGCACCTCGTGTACAAACTTGACCATCTCTTTCGAAGTACGAGGGTTTCGCACGAAAACTCGTCTGTTACAAAGGCATTTCATTTTTCTAAACTTATTTGAACTCAAGAATTTTTGTGCATTCAATATGCACCATTCAAAGCCACATACTAAAATATCAACCCTTTCTGACTTAATTTGCTATTTTTCATGCATTTAATGATTTATTTTGAGCTAAATGACCCTGAAATTGGAAAGCACTACAAATAAATTCAAAATAGGTTGAAACTTGGCATGGTATCATAATTTTACCCACATAACATGTGTGCAAAAGTTGAGAGGATTACAGCAAATACTGGATGCACTTCGTGTACAAACTGCACCATCTCTTTCGAAGTACGAGGGTTTAGGACGAAAACTCGTCTGTTACAAAGGCATTTCATTTTTCTAAACTTATTTGAACTCAAGAATTTGTGTGCATTCAATATGCACCATTCAAAGCCACATACTAAAATTTTAACCCTTTCTGACTTAATTTGCTATTTTTCATGCATTTAATGATTTATTTTGAGCTAAATGACCCTGAAATTGGAAAGCACTACAAATGAACTCAGAATTGGTTGAAACTTGGCATGGTATCATCATTTGACCCAGATAACATGTGTGCAAAATTTTAGATGATTACAGCAAATATTGGATGCACTTCGTGTACAAACTGGACCATCACTTTGGAAGTACGAGGGTTTCGGACGAAAACTCATTTGTTACAAAGGCATTTCATTTTTCTAAACTTATTTGAACTCAAGAATTTTTATGCATTCAATATGAAACATTCAAAGCCACATACTAAAATTTCAACCTTTCTGACTTAATTTGCTATTTTTCATGCATTTAATGATTTATTTTGAGCTAAATGACCCTTAAATTGGAAAGCACTACAAATGAACACAGAATAGGTTCAACCTTGGCATGGTATCATCATTTGACCCACATAACATGTGTGCAAAAGTTGAGAGGATTATAACAAAATCTGGATGCACTTAGTGTACAAACTGGACCATCTCTTCGATGTACGAGGGTTTCGGACGAAAGCTCATCTGTTACAAAGGCATTTCATTTTTCTAAACTTATTTGAACTCAAGAATTTTTGTGCATTCAATATGCACCATTCAAAGCCACATATTAAAATTTCAAACCTTTCTGACTTAATTTGCTATTTTTCATGCATTTAATGACTTATTTTGAGCTAAATGAACCTGAAATTGGAAAGCACTACAAATGAACTCAGAATAGGTTGAAACTTGGCATGGTACCATCATTTAAACCACATAACATGTGTGCAAAAGTTGAGAGGATTACAGCAAATACTGGATGCAGTTCGTGTACAAACTGGACCATCTCTTTTGAATTACGAGGGTATCGGACGAAAACTCGTCTGTTACAAAGGCATTTCATTTTTCTAAACTTATTTGAACTCAAGAATTTTTTTGCATTCAATATGCACCATACAAAGGCACATACTAAAATATCAACCCTTTCTGACTTAATTTGCTATTTTTCATGCATTTAATGATTTATTTTGAGCTAAATGACCCTGAAATTGGAAAGCACTACAAATGAACTCATAATAGGTTGAAACTTGGCAGGGTATCATCATTTGACCCAGATCACATGTGTGCAAAAGTTGAGAGGATTAGAGGAAGTACTGGATGCACTTCGTGTACAAACTGGACCATCTCTTTCGAAGTACGAGGTTTTCGGACGAACACTCGTCTGTTACAAAGGCATTTCATTTTTCTAAACTTATTTGAACGCAAGAATTTTTGTGCATTCAATAAGCACCATTAAAAGCCACATACTAAAATATCAACCCTTTCTGACTTAATTTGCTATTTTCCATGCATTTAATGATTTATTTTGAGCTAAATGACCCTGAAATTGGAAAGCACTACGAATGAACTCAGAATAGGTTGAAATTTGGCATGGTATCATAATTTGACCCACATAACATGTGTGCAAAATTTGAGAGGATTAGAGCAAATACAGGATGCACTTCGTGTACAAACTGGACCATCTCTTTCGAAGTACGAGGGTTTCAGACGAAAACTGATCTGTTACAAAGGCATTTCATTTTTCTAAACTTATTTGAACTCAAGAATTTGTGTGCATTCAATATGCACCATTCAAAGCCACATACTAAAATTTGAACCCTTTCTGACTTAATTTGCTATTTTTCATGCATTTAATGATTTATTTTGAGCTAAATTACCCTGAAATTGGAAAGCACTACAAATGAATTCAGAATTGGTTGAAACTTGGCATGGTATCATCATTTGACCCACATAACATGTGTGCAAAAGTTTAGATGATTACAGCAAATATTGGATGCACTTCGTGTACAAACTGGACCATCTCTTTGGAAGTACGAGGGTTTCGGACGAAAACTCATTTGCTACAAAGGCATTTCATTTTTCTAAACTTATTTGAACTCAAGAATTTTTGTGCATTCAATATGAAACATTCAAAGCCACATACTAAAATTTCAATCTTTTCTGACTTAATTTGCTATTTTTCATGCATTTAATGATTTATTTTGAGCTAAATGACCCTTAAATTGGAAAGCACTACAAATGAACTCAGAATAGGTTCAACCTTGGCATGGTATCATCATTTTGCCCACATAACATGTGTGCAAAAGTTGAGAGGATTATAACAAAATCTGGATGCACTTCGTGTACAAACTGGACCATCTCTTTCGATGTACGAGGGTTTCGGACGAAAGCTCATCTGTTACAAAGGCATTTCATTTTTCTAAACTTATTTGAACTCAAGAATTTTTGTGCATTCAATATGCACCATTGAAAGCCACATATTAAAATTTCAACCCTTTCTGACTTAATTTGCTATTTTTCATGCATTTAATGACTTATTTTGAGCTAAATGAACCTGAAATTGGAAAGCACTACAAATGAACTCAGAATAGGTTGAAACTTGGCATGGTACCATCATTTAAACCACATAACATGTGTGCAAAAGTTGAGAGGATTACAGCAAATACTGGATGCACTTCGTGTACAAACTGGACCATCTGTTTTGAATTACGAGGGTTTCGGACGAAAACTCGTCTGTTACAAAGGCATTTCATTTTTCTAAACTTATTTGAACTCAGGAATTTTTTTGCATTCAATATGCACCATACAAAGGCACATACTAAAATATCAACCCTTTCTGACTTAATTTGCTATTTTTCATGCATTTAATGATTTATTTTGAGCTAAATGACCCTGAAATTGGAAAGCACTACAAATGAACTCATAATAGGTTGAAACTTGGCAGGGTATCATCATTTGACCCAGATCACATGTGTGCAAAAGTTGAGAGGATTAGAGCAAGTACTAGATGCACTTCGTGTACAAACTGGACCATCTCTTTCGAAGTACGAGGGTTTCGGACGAACACTCGTCTGTTACAAAGGCATTTCATTTTTCTAAACTTATTTGAACTCAAGAATTTTTGTGCATTCAATATGCACCATTCAAAGCCACATACTACAATATCAACCCTTTCTGACTTAATTTGCTATTTTCCATGCATTTAATGATTTATTTTGAGCTAAATGACCCTGAAATTGGAAAGCACTACGAATGAACTCAGAATAGGTTGAAATTTGGCATGGTATCATAATTTGACCCACATAACATGTGTGCAAAAGTTGAGAGGATTAGAGCAAATACAGGATGCACTTCGTGTACAAACTGGACCATCTCTTTCGAAGTACGAGGGTTTCAGACGAAAACTGATGTGTTACAAAGGCATTTCATTTTTCTATAATTTTTTGAACTCGAGAATTTTTGTGCATTCAATAAGCACCGTTCAAAGCCACATACTAAAATTTCAACCTTTCTGACTCAATTTTCTATTTTTCATACATTTAATGACTTATTTTGAGCTAAATGACCCTGAAATTGGAAAGCACTACAAATGAACTCAGAATAGGTTGAAACTTGGCATGGTATCATCATTTAACCCACATAACATGTGGGAAAAAGTTGAGAGGATTACAGCAAATACTGGATGCACTTCGTGTACAAACTGGACCATCTCTTTCGAAATACGAGGGTTTCGGACGAAAACTCGTCTGTTACAAAGGCATTTCATTTTTCTAAACATATTTGAATTCAAGAATTTTTGTGCATTCAATATGCACCATTCAAAGCCACATACTAAAATATCAACCCTTTCTGACTTAATTTGCTATTTTTCATGCATTTAATGATTTATTTTGAGCTAAATGACCCTGAAATTGGAAAGCACTACAAATGAACTCAGAATAGGTTGAAACTTGGCATGGTATCATAATTTGACCCAGATAACATGTGTGGAAAAGTTGAGAGGATTACAGCAAATACTGGATGCACTTCGTGTACAAACTGGACCATCTCTTTCGAAGTACGAGGGTTTCGAACGAATACCCATCTGTTACAAAGGCATTTCATTTTTCCAAACTTATTTAAACTCAAGAATTTTTGTGCATTTAATATGCACCATTCAAAGCCACATAATAAAATTTCAACCCTTTCTGACTTAATTTGCTATTTTTCATGCATTTAATGATTTATTTTGAGCGAAATGACCCTGAAATTGGAAAGCACTACAAATGAACTCAGAATTGGTTGAAACTTGGCATGGTATCATCATTTGACCCACATAACATGTGTGCAAAAATTTAGATGATTACAGCAAATATTGGATGCACTTCGTGTACAAACTGGACCATCTCTTTCGAAGTACGAGGGTTTCGCACGAAAACTCGTCTGTTACAAAGGCATTTCATTTTTCTAAACTTATTTGAACTCAAGAATTTTTGTGCATTCAATAAGCACCATTCAAAGCCACATAATAAAATTTCAACCCTTTCTGACTTAATTTGCTATTTTTCATCCATTTAATTATTTATTTTGAGCGAAATGACCCTGAAATTGGAAAGCACTACAAATGAACTCAGAATTGGTTGAAACTTGGCATGGTATCATCATTTGACCCACATAACATGTGTGCAAAAATTTAGATGATTACAGCAAATATTGGATACACTTCGTGTACAAACTGGACCATCTCTTTCGAAGTACGAGTGTTTCGAACGAATACTCATCTGTTACAAAGGCATTTCATTTTTCCAAACTTATTTAAACTCAAGAATTTTTGTGCATTTAATATGCACCATTCAAATCCACATAATAAAATTTCAACCCTTTCTGACTTAATTTGCTATTTTTCATGCATTTAATGATTTATTATGAGCGAAATGACCCTGAAATTGGAAAGCACTACAAATGAACTCAGAATTGGTTGAAACTTGGCATGCTATCATCATTTGACCCACATAACATGTGTGCAAAAATTTAGATGATTACAGCAAATATTGGATGCACTTCGTGTACAAACTGGACCATCTCTTTCGAAGTACGAGGGTTTCGGACGAATACTCATCTGTTACAAAGGCATTTCATTTTTCTAAACTTATTTTAACTCAAGAATTTTTGTGCATTCAATATGCACCATTCAAAGCCACATACTAATATTTCAACCCTTTCTGACTTAATTTGCTATTTTTCAGGCATTTAATGATTTATTTTGAGCTAAATGACCCTGAAATTGCAAAGCACTACAAATGAACTCAGAATAGGTTTAAACTTGGCATGGTATAATCATTTAATCCACATAACATGTGTGCAAAAGTTGAGAGGATTACAGCAAATACTGGATGCACTTCGTGTACAAACAGGACCATCTCTTTCGAAGTACGAGGGTTTCGGACGAAAACTCGTCTGTTACAAAGGCATTTCATTTTCTAAACTTATTTGAACTCAATAATTTTTTTGCATTCAATATGCACCATTCAAAGCCACATACTAAAATTTCAACCCTTTCTGACTTAATTTGCTATTTCTCATGCATTTAATGACATATTTTCAACTAAATGACCCTGAGATTGGAAAGCACTACAAATGAACTTAGAATAGGTTGAAACTTGGCATGGTATCATCATTTAACCCACATAACATGTGTGCAAAAGTTGAGAGAATTACAGCAAATACTTGATGCACTTCGTGTACAAACTGGACCATCTCTTTCGAAGTACGAGGGTTTCGCACGAAAACTCCTCTGTTACAAAGGCATTTCATTTTTCTAAACTTATTTGAACTCAAGAATTTTTGTGAAGTCAATATGCACCATTCAAAGACACATACTAAAATTTCAACCCTTTCTGACTTAATTTGCTATTTTTCATGCATTTAATGATTTATTTTGAGCTAAATGACCCTGAAATTGGAAAGCACTACAAATGAACTCAGAATTGGTTGAAACTTGGCATGGTACCATCATTTGACCCACATAACATGTGTGCAAAAGTTTAGATGATTACAGCAAATATTGCATGCACTTCGTGTACAAACTGGACCATTTCTTTCGAAGTACGAGGGTTTCGGACGAAAACTCGTCTGTTACAAAGGCATTTCATTTTTCTAAACTTATTTGAACTCAAGAATTTTTGTGCATTCAATATGCACCATTCAAAGCCACATACTAAAATTTCAACCCTTTCTGACTTAATTTGCTATTTTACACGCATGTAATGATTTATTTTTAGCTAAATGACCCTGAAATTGGAAAACACTACAAATGAACTCAGAATTGGTTGAAACTTGGAATGGTATCATTATTTGACCCACATAACATGTGTGCAAAACTTGATAGGATTACTGCAAATATTGGATGCACTTCGTGTACTAACTGGACCATCTCTTTCGAAGTACGAGGGTTTCGGACGAAAACTCATTTGTTACAAAGGCATTTCATTTTTCTAAACTTATTTGAACTCAAGAATTTTTGTGCATTAAATATGCACCATTCAAAGCCACATACTTAAATTTCAACCCTTTCTGACTTAATTCGCTATTTTTCATGCATTTAATGATTTATTTTGAGCTAAATGACCCTGAAATTGCAAAGCACTACAAATGAACTCAGAATAGGTTGAAACTTGGCATGGTATCATAATTTAACCCACATAACATGTGTGCAAAAGTTGAGAGTATTACAGCAAATACTGGATGCACTTCGTGTACAAACTGGACCATCTTTTTCGAAGTACGAGGATTTCGGACGAAAACTCGTCTGTTACGAAGGCATTTCATTTTCTAAACTTATTTGAACTCAAGAATTTTTTTGCATTCAATATGCACCATTCAAAGCCACATACTAAAATTTCTACCCTTTCTGACTTAATTTGCTATTTTTCATGCATTTAATGACTTATTTTGAGCTAAATGACCCTGAAATTGGAAAGCACTACAAATGAACTTAGAATAGGTTGAAACTTGGCATGGTATCATCATTTAACCCACATAACATGTGTGCAAAAGTTGAGAGAATTACAGCAAATACTGGATGCACTTCGTGTACAAACTGAACCATCTCTTTCGAAGTACGAGGGTTTCGGACGAAAACTCATGTGTTAGAAAGGCATTTTATTTTTGTAAACTTATTAGAACTCAAGAATTTTTGTGCATTCAATAAGCACCATTCAAAGCCACATACTGAAATTTCAACCCTTTCTGACTTAATTTGCTATTTTCATGCATTTAATGATTTATTTTGAGCTAAATGACCCTGAAATTGGAAAGCACTACAAATGAACTCATAATTGGTTGAAACTTGGCATGTTATCATCATTTAACCCACATAACATGTGTGCAAAAGTTGAGTGGATTACAGCAAATACTGGATGCACTTCGTGTACAAACTGGACCATCTCTTTCGAAGTACGAGGGTTTCGGACGAAAACTCATCTGTTACAAAGGCATTTCATTTTGCTAAACTTATTTGAACTCAAGAATTTTTGTGCATTCAATATGCACTATTCAAAGCCACATACTAAAATTTCAACCCTTTCTGAATTAATTTGCTATTTTTCATGCATTTAATGATTTATTTTGAGCTAAATGGCCCTGAAATTGGAAAGCACTACAAATGAACTCAGAATTGGTGGAAACTTGGCATGGTATCATCATTTGACCCACATAACATGTGTGCAAAAGTTGATAGGATTACAGCAAATATTGGATGCACTTCGTGTACAAACTGGACCATCTCTTTCGAAGTACGAGGGTTTCGGACGAACACTCATCTGTTACAAAGGCATTTCATTTTTCTAAACTTATTAGAACTCAAGAATTTGTGTGTATTCAATATGAACCTTTCAAAGCCACATACTAAAATGTCAACCCTTTCTGATTTAATTTGCTATGTTTCATGCATTTAATGATTTATTTTGAGCTAAATAAACCTGAAATTGGAAAGCACTACAAATGAACTCACAATAGGTTCAAACTTGGCATGGTATCATCATTTGACCCACATAACATGTGTGCAAAAGTTGAGAGGATTAGAACAAAATCTGTATGCACTTCGTGTACAAACTGGACCATCTCTTTCGAAGTACGAGGGTTTCGGACGAAAACTCATCTGTTACAAAGGCTTTTCATTTTTCTAAACTTATTTGAACTCAAGAATTTTTGTGCATTCAATATGCACCATTAAAATCCACATACTAAAATTTCAACTCTTTCTGACTTAATTTGCTATTTTTCATGCATTTAATGACTTATTTTGAGCTAAATGACCCTGAAATTGGAAGGCACTACAAATGAACTCAGAATAGGTTGAAACTTGGCATGGTATCATCATTTAACCCACATAACATGTGTGCACAAGTTGAGAGGATTACAGCAAATACTGGATGCATTTCGTGTACAAACTGGACCATCTCTTTCGAAGTACGAGGGTTTTGGACGAAAACTCATCTGTTACAAAGGCATTTCATTTTATAAACTTATTTGAACTCAAGAATTTTTTTGCATTCAATATGCATTATTCAAAGCCACATACTAAAATTTCAACCCTTTCTGACTTAATTTGCTATTTTTCATGCATTTAATGACTTATTTTGAGCTAAATGACCCTGAAATTGAAAGCACTACAAATGAACTTAGAATAGGTTGAAACTTGGCATGGTATAATAATTTAACCCACATAACATGTGTGCAAAAGTTGAGAGGATTACAGCAAATACTGGATGCACTTCGTGTAGAAACTGGACCATCTCTTTCGAAGTACGAGGGTTTCGGACGAAAACTCATCTGTTACAAAGGCATTTCATTTTTCTAAACTTATTTGAACTCAAGAATTTTTTTGCATTCAATATGCACCATTCAAAGCCACATACTCAAATTTCAACCCTTTCTGACTTAATTTGCTATTTTTCATGCATTTAATGATTTATTTTGAGCTAAATGACCCTGAAATTGGAAAGCACTACAAATGAACTCAGAATTGGTTGAAACTTGGCATGGTATCATAATTTGACCCACATAAGATGTGTGCAAAAGTTGAGAGGATTACAGCAAATATTGGATGCACTTCGTGTACAAACTGGACCATCTCTTTCGAAGTACGAGGGTTTCGGACGAACACTCATCTGTTACAAAGGCATTTCATTTTTCTAAACTTATTAGAACTGAAGAATTTTTGTGCATTAAATATGCACCATTCAAAGCCACATACTAAAATTTCAACCCTTTCTGATTTAATTTGCTATTTTTCATGCATTTAATAATTTATTTTGAGCTAAATAACCCTGAAATTGGAAAGCACTACAAATGAACTCAGAATAGGTTCAAACTTGGCATGGTATCATAATTTGACCCACGTAACATGTGTGCAAAAGTTGAGAGGATTAGAACAAAATCTGGATGCACTTCGTGTACAAACTGGACCATCTCTTTCGAAGTACGAGGGTTTCGGACGAAAACTCATCTGTTACAAAGGCATTTCATTTTTCTAAACTTATTTGAACTCAAGAATTTTTGTGCATTCAATATGCACCATTCAAAGCCACATACTAAAATTTCAAGCCTTTCTGACTTAATTTTCAATTTTTCATGCATTTAATGATTTATTTTGAGCTAAATGACCCTGTAATTGGAAAGCACTACAAATGAACTCGGAATAGGTTGAAACTTGGCATGGTATCATCATTTGACCCACATAACATGTGTGCAAAAGTTGAGAGTATTACAGCAAAAACTGGATGCACTTCGTGTACAAATTGGACCATCTCTTTCGAAGTACGAGGGTTTCGGACGAAAACTCATCTGTTACAAAGGCATTTCATTTTTCTAAACTTATTTGAACTCAAGAATTTTTGTGCATTCAATATGCACCATTCAAAGCCACATACTAAAATTTCAACCCTTTCTGACTTCATCAGTCTTCACTTTTTCTTCGCTTGTGTCCTTTGCTTATTGCTCCGTAACCATGGATATTCTTCATCACTTAAAATGGTGCTTGGATCAGCCTTGACTTTGAAGGGAGGAATTTCATGAAACTTTTCATAATCTCCAGACATGTCTGTCTTGCCCTCCAATCCAACGATGTCTCCTTTTCCTGAAAGAACTATGTGGCGCTTTGGCTCATTGCATGATGTATTCGCTTCCATATCTTTTCTTTTTCTCGGTTTGGTAGACATGTCCTTCACATAGAAAACCTGCGCCACATCATTGGCTAGGATGAATGGTTCATCCGTGTACCCAAGATTGTTCAGATCCACTATTGTCATTCCGTACTGTGGGTCTACCTGTACCCCGCCTCCTGACAGATTGACCCATTTGCACATAAACAAAGGGACCTTAAAATCATGTTCGTAGTCAAGTTCCCATATGTCCACTATGTAACCATAATATGTGTCCTTTCCCCTCTTGGTTGCTGCATCAAAGCGGACACCGCTGTTTTGGTTGGTGCTCTTTTGATCTTGGGCGATCGTGTAAAATGTATTCCCATTTATCTCGTATCCTTTGTAAGTCAATACAGTTGAAGATGGTCCCCTGGACAACGAGAACAGCTCATCAGAAACAGTGTTGTTACCTCTGACACGTGTTTCCAACCAATCACCGAAAGTCCTGATGTGTTCATGTGTAATCAAGTCGTCACACTCCTCTGGGTGTTTGGAGCGCAGACTGTTCTTGTGTTCATCGACATACGGGGCCACCAAGATAGAGTTCTATAGAACTGTGTAGTGTGCTTGAGACCAAGAATGTCCGTCCCTGCATATTATTGAGTCCCTTCCAATTGTGCCTTTTCCAGTCAGTCTCCCCTCATACCGTGATTCAGGTAGACCAATCTTCTTAAGGCCAGGAATGAAGTCGACACAAAACCCAATGACATCCTCTGTTGGATGGCCCATGGACATGCTTCCTTCTGTCCTAGCGCGGTTACGGACATATTTCTTTAGAACTCCCATGAACCTCTCAAAGGGGAACATATTGTGTAGAAATACGGGGTCCATAATGAAAATCTCGTCGACTAGATGAACTAGGACGTGTGTCATGATATTGAAGAAGGATGGTGGGAACACCAGCTCGAAACTGACAAGACATTGCGCCACATCACTCCTTAGCCTTGGTAGGATTTCCGGATCGATCACCTTCTGAGAGATTGCATTGAGGAATGCACATAGCTTAACAATGGCTATTCAAACGTTTTCCAGTAGAAGCCCCCTCAATGCAACCGGAAGCAGTTGCGCCATAATCACGTGGCAGTCATGAGACTTTAGGTTCTGAAACTTTTTCTCGGCCATATTAATTATTCCCTTTATATTCGACGAGAAGCCAGACGGGACCTTCATACTGAGCAGGCATTCAAAGAAGATTTCCTTCTCTTCTTTGGTAAGAGCGTAGCTGGTAGGACCTTCATACTGCTTTGGAGGCATGTCGTCTTTTTCGTGCAAACATTGCAGGTTCTCCCGTGCCTCCGGTATATCTTTTGTCTTCCCATACACGCCCAAGAAGCCTAGCAGGTTCACGCAAAGGTTCTTCGTCACGTGCATCACGTCGATTGAAGAGGGGACATCTAGATGTTTCCAGTAGGGTAGGTCCCAAAATATAGATTTCCTCTTCCACATGGGTGCGCGTCCCTCGTCGTCATTCGGAATAGATAGTCCACCGGGACCGTTTCCAAATATTACGTGTAAATCATTGACCATAGCAAGTACGTGATCACCGGTACGCATGGCGGGCTTCTTCTGGTGATCTGCCTCGCCTTTCAAATGCTTGTCTTTCTTACGACATTGATGGTTGGTCGGAAGAAATCGACGATGCCCTAGGTACACATTCTTCCTGCATTTGTCCAGGTATATACTTTTGGTGTCAGCTAAATAGTGCGTGCATGCGTGGTATCCCTTGTTTGTCAGTCCTGAAAGGTTACTGAGAGCAGGCCAATCATTGATGGTTACAAACGGCAACGCATGCAGGTCAAATTCCTCCTGTCTGTGCTCATCCCACACACTTACACCGTTTCCATTCCACAGCTATAAAAGTTCTTCAACTAATGGCCTTAGGTACACATCAATGTTGTTGACGGGTTGCTTAGGGCCTTGGATGAGAACTAGCATCATAATGAACTTCCGCTTCATGCACACCCAAGGAGGAAGGTTACACATACATAGAGTCACGGGCCAGGTGCTGTGATTGCTCCTCTGCTCCCCAAAAGGATTAATGCCATCCGTGCTTAAACCAAACCATACATTCCTTGGGTCATCTCCAAACTCAGCCCGGTACTTTCTCTCGATTTTTCTCCACTGCGACCCATCAGCGGTGTGTCTCAAATTCCCATCTTTCTTACGGTCTTCATTGTGCCATCGCATCAACTTGGCATGCTCTTTGTTCCTGAACAGACGTTTCAACCGTGGTATTATAGGAGCATACCACATCACTTTGGCAGGAACCCTCTTCCTGGGGGGCTCCCCATCAACATCACCAGGGTCATCTCGTCTGATCTTATACCGCAATGCACCGCATACCGGGCATGCGTTCAAATCCTCGTACGCACCGCAGTAGAGGATGCAGTCATTAGGGCATGCATGTATCTTCAACACCTCCAATCCTAGAGGGCATACGACCTTCTTTGTTGCGTACGTACTGTCGGGCAATTCGTTATCCTTTCGAAGCCTCTTCTTAAATATTTTCAGTACATCCTCAAATCGCTTGTCAGGTATATCATACTTTGCCTTCCACTGCAGCAATTCCAGTACGGTATCGAGCTTTGTGTTGCCATCTTCGCAATTGGGGTACAACCCTTTTTTTTGATCCTCTAACATCCGATCGAAGTTCAGCTTCTCCTTTTCACTTTCACACTGTCTTCTTGCATCAACAATGACCCGGCGGAGATCATCATCGGGCACATCGTCCGGTTCTTCTTGATCTTCAGCTTCCCCCGTTGTAGCATCACCGTATTCAGGGGGCAGATAGTTGTCATTGTACTCTTCTTCTTCGTCATCTTCCATCGTAACCCCTATTTCTTCGTGCTTGGTCCAAACATTATAGTGTGGCATGAATCCCTTGTAAAGCAGGTGGGCGTGAATGGTTTTCCGGTCAGAGTAAGACTTCGTATTCCCACATATAGAGCATGGACAACACATAAAACCATTCTGCTTGTTTGCCTCAGCCACTTCGAGAAAATCATGCACGCCCTCAATGTACTTGGAGGTGAGTCTGTCACCGTACATCCATTGTCGGTTCATCTGCGTGCATTAAGTGTGTCAAAAACCATTACAGAACATCATGAATAGATAAGTGACCAAATTAATAGAAGTTCATCATTACATTAAAACCAAAGTACATACATAGTTCTCATTGAACAACATATAGCTCTCCAGAGCATCTAATTAAACCATACATTGAAACTATGTAAAACATTTCAATGCAACAACAAATGCGATCATAATCGCAACCAAGGTAACAATTGATCCAATGGCATAATGATACCAAGCCTCGCTATGAATGGAATATTTTCTAATCTTTCTAATCTTCAAGCGCATTGCATCCATCTTGATCTTGTGACCATCTACGACATCCGCAACATGCAACTCCAATATCATCTTCTCTTCTTCAACTCTTTTCTTATCTTCTTCAACTCTTTTTAATTTTTCTTTTAAATACTCGTTTTCTTCTTCAACTAAATTTAACCTCTCGACAAGAGGGTCGTATGTAATATCCGGTTCACATACCTCCTAGATAAAGACATCTATGTCAAGTTGGTGTCGGCATAATTACCATAAACACTAAATGAAACAAATAGTTATAAAAGATAATATATACCACATCTGAATCATAGATAGGGCGAGGGCCGACGGGGGCGGATACCAAAACCATCGCACTATATAATAACAAGCAATAATACAAGTAAGAAAATTAGACAATTATCTATCTAATCATACAAGTAAGATTTTTTTCTTTTATAAAGAAGATAAGAACAAGAGGCTCACCACGGTGGTGCCGGCGCCGAGATCGGCGCGGGCGATTGACGGCGGTGAAGACGGGGATGGGACGTGACGACCGCTAAATCTGGAAAAATCTTGAGGAAAATGGAGCTTGGAGGTCGAGTTTGGAGAGGATAAAGCTTAAGTAGTGTGGCTCGGGCATTTCATCGAACACCTCATGTGCATAAGAGGTGAGCAAGAGCACCACAAAGCCCTCTCATCATCGACTAGGAAAAAACAGAGTAGTGGCTTGCGGGCGAGGGGTATATATAGCCAATTCATTGGTCCCGGTTCATTTCTGGAACTCGGACTAAAGGCCATCCTTTAGTCTTGGTTCCAGCTACGAACCGGGACCAATGGTTGTGGGCCAGGAGCGAGGCACATTGGTCCCGGTTTGTGTCTGGAACCGGGACTAATGGGTCCAGACGAACCGGGACCAATGCCCCACGAGGCCCGGCTGGCCCCCTGGATGCACGAACCGGGACGTATGCCCCCATGAGTCCCGATCGTGACTGAACCGGGACTAATGGGCTGGCCAGGCCTGAACCAAAGCCCTGCTTTCTACTAGTGACTCTTATTTGACGCTCCTCAAAGTTCGACGCGTCGGGGAATAAGTAAGACTGTTTGTATGCCCCCTTCTGAAAAAAGGATTGTTCGTACTAAACCCGGAATTTCATGCATTATGTGGCAAAAGGGATACGAAGAGAGCAGCCAATACTGCGACTGGCGATGAGATGTTGTGTGGGAGGTAAGAGCATCTACCCCACATATCCGTATTTGTCCAGACGGGTTGCCCGGTCTTGCCCGGTCATAATTTTTTTATCCAATTGAGTGTCCCAAATGTCCGGACTGACCGGCGCCGTTGGGAGTTTAAATATGAGGTGTCCGGATAGGCCCATCACATTGGCCTTACCCGCGCTAGTTCACATCCACCCTACATATATTCGTCCACATTCGCTTATCGGACCTAATCCTAGCCACTTCACTGCACTTCTCTTCACTCCGATCTGCCACCCAAGCTTATCTTTGGCGATCTTCATGTTGGAAATATGCCCTAGAGGCAATAATAAAATGGTTATTATTGTATTTCCTAGTTCATGATAATTGTCTATTATTCATGCTACAATTGTGTTAACCAGAAACCGTAATACATGTGTGAATACATAGACCATCACATGTCCCTAGTGAGCCTCTAGTTGGCTAGCTCGTTGATCAATAGATGGTCACGGTTTCATGACCATGGACATTGGATGTCGTTGATAACGGGATCACATCATTAGGAGAATGATGTGGTGGACAAGACCCAATCCTAAGCATAGCACAAGATCGTGTAGTTCGTTTGCTAAAGCTTTTCAATGTCAAGTATCATTTCCTTAGACCATGAGATTGTGTAACTCCCGGATACCGTAGGAATGCTTTGGGTGTGCCAAACGTCACAACGTAACTGGGTGGCTATAAAGGTACGCTACGGGTATCTCCGAAAGTGTCTGTTGGGTTGACACGAATCAAGACTGGGATTTGTCACTCCGTGTGACGGAGAGGTATCTCTGGGCCCACTCGGTAAGACATCATCATAATGAGCTCAATGTGACTAAGGAGTTAGCCACGGGATGATGTGTTACGGAACGAGTAAAGAGACTTGCCGGTAACGAGATTGAACAAGGTATGGCGATACCGACGATCGAATCTCGGGCAAGTACCATACCGATAGACAAAGGGAATTGTATACGGGATTGATTGAATCCCTGACATCGTGGTTCATCCGATGAGATCATCGTGGAGTACGTGGGAGCCAACATGGGTATCCAGATCCCGCTGTTGGTTATTGGCCGGAGAGGTGTCTCGGTCATGTCTACGTGTCTCCCGAACCCGTAGGGTCTACACACTTAAGGTTCGATGACGCTAGGGTTATAGGGAAAAGGTATACGTGATTACCGAAGGTTGTTCGGAGTCCCGGATGAGATCCCGGACGTCACGAGGAGCTCCGGAATGGTCCGGAGGTAAAGATTGATATATAGGAAGTCCAGTTTTGGTCACCGGAAAGTTTTCGGGCTCATCGGTAGTGTACCGGGAGTGCCGGGAGGGTGCCGGAGGACCCCCGGGAGGGGTGTGACGACCAAAGGACCACATGGGCTGTTAGATAAAGTGTGCCAGCCCTTATTGGGCTGGGCAAGACTTTTGCTAAAGGCCCATGCGGTGGGAGGTGGACTCTCCCTTTAATTCAGCCGGCCATCTCCTCTTTGGAGTAGAGGCCAAGCCAGCCCTCCACGTCCCTCCTCCTATATATACTTGAGGTTTTGGATGTTTTGAGACAGGATTTGATCTCTCTCTCTCACGGCGAAGCCCTACCTCTCTTCTTCCTCCTCCGCAGCGCTTAGGCGAAGCCCTGTCGGAATACCTTGCTACTCCACCACCACCACGCCGTCGTGCTGCTGTTGGAGCCCTTCCCCAACCTCTCCTTCCTCCTTGCTGGATCAAGGTGTTGGAGACGTCACCGGGCTGCACGTGTGTTGAACGCGGAGGTGCCGTCCGTTCGGCACTTGATCGGATCTACCGCGATCTGAATCGCTGCGAGTACGACTCCATCAACCGCGTTCTTGTAACGCTTCCGCTTAGCGATCTTCAAAGGTATGAAGATGCAATCTCTCCCCTCTCGTTGCTGGTTTCTCCATAGATAGATCTTGGTGAACGTAGGAAAATTTTGATTTACTACTACGTCTCCCAACAGTGGCATCATGAGCTAGGTCTATGCGTAGAATCTATGCACGAGTAGAACACAAAGCAGTTGTGGGCGTCGAGTTTGTTAATTTGCTTGCCGCTACTAGTCTTATCTTGATTCGGCGGTATTGTGGGATGAAGCGGCCCGGACCAACTTTACACGTACGCTTACGTGAGACCGGTTCCACCGCCTGACATGCACTAGATGCATAAGATGGCTAGCGGGTGTCTGTCTCTCCTACCTTAGTCGGATCGGATTCGATGAAAAGGGTCCTTATGAAGGGTAAATAGCAATTGGCAAATCACGTTGTGGTGTTGACGTAGGTAAGAAACGTTCTTGCTAGTAACCTATAGCAGCCACGTAAAAACTTGCAACTACAAATTAGAGGACGTCTAACTTGTTTTTGCAGCATGTGCCTTGTGATGTGATATGGCCAAAGGATGTGATGTGATGCATTGTGATGTATGAATTGATCATGTTCTTGTAATAGGATTCACGACTTGCATGTCGATGATTATGACAACCGGCAGGAGCCATAGGAGTTGTCTTATTTATTGTATGACCTGCGTGTCAATCATAAACGCCATGTAATTACTTTACTTTATTGCTAAGCGTTAGCCATAGTAGTAGAAGTAATAGTTGGCGAGACAACTTCATGAAGACACAATGATGGAGATCATGATGATGGAGATCATGGTGTCGTGCCGGTGACAGTGATGATCATGGTGCCCCGAAGATGGAGATCATAGGAGCAAAATGATATTGGCCATATCATGTCACTATATTGATTGCATGTGATGTTTATCATGTTTACATCTTATTTGCTTAGAACGACGGTAGTAAATAAGATGATCTCTCAATAAAATTTCAAGAGAAGTGTTCACCCTAACTGTGCACCGTTGCTAAGGATCGTTGTTCCGAAGCACCACGTGATGATCGGGTGTGATAGGTTCTAACGTTCGCATACAACGGGTGTAAGCCAGATTTACACACGCGAAACACTTAGGTTGACTTGACGAGCCTAGCATGTACAGACATGGCCTCGGAACACGGAAGACCGAAAGGTCGAACATGAGTCGTATAGAAGATACGATCAACATGAAGATGTTCACCATGGATGACTAGTCCGTCTCACGTGATGATCGGACACGGGCTAGTTGACATGGATCATGTATCACTTGGAAGACTAGAGAGATGTCTGTCTAAGTGGGAGTTCATTAATTTGATTAAGTGAACTTAATTATCATGAACTTAGTCTAAAATTGTCTTTACAATCTATGATGTAGATCCAATGGCCAACACGAATGTCACCCTCAATTTCAACGCGTTCCTAGAGAAAACCAAGCTGAAAGATGATGGAAGCAACTATGCGGACTGGGTCCGTAGCTTGAGGATCATCCTCATAGCTTCCAAGATATTGTATGTCCTAGATGCACCGCTAGGTGACGCACCCGTTCTCCCAGCGGAACAAGATGTTATGAACACTTGGAAATCACGCTGCGATGATTACTCCCTTGTTCAATGCGGCATGCTTTACAGTCTAGAACCGGGGCTCCAAAAGCGTTTTGAGCAACACGGAGCATATGAGATGTTCCAGGAGCTGAAACTGGTTTTTCAAGCTCATGCCCGGGTCGAGAGATATGATGTCTCCGACAAGTTCTTCAGCTGTAAGATGGAGGAGCATAGTTCTGTCAGTGAGCACATCCTCAAGATGTCTGGGCTACACAGCCGCTTGACTCAGCTGGGGGTTAATATCCCGGATGACTCGGTCATTGACAGAATCCTCCAGTCGCTTCCACCTAGCTTCAAGAGCTTTGTGATGAACTACAACATGCAAGGTATGGAGAAGTCCATTCCTGAGTTGTACTCGATGCTGAAATCAGCGGAGGTCGAGATCAAAAAGGAGCATCAAGTGTTGATGGTGAATAAGACCACTAGTTTCAAGAAAGGCAAGGGTAAGAAGAACTTCAAGAAGGACGGCAAAGCTGTTGCCGCGCCCGGTAAGCAAGTTTCCGGGAAGAAGAAGAAAGATGGACCCAAGCCTGAGACTGAGTGCTTTTATTGCAGGGGTACCGGTCACTGGAAGCGGAACTGCCCCAAGTATTTAGCGGATAAGAAGGACGGCAACATTAAAGGTATATGTGATATACTTGTTATTGATGTGTACTTGACCAGCGCTCGTAGTAGCTCCTGGGTATTTGATACCGGTGCAGTTGCTCACATTTGTAACTCCAAGCAGGAGCTGCGGAATAAGCGGAGGCTGGCCAAGGATGAGGTGACGATGCGTGTCGGGAATGGTTCCAAGGTCGATGTGATCGCCGTCGGCACGTTACCTCTACATCTACCTTCGGGATTAGTTTTAAACCTTAATAATTGTTATTTAGTACCAGCTTTGAGCATGAACATTGTATCTGGATCTCGCTTGATGCGAGATGGCTACTCATTTAAATCCGAGAATAATGGTTGTTCTATTTATATGAGAGAAATGTTTTATGCTCATGCCCCGCTGGTCAATGGTTTATTTTTGATGAATCTCGAACGTGATGTTACACATGTCCATAGTGTGAGTACCAAAAAGTGTAAAGTTGATAACGATAGTCCCACTTACATGTGGCACTGCCGTCTTGGCCATATTGGTGTCAAACGCATGAAGAAGCTCCATGCTGATGGAATTTTGGAGTCACTTGATTTCGAATCATTTGACACATGCGAACCATGCCTCATGGGCAAGATGACCAAGACTCCGTTCTCCGGAACAATGGAGCGAGCAACTGACTTGTTGGAAATAATACATACCGATGTATGCGGTCCAATGAGCGTCGAGGCTCGCGGTGGCTACCGTTATGTTCTCACCCTCACTGATGACTTGAGTAGATATGGTTATGTCTACTTAATGAAACACAAGTCTGAAACTTTTGAAAGGTTCAAGGAATTTCAGAGTGAGGTCGAGAATCAACGTGACAGGAAAATAAAATGCCTACGATCTGATCGTGGCGGAGAATATTTAAGTCACGAGTTTGGCACGCACCTTAGGAAATGTGGAATTGTTTCACAACTCACGCCGCCCGGCACACCCCAGCGAAATGGTGTGTCTGAACGTCGTAATCGCACTCTATTGGATATGGTGCGAGCTATGATGTCTCTTACCGACTTACCGCTATCATTTTGGGGATATGCATTAGAGACTGCCGCATTCACTTTAAATAGGGCACCGTCTAAATCCGTTGAGACGACACCGTATGAATTGTGGTTTGGAAAGAAACCTAAGCTGTCGTTTCTAAAAGTTTGGGGATGCGATGCTTATGTGAAGAAACTTCAACCTGAGAAGCTCGAACCCAAAGCGGAAAAGTGCGTCTTCATAGGATATCCCAAGGAGACTATTGGGTATACCTTCTACCTACGATCCGAAGGCAAAGTCTTTGTTGCCAAGAATGGATCCTTTCTCGAGAAAGAGTTTCTCTCGAAAGAAGTAAGTGGGAGGAAAATAGAACTTGATGAGGAAATTGTACCTCCACTCGAACCGGAGAGTAGCGCAGCACAGGAAGTTGTATCTGTGGAGCCTACACCGGCTAGAGAGGAAGTTAATGATGATGATCATGAAACTTCAGATCAAGTTGCTATTCGAAGGTCCACCAGGACACGTTCCGCACCAGAGTGGTACGGCAATCCTGTCCTAGAGATCATGTTGTTGGACAACGGTGAACCTTCGAACTATGAAGAAGCGATGGCGGGCCCGGATTCCAACAAATGGCTTGAGGCCATGAAATCCGAGATAGGATCCATGTATGAGAACAAAGTATGGACTTTGGTGGACTTGCCTAATGATAAGCGAGCCATTGAAAACAAATGGATCTTTAAGAAGAAGACTGACGCGGACGGTAATGTCACCGCCTATAAAGCTCGGCTTGTCGCTAAGGGTTATCGACAAGTTCAAGGAGTTGACTACGATGAGACTTTCTCACCCATAGCGATGCTAAAGTCAGTCCGAATCATGTTAGCAGTTGCCGCATTTTATGATTATGAGATCTGGCAAATGGACGTCAAAACGGCATTCCTTAATGGCTTCCTCAAGGAAGAACTGTATATGATGCAGCCGGAAGGTTTTGTCGATCCTAAAGATGCTAACAAGGTATGCAAGCTCCAGCGCTCCATCTATGGGCTGGTGCAAGCATCTCGGAGTTGGAACATTCACTTTAATGAGGTGATTAAAGCGTTTGGGTTTGTACAGGTTTATGGAGAACCTTGTATTTACAAGAAAGTGAGTGGGAGATCTATAGCATTTCTTATACTGTATGTGGATGACATGCTGATAATGGGAAATAATATAGAATTCTTGGAAAGTATCAAGGCCTACTTGAATAAGTGTTTTTCAATGAAGGACCTTGGAGAAGCTGCTTACATATTAGGTATTAAGATCTATAGAGATAGATCGAAACGCCTCATTGGTCTTTCACAAAGCACATACCTTGAAAAGATATTGAAGAAGTTCAATATGCATCAGTCCAAGAAGGGATTCTTGCCTGTGTTGCAAGGTGTGAGATTGAGTACGACTCAATGCCCGACCACGGCAAAGGATAGAGAAGAGATGAGTGTCATCCCCTATGCTTCAGCCATAGGCTCTATCATGTATGCCATGCTGTGTACCAGACCTGATGTGAACCTTGCCATAAGTTTGGTAGGGAGGTACCAAAGTGATCCCGGAGCGGAACACTGGACAGCGGTCAAGAATATCCTGAAGTACCTGAAAAGGACAAAGGACATGTTTCTCATATATGGAGGTGCCGAAGAGCTCGTCGTAAAGGGTTACGTCGACGCTAGCTTCGACACAGATCCGGACGACTCTAAGTCGCAAACCGGATACGTGTATATTTTGAATGGAGGGGCAGTCAGCTGGAGTAGCAGCAAGCAAAGCGTCGTGGCGGCATCTACATGTGAAGCGGAGTACATAGCTGCTTCGGAAGCAGCAAAGGAGGGAGTCTGGATGAAGGAGTTCATCACCGACCTAGGAGTGATTCCAAATGCGTCGGGCCCGATGACTCTACTCTGTGACAACACTGGAGCTATTGCCCTTGCGAAGGAGCCCAGGTTTCACAAGAAGACAAGACACATCAAGCGCCGCTTCAACTCCATCCGTGATTACATTCAGGAGGGAGACATAGATATTTGTAAAGTGCATACGGATCTGAATGTCGCAGATCCGTTGACTAAACCTCTCTCATGAGCAAAACATGATCAACACCAGAACGCTATGGGTGTTCGATTCATCACAATGTAACTAGATTATTGACTCTAGTGCAAGTGGGAGACTGTTGGAAATATGCCCTAGAGGCAATAATAAAATGGTTATTATTGTATTTCCTAGTTCATGATAATTGTCTATTATTCATGCTACAATTGTGTTAACCAGAAACCGTAATACATGTGTGAATACATAGACCATCACATGTCCCTAGTGAGCCTCTAGTTGGCTAGCTCGTTGATCAATAGATGGTCACGGTTTCATGACCATGGACATTGGATGTCGTTGATAACGGGATCACATCATTAGGAGAATGATGTGGTGGACAAGACCCAATCCTAAGCATAGCACAAGATCGTGTAGTTCGTTTGCTAAAGCTTTTCAATGTCAAGTATCATTTCCTTAGACCATGAGATTGTGTAACTCCCGGATACCGTAGGAATGCTTTGGGTGTGCCAAACGTCACAACGTAACTGGGTGGCTATAAAGGTACGCTACGGGTATCTCCGAAAGTGTCTGTTGGGTTGACACGAATCAAGACTGGGATTTGTCACTCCGTGTGACGGAGAGGTATCTCTGGGCCCACTCGGTAAGACATCATCATAATGAGCTCAATGTGACTAAGGAGTTAGCCACGGGATGATGTGTTACGGAACGAGTAAAGAGACTTGCCGGTAACGAGATTGAACAAGGTATGGCGATACCGACGATCGAATCTCGGGCAAGTACCATACCGATAGACAAAGGGAATTGTATACGGGATTGATTGAATCCCTGACATCGTGGTTCATCCGATGAGATCATCGTGGAGTACGTGGGAGCCAACATGGGTATCCAGATCCCGCTGTTGGTTATTGGCCGGAGAGGTGTCTCGGTCATGTCTACGTGTCTCCCGAACCCGTAGGGTCTACACACTTAAGGTTCGATGACGCTAGGGTTATAGGGAAAAGGTATACGTGATTACCGAAGGTTGTTTGGAGTCCCGGATGAGATCCCGGACGTCACGAGGAGCTCCGGAATGGTCCGGAGGTAAAGATTGATATATAGGAAGTCCAGTTTTGGTCACCGGAAAGTTTTCGGGCTCATCGGTAGTGTACCGGGAGTGCCGGGAGGGTGCCGGAGGACCCCCGGGAGGGGTGTGACGACCAAAGGACCACATGGGCTGTTAGATAAAGTGTGCCAGCCCTTATTGGGCTGGGCAAGACTTTTGCTAAAGGCCCATGCGGCTGGAGATAAGGAGATAAGGCAAAAAGGATTTAAAAGGAGGAGATCCACCTCCCTTGTGGGAGGTGGACTCTCCCTTTAATTCAGCCGGCCATCTCCTCTTTGGAGTAGAGGCCAAGCCAGCCCTCCACGTCCCTCCTCCTATATATACTTGAGGTTTTGGATGTTTTGAGACAGGATTTGATCTCTCTCTCTCTCACGGCGAAGCCCTACCTCTCTTCTTCCTCCTCCGCAGCGCTTAGGCGAAGCCCTGTCGGAATACCTTGCTACTCCACCACCACCACGCCGTCGTGCTGCTGTTGGAGCCCTTCCCCAACCTCTCCTTCCTCCTTGCTGGATCAAGGTGTTGGAGACGTCACCGGGCTGCACGTGTGTTGAACGCGGAGGTGCCGTCCGTTCGGCACTTGATCGGATCTACCGCGATCTGAATCGCTGCGAGTACGACTCCATCAACCGCGTTCTTGTAACGCTTCCGCTTAGCGATCTTCAAAGGTATGAAGATGCAATCTCTCCCCTCTCGTTGCTGGTTTCTCCATAGATAGATCTTGGTGAACGTAGGAAAATTTTGATTTACTACTACGTCTCCCAACACTTCGGCCTTCTCTGGCATGACGGTCAGGGGATCGAAGTCCTTCACCTCCAAATCCGTTAATCACGAGCTCATCTCATGCGGCCCCAAGGAGGAGATGGCCGTCCATCTTGCGCTCTGCCACTGCCAGGAAGCAGCCACCCGACGACAACACTGGGACTCACAACATCAGGAATCCTTTACGTCGGCACAACCGGTGCTTGGATCCGGCATCGGTGCCTCACCGGAGGCGATGCGGTCCGTCAGGCATCCGAACGTCCTGGTGGATGCGCAAACCCTCTGTTGGCGCGCCGAGGACGCACAATGAGCATCCTCGGACGCTAACATGGCGCGGCGTGCCCGTCATGTGAGGCAGCGAGCACGGGTGGGACAGAGGCCCTCGCGGCGGTGGACATTGGAGAGGCGGAGTCATACTCTTTGACACCCCTTTTGCCTCACAGGAGAGGGCGCCACTGCCATGTTATGGTGGACGTTATCTCCTCCTAGGAAGGATCCGTCATCGACCTAACGTCCACCGCCACCATCCAGGTTGTGGGCTCCGACGAGGAAGAGTAGGGCATGGAAGATGACGGGAGCTCGACTCCTGTGAGCCGGCAAGTGTCCCATGCCCTACTCTCGACCAGACCGACACTGAGGGGCGCAGCCAGCTGTGGGACATGCGGCGGAGCCAGACGAGCTCCGCTTGTATTCGTTTATGTTGCATGTAATAATATGGATTTAAGGTATCCCATTGTAGAATGCATTATTTAAGAAAAGATCGGTCAGTGTGTGTGGACGTGCATGAGCACGACCGTGAAGTTTGAGGGTTCGGATTTGCTAAGTCCGGTTATATATGCTCTAATTGGAGTATGAGTATCATGGAGTATAAGTATCCAACACAAGTATATAATACTCCTAGATAAAACAAAATACGCAGAAGAAGGACAATCATGTAATACAATAGTAATATGTTGATTTGGTATTGTGAATGTTAATATTGTCCTCAGAAAAGTTTCCACTGAAAGAATCCTAATTATAGTGCAGAATGTTGAGAATGAAGGTTACACAGTGCGGCTCAAATATCCGAGTTGACCCAAGCCGATTCTTGGAACCCTTGAAGACGGTCCAGCGAAACGAGTCCGGAGAGCGAACTGGCCTACGTGGCGATCCCAGAGACACAAGACTGAAGCACCCGAAGACCCTGTAGCAAAGCCTCTCCCGGGGCAGCCAAGACCATCGTCCGTCTTGGCTCTGCTCGTACTTGATCGATATGTAGATGACAACGCCACCCAAGGAGTAGAATGCCACGCCGATGCCGACTTTCCGGCAAACCTCACCGTCCCTCCACCAGTAGAAAAATGTCCATTTGTTCCGGTTCGTAAGGCCCATTTGTTACGGTTCCGGAACCTGGACTAAAGGGTCGGGACTAAATCCGAAAACCTTTAGTCCCAGTTCTCTTACGAACCGAGACAGAAGGGGCTCCATGTGGCCGGTGCTGGGAGCCCAGGCAGGAGGACCTTTAGTCCCAGTTGGTGACCAAAAGACATCCACGCGTCAGCATCTGGCAGTTGCTTGTTTTTTCTTGAAAGGGAGGGGGTTTTGGACGGTTAATTAGGGGTTTTATATTGTTATAGCTAGCTAATTAATAGAGAGAAGTGTCCTCTCTTTATCCGTGCTTGATCGATGCTAGCCACTATAGACAGAACTCGACACGCTAGCTAGTAAGCAAATGAAGGAACCATTAAGTACAGAAGATCGTCATGAACATATAGAGATAGAAGTGATCGACCTCTCTTTCTCCGAGAGATTGGTCGTATAACAAGTTTTTGTATATATATCCGACGCTACTAGCTACATACATAAAATATAAGATCTCTTACAATCCCTAACATCTAATGTCCAATTCCAGATCGTATTCTCCAGCTTTATTTATGACGCGGTCAAGAAAGAATCCCGCCAATTCTTCTTGAATTGCTCGAATGCGATCATGTGGTAGGAGTTCATCCCGCATCTACCACATCTAATTTGAAGAAGAGGGTCAATACATATATATGGTAATAAAATAAAATTGTGAATATTATTGCTTACGCACTTGAAATTGTTTTCCAGAGTAGCCCTGCTTAGGGGTCGTCGCGTTGTAGATGAACTCGCAAACATAGTATCCACATAAATTATTCCCTTTTTCCTTCCACAAGCACTTTACGAGAAATAGAGTTCAATCAAACTGATAATCAAGCATGAAAAATGGTATTGATGAAACTAGAATCAATGGGAGATGCGCGGAAATAGCTAGTAGGACTTACTTTCAGGTGTGTAAATCGAAGCTCCCCCGGCAGTGCCGGAACAATTGCTGTGAACTCTTTCCAAACCCTCCCAGACAAAGAAAATAATTACTTGATATCAGGAAATGAACAAAGTTGCCGATATATCCGATAATGATTGATTGAACTTACTTCTGGAGAATTTCAGTCATGTCCGCATATTCCTGGGGATCTTTTCGTTCCGAGTCTTACTACTCCCCGCTCAAGCTGAATCTCTAGCAGAATAAAATAGAAATTGCGTACGCATGCATAACTAATCAATTACATTACTATAAACCTCGAGTAACAAGGGAAACCGAATAGGCACAAGACAGTAACACTCACTTGAAGTTGTAAGGAAAGAGTATTGTCCCTTTGTTTTGATTTTTAAGCAACGATTCTAGCAAGTTATCCTTGGTTTGTGTGGGATAATTTTGAAAATTATACTCATGTATGACATTTGGGTTAATGAACCCAATGTCAAACATTTGTGCTTTTCTGCATTCCACGATCTTCAATCTGCATAATATAGTAGTGAGGATAATTATATATACATGAAATGAAGTACTTACAGATAGTAGCAAGTCACGATTGTTTTCTCGATGCCCTTCTGATTGGATAACTGGAATATCTCCACAAATTCAATATTCAACAGTTCCATTCCAACGAGGTCGTGCTCCTCTTTAACTGACAGTATCAAAGAATCCTTCCCAGACTCGCGGCAGGTTTTCATGTACCATTCATGGAATTTTTGCATCATGGTTGTTAGAGGAGGATGATAAGGTTTGACGAGAGGTTGCCCGTACCGGTATTTGAAATCGTCCACCTCCAACTGCTCAAACAATACATCATCGCTTAGGTAATCACCAGGTTTGGTACCGGGGACCATCCCTGGATGATTAGCGATGATATCGCTAGAAACCTTGAGCAGGGGGCACGATTGGTTCGCCAGTTCGCCGAGCTGGGGAATTTTTCCCACTTCTTCGTTCTGCTAACCTTGCATCACTAGAAGTACTTCCCGACTGCCGCACATCTTGATATGTCTTTTTAAGACTGCGAACATAGTTAGAATCTAGCTTTGGAGGTGGTGGTCGCTTCAGGGCATCGATAGTGCGCATCGCTTTCATCGAATCTATCTTCTCCTTAGGAGCTGGAGTTTTCTTTGCAAAATGGTACCTCACTTCAGCCTAACTTATCTCCTTTTTTTCAGACTCGGTCCTCTCATATGGTAACTTTTCTAGAGGCTTGAGAGATGGACCGTATTTGTATTCCCTCCTTCCTATGCTTGTACTGCTAGCCGCCGGAGCAGCGGCGGCTCCCTTCTGTCGTTGCTTACTAGGCCTCGGAGGAGTCGGAGCGGCGACGTCTGCCTTCCGCCGTTGCTGACGAAGCTGAGGAGGAGGCGTACTACTCCAATGTGCCAGAGTAGGCGAAGGAGGAGGCGGAGTGCCCCCACGCATCGGAGGAGCCGGAGAAGGAGGCGGCGGTGTGCCCTGATCACTCGCCGGAGAAGGAGGAGGAGGAGGAGGCGGTGTGCCCTAATCACTCGCCGGAGGAGGAGGAGGAGGAGGAGGAGGAGGAGCCGGAGTTCCCTGATTCGCCTGAGGAGAAGGAGGAGGTGGAGGCGTCTAGTTTGGAAGCTTGATGTACTCCTGCCATAGACATGTACTCCTCAGGGCACGAACCAGCTTATTCTCTCCTTCACCTATACAGTGGTCAAGCTCGAGCTCCTCAAATTCTGTCATGACTTCATCCACCATCACAATAGCATAGCCATGTGGAATCGGACGGCAGTAAAAAGTTCCATTGGGTTGAGGAGGTGCAACAGAGTCGACTGCCGCCTTGAAAGTGAGGTTCCGGCATTTCATCATAAGCTCGCAATGTTGAGCCTCTGTAATAGTATCCACGGGGTAGCTAGGAGACGTGAAGTCGGGCTGAACGGGCTCCGTGGAAGCGACACTGCTTCTCCGCTGAGATGGCGGGGTAGCTTCTGGGGTAGCTTCGTGCCGTTGAGATGGTTGGCCGGCAGCTTGCTGGCTCTCAGCTTCCTCTAGTTTTTGTAGTCTTGCATTGAGCTTCTGAATTTCGCTTAGCTCCGCTTTCTTCTTTCTCTCCTGGCTTCTGTAACCGTCGGCGTCGGGAAACCCAACCTTCCACGAAATGGAGCCTGGTGTGCCTCGTGTTCGTCCAGGGTGCTCAGCATTCCCTAGGGCCTTAATCAGCTCGTCCTTCTCTCTGTCGGGAATGAACGTCCCTTCCTACGCTGCGGCGATATACTCCTGAAGCTTGCTCATGGGTATTGCAAGTTGCTCGTTCGTCCAACAGCACTTCCCTGTTTCAGGGTCCAAAGTTCCCCCAACCCTGAAGAACCAAGTCCTTGAACGGTTTGGCCAGGTCAATGTCTGTGGTATGACCCCTTTAGCAATCAGGTCATTCTCAGCTTTGTCCCACAACGGTCGGTCTTGGAGGTAGCCACCTGACCACGTGTGATGGTGATATTGCTTCTTTGCAGCATTGACCTTGTTTGTCTCTGTCATTTTCTTACTCTTGTCTAATGTCTTGTAGTCCACAAATGCGGGCCAATAATCTCTTATCTTCTCAAATCGGCCGATGAATACTTGAGTCTTCCCTTTGTCGACAAACTTTGATTTCAACTTATTCTTCCACCTCCTGAATAGATCTGCCATCTTCTTAAGAGCACACGCCTTGACCAGTGGCTCTATAAATGGCTTATTCGGATCCTCCTCTAGCGGTAGGGTGAAATTTGCCTTCAGCATGGTCCAAAGATCATCTTTCTGTCTATCAGTGACATAATCACCATCAGGGGCGCCGTCCTTAGGCTTATTCCACCGCTTGATGCTGATCGGGATGTTGTACCTAACAATAGCTCCGCACTAAGCAGAAAATGTGTTCTTGGTCCGCTTGGGTTCAATCGGATGGCCATCGTTCACGAGTGTTGTAATCGTGAACATTTCATCCTTGCGCAACCTCTTCTTCGGGCCTCGTCTCATTACCGAAGTTTGGCTCGATCCGGAGGGCTATAAAAGAAGAAAGAAGAGTAAATTAATATATGTACATACCAAAACAATTAATGCATCAATTTTCTAGAGTCAGCACAGGCTTAATTAATATATATACCTCGCCGGACTTTGGAACAGCTCCCTCCTCCGATCGGTCACCGGAGCCGTCATCATGGTCTCCTTCTTCCTCCGGCATTCGGTTACCGAAGACATCATGATCATGTTCTTTCTCCTCCATTGTTCGATCACCGGAGCCGTCATAATCCTCTCCTTCTAGACCATCTATGTCGTTGAGATACGACAAGATATCACGTCCGCCGTGGATTATGTCCCCCAACAACTGTTCTTGTTCTTCGTCTCTTGGATCCATAGTTTCTGCAAATATTACAACATGGCAATTAATATACAAACATGAATGTCTGATGTCCGGACCGCCTCTCTCATGAATGTCCGACGTCCAGACCGCCTCTCTCATGAATGTCAAACAAGGGATTCTGTTAACCTTTAAGGGATTTAATTAACAAAATGGCTCCATTCTGAATGTGCAGAAAATGGTCCATATTTTTCCTAATCTCATCTACCCTTCTATATGTCACGTTGTCTAGTGTCAAAGGATTAAAGAAAACCAAGGCTTCATCATTAGCCGGAAGTAACACGCGCATAATGGTACGAATCTCTCCAAAATTGTTTTGTAACGGAGTCTCGGATAGGATGATTAATTAGATTTTTGGTACGAAGTTCAGCAAGAGCCTTCCGAATATCGCTATTTGGAAGGCCTTTGCTGAAATTCGTATCGAAAAGCAAATTATTCTATCCGGGACTCCGTTTCAAAACAACTTTGACGAGCTTCGTAGCATCATACGCATGTTACTTTCGGCTAATGATGAACCCATGGATTTCTTCAATACTTCGACAGACAACGTGACATATAGAAGAATATATATAGATGAGATCAGAAAAAAATTGGATCAACTTGTGCACATCCATAATGGGGGCATTCTTGATAACTCTATGTTATCGGAGTTTTCTTCATTTAACTTGGTAAATTTGGGTGGCCTCGACAATGCTTCTAGGGTTTGGGGTGGCCTAGACAACGCTTTTTCAGTCCCGGTTTGCGTGGCCTCGAGAGTTTATCGGGTAGGGATGGGGTAGATCGACAATGACGCTCTTTCTTCTAGGGTTTGGGTGGCCTCGATAGTTGGTTGGGTGAGCGGACCGCCTCTCTCTCATGCATGTCCGACGTCCCCTCTCATGTCGAAGTTATCAAGGAGGGGGTAGATCGACAATGACGCCCTTTATTCTAGGGTTTGGGTGGCCTCGATAGTTGGTCGGGCGAGCAGACTGCCTCCCTCACTCATGCATGTCCGACGTCCCCCTCATGTCGAAGTTATCGAGGAGGGGGTAGATCGACAACGACTCTCTTTCTTCCAGGGTTTGGGTGGCCTCGATAGTTGGTCGGGTGAGCGGACCGCCTCTCTCTCATGCATGTCCCTCCTCATGTCGAAGTTATCAGGGAGTGGTAAATATTAACTTAGAGTTACATCCATCCATTCATCCATCCATCCATACACATACATATATACATGGACCAAAAAATGCTATGAACAAAAAAATATTGTATGAACAAAAAAACATCATATGAACATGACTAAAAAATTCATCATATCCAAAATAAGTATAGCATTTTGGTGTGACAATAATCACATCTATTTTTCTGATCAAAAAATGCTATGAAAAACATTAACATAAACATAAAAAAAGGTCGGGCCGCACTGTGTCTCACAGCGGGGCTCGGGCGATGACGAGGCAGGGCCGCGGCCGGCGACGGCGGGGATGGGCCGGGGCAGAGGCGTGGCCGGGCTGATCGGTGGTGGGGCAGGAGCGACGGGGACGGTGGCGACGGGGAGGCGACGGGGACGGCGGCGACGGGGAGGCGGCGGGGAGGCGACGAGGAGGGCGGCGACTGGGAGACGACGGGGAGGGTGACGACAGGGAGGTGACAGGGACAGCAGTGACGGGGAGGCCACGAGGACGAGGACGCCGGTGACAGGGAGGCGACGAGGACGGCGGCGATGGGGAGGCGACGAGGACGGGGCTGGCGACGGGGAGGCGTGAGGACGGCGGCTCGGGGAGGCGACGGGGAAGCCTGGCGGCATCGATTTCGTCGGTGTTGTCGGGGGCGAGATGAGAACTAAAAATTCCTAAGTGCTACTTATATACCCGGAGCATTGGCCCCGATTGGTGGAACCAACCGGGACCAATGCCCCCCTTTAGTCTCGGTTGGTGCCACCAACCGGAACCAAAGGTCTCTTTTTGACAACCCAAAAGACGGGAAGCAGAGATCATTGGTCCCGGTTGGTGGCACCAACCGGGACTAAAGGGGGTCGTTGGTCCCGGTTGGTGTCACCAACCAGGACCAAAGGGTGGTGCTGCCCGGGGCCAAATCTTTAGTCCCATCTCGCTAGCCGAGAGAGCTCGAGAGTGGTTTATAAGCGCTGTTTTGCACACCATCTCGAGCTCCTCTCAACTGCACGCTTCCGGGCCTAATCTGTTTGTGCCTGTGGGCTGACTGGGCCTTCTGCAGGCCTGAATCCTGGCCCAACAAGGTTGGTGGGTTTCTAGTCGTATTCAGGCCGTGGTGGCCCAGTAGGTGGCATTTTTTTCCAGTACTTTGTTTTGTTTCTAGCTTTATTTTTTTAATTTTTTTCTAGTACTTTTCTTCTGTTATTTTAGTTCATTCTTTTTAACAAATAAATACTTTGATAATTTTAGTTGCATAATTTCCATTACTTTGTTTTGTTTCTTGCTTTATTTATTTCCAGTGTGTTTTATCATTATATTCTCTTTGCTATTAATGTTTTGAAAAAAAAATACTTTGACAATTTTAGTTGCTTAATTTTTATATAATTATTGTTTCAAAAATACTAGAGGTTTATAAAAGCTTTTTAGCTGATTCTTTTTTGAACTCCACTCCCACGATGTTTTGAAAGAAATGTAAAAGCACTTCAAATGAACTCTGAAAAGGTTGAAAGTTGACATGGTATCATCATTTCACCCACATAGCATGTCATAAAAAGTTGAGAGGGTCACGGCAAAAACTGGATGCACTTCGTGTACAAAATGGATAATCTATTTCGAAGTACCACGGTTTCAGATGAAAACTCATCTGTTACAAAGGGATTTCATTTTTTGAGCTCATTTGAGATCCAGACTTTTTGTGTGTTCAAAATGCACCATTCAAAGCCACATCATCAATTTTCAACCCTTTCTGACTTCATTTGATATTTTTCATGCACTTACTGATTTTTTTTGAGCTAAATGACCCTAAAATTGAAAAACACTTCAAATGAAATCTGAAAAGGTTGAAAGTTGGCATGGTATCCTCATTTCACCCACATAGCATGTCATAAAAAGTTGAGAGGGTTACGGCAAAAACTGGATGCACTTCATGTACAAAACGGAAAATTTCTTTCGAAGTATTAGGGTTTCGGATGAAAACTCATGACAAAAGGCATTTCATTTCATCCGGTAGAAGCCCCATCAATGCAACCGACACAAGTTGCATCATAATCACGTGGCAGTCATGAGACTTTAGGTTCTGGAACTTATTCTCTGCCATATTTATTATTCCCTTTATATTGGACGAGAAGCTAGACGGGACATTCATACTGAGCAGGCATTCAAAGAATATTTCCTTCTCTTCTTTGGTAAGAGCGTAGCTGGCAGGACCTTCATACTGCTTTGGATGCATGCCGTCTTTTTCATGTACACGTTGATGTTCCTCCCGTGCCTCTGGTGTATCTTTTGTCTTCCCATACACTCCCAAAAAGCCTAGGAGGTTCACACAAAGATTCTTCGTCACGTGCATCACGTCGATTGCGGAGCGAACTTCTAGGTCTTTCCCATAGGGTAGGTCCCAAAATATAGATTTCTTCTTCCACATGGGTGCGCGTTTGTCAGCGTCATTTGGAACAAATAGTCCACCAGGACCCTTTCCAAATATTACTTGTAAATCATTGACCATATCAAGTTTGTGATCACCAGTACGGAGGGCGGGCTTCTTCCAGTGATCTGTCTCACCTTTGAAATGCTTTCCTTTCTTTCGACATTGATGGTTGGTCGGAAGAAATCGACGATGCCCCAGGTACACATTCTTCCTGCATTTGTCCAAATATATACTATCGGTGTCATCTAAACAGTGTGTGCATGCGTGGTATCCCTTGTTTGTCTGTCCTGAAAGGTTACTGAGAGCAGGCCAATCGTTGATGGTTACAAACAGCAACGCATGTAGGTTAAATTCCTCCTGTTTGTTCTCATCCCACACACGTACACCTCTTCCATTCCATAGATGTAAAAGTTTATCAACTAATGGCCTTAGGTACATATCAATGTCATTGCCGGGTCTTAGGGCCTTCGATGAGCATTGACATCATAATGAACTTCCGCTTCATGCACAACCAAGGAGGAAGGTTATACATACATAGAGTCACAGGCCATGTGCTATGCTGGCTGCTCTGCTCCCCAAAAGGATTAACGACATTTGCACTTAAACCAAACCATACGTTCCTCGGGTCACCTGTAAAGTCGCTCCACTTTCTCTCGATCTTTCTCCACTACGACCCGTCAGCGGGTGCTCTCAACTTCTCGTCTTTCTTACGGTCTTTTTTGTGCCATTGCATCAACTCGGCATGCTTTTTGTTTCTGAACAGACGTTTCAACTGTGGTATTAAAGGAGCATACCACATCACCTTGGCAGGAACCCTCTTCCCGGTGCGCTGGCCCTTAACATCACCACGGTCATCTCTTCTGATCTTATACCGTAATGCACCACATACGGGCATGCGTTCCGTTCCTCGTACTCACCGCGGTAGAGGATGCCGTCGTTAGGGCATGCATGTATCTTCTACACCTCCAATCCTAGAGGGCATACAACCTTCTTTGCTGCGTACGTACTATCAGGCAGTTTGTTATCCTTTGGAAGCTTCTTCTTCGTTATTTTCAGTAGCGAACTAAATTCCTTGTCAGATACACCATTGTCTGCCTTCCATTGCAGCAATTCCAGTGTGGTACCGAGCTTTTTGTTGTCATCTTCGTAATTTGGGTACAACCCTTTTTTTGTGATCCTCTAACATGCGATCGAACTTCAACTTCTCCCTTTTACTTTTGCATTCTCTCTGTGCATCAACAATCACCCGACGAAGATCATCATCGGGCACGTCGTCTGGTTCCTCTTGATCTTCAGCTTCACCCATTGCTGCATCACCGTATTTATGGGGATGGTAGTTGTCGTCATCCTCTTCTTCTTCGTTGTATTCCATCATAACCCCTCTTTCTCCATGCTTGGTCCAAACATTATAGTGTGACATGAAACCCTTCTGAAGCAGGTGGAAGTAAAGGATTTTAGAGTTGGAGAAAGACTTCGTATTCTCACAGACAGTACATGGACAAGGCATAAAACCATTCTACTTGTTTGCCTCAGCCGCCTCGAAAAAATTATGCAGACCCTTAATATACTCGGAGGTGCGTCGGTCACCGTACATCCATTGCCGGTTCATCTGCGTGCGTTATATAATAAAGTGTATTAAAAACCATTACAATATATCATGAATAGAGAAGTGAACAATAATAAAAGTAAGAAAATCCTACGAGTAAGTATATTTTCTTTTAGCAAGAAGATAAGATCAAGAGGCTCACCACGCACGGGCGATCGATGGCGGTTTCAGGACGGGGACGAGACAGGACGGGCCGCCAAACCTAGACAAATCTTGACGAAAATAGAGTTTGGACAAGGAGCTTCGAAAGGAGAAAGCTTAAGTTTGGCTTAGGCATTTTATCAAACACCACATGTGCATAGGAGGTGAGCTAGAGGACCACAAAGCTCTCCCCTCGTCGGCCAAAAAACAAAGCAGTGTGGAGTGCTGCTCGCCGGCGAAGGGGTATATATAGGCATCTCATTGGTCCCGGTTCGTGGCTGGAACCGGGGCTAAAGGACCCCCTTTGGTCCCGATCCAGCCACGAACCGGGACCAATGGTTATTGGCCAGGAGTGAGACACATTGGTCCCGGTTTGTGTCTGGAACCGGGACCAAAGGTTTCAGACGAACCAGGACCAATGCCCCACGTGACCCGTCCGTCCCCCCTCCCCGGCCTCACGAACCGGAACCGTTGTCCCCATTGGTCTTGGTTCGTTACTGAACCGGAACTAATGAATTGACCCGGCCCGAACCAATGCTCTGTTTTCTACTGGTGCTCGCATGGCGGAACAACCATGCCGCCTTCGTGCCCAACAGCGCTAGGCTCCGTTGGGCGTGCGTCCCCAGCTCGGTCAGGACCCGTGTCACCTGCGTACCGAGCAAAGGAAACGATTGACATGGAAACTGTAGGAAAACAAGTAATAATCGTACAGAATTACTAGAAACTGGTGGTACCCGCGACGGCAGCTTCTGCTCCAAGATGTCCACCGTGACCAAGGAAGACGCCCTTGGTGGACACGAACCTGATGCACGCGTCCTTGAGTTTCACGCGGCGGTGCTGCTCGGCCAACGCCAGGGTGGTCGCCACGGTCTGCACGTCGATGCTCTGGCACAGCCTCCTCTCGCACAGCGTCACCAGACCGTGCATCCCGTACCGGTCCGCGGCGACCAGCAGGTGCTGCAGCGGCGCGTTTCCGTCGACGCTGTCCGGCAGCGCGCCCGTGGCCGCGTAGTGGAGGAGCGCCTCGAAGATGAACGGTTCGACGTCGTCGATCTTGACATGCTGCGCGGAGGTCTCCCACATCTGTCCGAGGATCTCCGCCTCGAACACGGGCGACCCCGCCGCCAGCACGCGTCTGCAGGCGCGGAACTGCCGGTCACCCACGACGAAGGTCACGTCCGTGCCCTCCTCGTCCTCCGGCTTGTTCCCCAAGTCTGCCTGCAGATTCGATGCGACATTGCGCGCCGGGATCCGACTGGTCGGCAGTCTCGGCCACGTCCATCGCAGGTGCCGCTTCGCCGAGGAGAGATCGGTATTCAACCGCTTTCTCAGCGAGGAGAGGTCGAAGGCAGAGAGGCAAGAGTTTTCCATGGCCGAAACAGAAAGGCAGGAGAGCAATGCGCGTTTGTGTGTTTCAGCTGTGCAAGAGAGAAGATTTCCATGCATCCCCTGTGGTATATGACGGACGGGAGTAATTAATCCTTGTCTACCTACTTACTTCCTGTACAAGCCGACAAGGCAGAATAAGCCAATGATTGAAAACGACATACGAGTAATCGATCAGCTAAGAGCATCTCTAGCAGTATAATCATCGAAACTGTAAAATTTCGATGATTATACGGGTTTGGCCGTTTTAACGTCAGAACAAAAACTGTAAAAGAATTCCGGCCCGTATTTTCTTTTCGGTGGTCCAGAAATGAGACCCGTGACCAGTATATGTATGCGTTCTCCAGGTGGATAAGGGTCCGAACCCTATCCCTCCGTCGCCGCGAAAATCCCCCACCCTCACCGCCGGCGCCTCAAATCTGCCGCGCTCTCATCCCCTCCGCCGCCCCTGCCCCTCCAATCCACCGCTAGAGATGGCCAATTCCGGCTGCCGTGGCAACGACGACCTCGAGAAGGCGCGTTCCGTCAGATCTGACGCGGCGCAGAAGCGCGCCGCCCTGCGGTACACGCGCTGCGACCGGTCGTCGCCACCGTCGCTCCTCCGTCGCAAGACGGAGGAGTACGATCGCGCGCACGGCCGCCTTTTCTTTGACACCGACTGAGGGAGTCCTGAATTAAGGGATCCTCGGGAGGCCGACCTATTTCTATGGGCTGGACTATGTGGGCCATTTATCGAAAATAGATTTCATGGAAGGCCCTATCCCCAGAATGGAAGCTTCGGGAAGCACGGCTTGTACTCCACGTTTGATATAGCGAATAGGAATGTTTATCTATTCGGTGTGTAACCGACCATATGTAAACCCTAGGTACCCACGGTGTCTATATAAACTGAACGGTTTTAGGTTGTAGGGAGAGGACAATTCATCTAGGGTTAGCTATTCGATCTCGAGGTAGATCAACTCTGTAACCCCTCATATCATCAATACAACCAAGCAGGACGTAGGGTATCACCTCCATAGGAGGGCCCGAACCTGGGTAATCTATGTCCCTTTCGTCTCCTATTACCATCAGTTCTAGTCTCACAGTTCGGGACCCCTACCCGAGATCCGCCAGTTTTGACACCGACATTGGTGCTTTCATTGAGAGTTCCTCTGTGAGCACTTAAGGGATCGATGTATCTCCTTGTCATCAACGAAGAGGTCCGTAACATGGACACTTTCGTCCCTAGATAGATCTTTGCCTTCCGTGGCGTTGTGCTGCACGCCGACCCGACCGGCCATCTAGGCTGTGTCGAGAGCTTCGCCCCTGATCAACAGGTCCGATTCGGTAACCTAGAGTTCTCCGTAGATTCTTTGGGCGACTTGTCACTGAACGGGCTTGCGGCTTCACTTGCCATGCCCAAAAACTCTGAGGCTCTAACCTCGAGTTCTTTCTTCGGTCACACCAACGGGGTTAGAAACGGTGGTGTTCCCGCTCCTGGTCCGGAACCGGCCATAGTGTCGAAAGGCTGGACACTCATTCTTGTCGAACATCCTTCTCATTCGGACACATCGGAAACTCCGAAGGTTCCGAACAATATGATCCGAGCGAGCCCTCAGCGTTCGACGATACCCTAGATCAGATCTCGTCAATGGAAATTTTCGACGATTCAGCCCAAATCTATGCTTAGATCGGTTACAGTACGGGTCGGGACGAATTTTTCAACCCACCCACCACCCACTTCATAGTCACACTCGAAGGTTTAACAGACATGCTAGACTATGCCTCCGAGGAGGCGGAATACATGGATGAAGAATACTGCGCCCCCACCGCTGTTGACACCGGGCGATGGGCCGCCACTTCAACATATGACGTGTACATGGTGGACACTCCTAATGGCGACAAAACGCCTAATAATGACGGTGACAAGTTGGGCGACACACCATCAAGGCGCCAGAAACCGTATAAGCGGTCCAAAGGAAAAAGGGAAGGAAAGCTATTATCGTCACCGAGGACGAAGTTACCCCCGAGTACCGCAGCGACCCTGATATCCCCGAACATTCGTTAGAGGGTTAGGAAAGGCCTGAGGACCAGAGCAACCCCGATGACTTCAATGACTCCGAGGACGATAACTACCTCCCCCGTGTCGAGGAGGAGGACATCCCGGAAGCCAATAACTTGGGCATCCCTGATAATCATGAAGATTAGGAACTGTTCAGATAGTAGCTCATAGCGACAGCTCGCAGCCTGAAATCTAAGGAACGGCAGCTCAAAGCCGAACAGGACGACCTCAATGATCGATGGACAAGAGCCCTCTCAACTGAGGAACGATATGGTACCAGTCTATCGGACTAGCCCAAGAGCTATCCACGAAGAAGGCTGCTACCACAATTTGACGACGAGCTCACTGATACTCCATCTCCGAAACATGCCCCATGCAACAAGCCAGACCGCCCTCCTCGCAGGCATGATCGGACGGCTGATGACACCGGTTATAGACCGGCGATGCCCCAAAGACACGGAAAGGAGCCACTAGAGCCCAATGACAGGTTCGACCTATGATATGACCTAGATTACAAAGCAGGCGGCACAAGATCCATCTACAGATCCAGAGGCTACTCACCCGATAGACGGGATGGGTACAGACCATGGCTCGACCGAAGTAATAATAGAGGCCGGGAACGCAACCGAGCTAGAACAGACGCCGATTACAGGCGCGACATAGCTCGGGTTCGAGGCGCCGCTCACCCGTTGTGTTTCACGGATGAGGTGATGCGGCATCAGTTCCCGGGGGGGGGGGTTAAACCCATGAACATCGAACAGTACGATGGGACAACTGACCCAACCATACGGATTGAAGAATTCCTCCTCCACATACACATGGCACGAGGAGATGACCTCGACACCATTAAATATCTCCCCCTCAAACTTAAGGGGGCAGCCCGGCACTGGCTAAATAGCCTCCCCAAGAACTCCATCGGATGCTGGGAAGACCTGGAGGATGTGTTCCGCTCTAACTTCCAGCGAACTTATGTTCGGCCGCCGGACTCCTCCAACTTAAGCAACGTCATAAAAAAGCCCGGACAGGGACGACCTCTCTTTTGTAGGCACAGGAGGAGGAGGCAAATGAGAAACGATGGGAGGTGAAACGAACAGATGGGGGACAAACGAACAGGCATCAACCAGACGAAGGGTACAACCTATGTATTCAATCTTCATTACAACAAAAACGTTTCAACTTCCGTGTGACTTGTCACTTACTAGCCACGCGTAGCAAAAATTTAGACAACAACTTGGCTCATTAAAGAAATTCACGGGGTGTTCTTCTCATTCTCGTACATGTGGGGAAACACCTTCCTTATAAGAAGGTCCAAGTCCTACCAAACTAGTAACGTGAGAACTTTAGTTCCACTTCTTGCCTTGCATGAGTGATCTAAGTGGGCCTCTAGGATTTATTAGGAATTCTAAAAATTGTTATTGGGCTGGCCCAAAAGATCAAATTCAACATCGACAAATCAAGCCTCATTTCACCTGAACTCTCTCACCTGTCGAGGGCCACGAGTTGGTCCCCCATCCCTGTAGTCAACGATGAGCCCTAGAGGACTCCGAGGCGGAGCGATTACACAAGGTCTCGTCGATGCAGATGACCGACTTGAGCGAAAGGGCAGTCTCTTTGGGGAGCCCCGATATGCGGTCCTCTCGCCCCTTATGCGTCGCCAATCCTCCTTCTCTATCCTCCTACTACTCTTCTTTGTGGATGGCCGACTTGAGCGGCTATGTGGTCTCTTTCGAGAGCTCTGAGATGCGGTCCTCCCACCCCTTATGTGCCGTGGCTCCTCCTTGTATATCATCCTCCCTACCCCTTTTGCGTCGTCCAACATTTGAAGATATCCTGATGCGACGTGGAGGTTCTGGCTAAATGAAATGATCAATCATGTCTCATTGGATGCCCATGATCAATCATGTCTCTTGAGATGCTTGCGTTAGTTCCAGAACATGAGTTGTGATCTGGGAAGACCGAAAGTCATACGGGGTATACGACACAATAATAGCGACATAGTTCTCTCGTGGAAATAAATAGACCAATGCGTAGGAAAATCAAAACAGATGATATAGGATGGAGTAAAAAGCACGTGGGCCTGCAAGATAGTGGGGATTATGTGGATTGGTTGCATGTTATAAGAATAAGATAGTGGAGATGAACTATTTAGGTATTATAGATATGATTGTCAATAGTAAATTGACATATTTGCTTCTGCCTCCAGCACATCAATTGTCTTCTGGGTGGAAGCCCTAATTGTGATGGGGGGCGACGGCACCTTCAACGTCGACCCCTTCTTGAAGGTAGCACCTTAGAAGATTTATGGCTAGTGGACATTGTTGCAGTGATAGAGCTAGACAGGAATCTAGGGTTGGGAGGGGGGGCAAAGCCAAAACATGATCTAGACCGAGAGGTAGTGTGGATGTACGACATTGGCGATGATGGGTCTCAGTAACGTGGCGCGACATGGTCTTGGCGACAGATGCGTGTTGATGGATGCGCGCAGAGTGGTGGTAATGTCTAGTAGTTTGGTGGCGCCAAGGGCAGATATTCCTGACAAGGTCAATGTGTTGATCCCTCCTGAATATTGGACGACGAAAGATGACGGCAACGAATTCTAGAACGTGTTGAGGGTTTGCTACACCGGTTGGTGTTGTCGGCTCGTCGTGGCATGACTTACAAAACCAGTGGACTAGATTGAGTTTGTTGATGCGAGGTGAGGGCATCTTAAATCTCATAGGTGTAGCAATAAAGGTCGTCATAAAGATTGCTTTGGGTTGATCTATGTATTTACTTTGTCTGATTTTATTGACTATAATATGAAGAATACCATTGTGTGCATCCAGATGCAGAGGCCGAGAATGGGTTTCAATTCCTTTTAAAAAGAAGTCCTCATACGATAAAAGATGTCGAAGAAGAGAAGAAAGGCGTATATGAAGTATGCTGATTCAGCTCAAGCACGTAGGGAGTGCCACTACCAGAATTGACGCCGACGCCGACGGCCTTATCTATGCCAACGGCTACCGTCGGCATAGACGGTGGTATGTCGACGGCCTAGAGCCAGCCGTCGGCGTACCCGGCCGTCGGCATACCTCCGTCTATGCCGACGGTGGCCGTCGGCATAGGGAGGCCGTCGGCATATCTCTAACTATGCCGACAGTGGTCGTCGGCGTAGCCCGACCATCTGAATATGTGTGGGCTCGGCCGCCCCGGTTTTAACAGCCGATTGACGCCGTCATACGTATGCCAACAACCCTAACGTCTGTCGTCGGCATACCTATCTCCTGCCACGTCAGCGATCCGCGGCACCGTCGGCCTGTCCGGCCCCACGATGCCGTGGATCCCTGACGTGGCAGGGAGCTATGTCGTCGGCAAATCTACGTTCATTTTTTTCCTTTTTTAATAATTTAATTAAATAGAGCTATGCCGACGGCTATGCCTAACCCGGCCAATTTTACATTTGTTTTTTGTTTTTTGTTTCTGTTTTAAATTGCTTATATCTTTTAAGATATTTGATGATTTTGAGTGATTCTTTTTGCATTAGATTCAAAATTTTGTCTAGTTTCTGTTTGCGCCATTAGTTTTCAAATTTGAATGGCTTAAATTTGAATTTGTTCAAATTTGCTTCAAACCCTAAATTGTGAATAACTTGAGTTTACAAATAGTTTTTAATTTAATTCTTTTTGCTCCTAGTCACGTGTTAGATTGTTATCACAGTAAGATTTATTTGGTTATTTTTAGAATAATTGAAATTAGGATTTTAATTTCAGGGTCATTTAGCTCAAAAAAATCATTAAATGCATGAAAACTAGCAAATGAAGTTAGAAATGGTTGAAATTTGAGGATGTGACTTTGAATGGTGCATATTGAATGCACAAAAAGTGTGGAATTGAAATAAGTTAAAAAATGAAATGCCTTTATAACAGACGAGTTTTCGTCCGAAAGCTTGATACTTCGAATCAGATGATCCAGTTTGTACACGAAGTGATTCCAGTTTTTGCCGTAACCCTCTCAACTTTTTAGCATAATCGTGGGTGAAATGATGATACCATGCCAAGTTTCAACCTTTTCAGAGTTCATTTGTAGTACTTTTTAATTTTAGGGCCATTTAGCTAAAAAATCATTAAATGCATGAAAAATAGCAAATGAAGTTAGAAAGGGTTAAAATTTGAGGATGTGGATTTGAAGGGTGCATATTTCATGCACAAAAAGTTTGGAGCTGAAATAAGTTAAAACAATGAAATGCCTTTGTAACAGACGAGTTTTCGTCCGAAAACTTGATACTTCGAGTCAAATGGTCCAGTTTATACACGAAGTGCATACAGTTTTTGCCGTAATCCTCTCAACTTTTTAGCATAAGCTATGTGGGTGAAATGATGATACCATGCCAAGTTTCAACCTTTTCAAAGTTCATTTGTAGTGCTTTTCAATTTTAGGGTCATTTAGCTCAAAAAAATCATTAAATGCATGAAAAATAGAAAATGAAGTTAGAAAGGGTTGAAATTTGAGGATGTGGATTTGAATGATGCATATTGAATGCACAAAAAGTCTGGACTTGAAATAAGTTTAAAAAATGAAATGCCTTTCTAACAGACGAGTTTTCATCCGAAAGCTTGATACTTCGAATCAGATGGTCCAGTTTGTACACAAAGTGCATCTAGTTTTTGCCGTAACCCTCTCAACTTTTTATCATAAGCTATGTGGGTGAAATGATGATACCATGCCAAGTTTCAACCTTTTCAGAGTTCATTTGAAGTACTTTTCAATTTTAGGGTCATTTAGCTCAAAAAAATCATTAAATGCATGAGAAATAGCAAATGAAGTTAGAAAGGGTTGAAATTTGAGGATGTGGATTTGAATGGTGTATATTGAATGCACAAAAAGTCTGGAGTTGAAATAAGTTAAAAAAATGAAATGCCTTTGTAACAGACGAGTTTCGTCCGAAAGATTGATACTTCGAATCAGATGGTCCAGTTTGTACACGAAGTGCATCCAGTTTTTGCCGTGATCGAAGGTCATATGCAAAAGTTAGAGCCATCTGAGTGCGGCTCTGTCCCTCCAGAGCGGTAGTACCGCTCCCATAAGCGGAAGTACCGCTTGAGCGGTACTACCGCGCTTCCACTACCGCTCTACTACCGCTTAGAAATTACTTCTGAACCCCCGAGCGGAAGTAGCGCGTCACTTAGCCGTGCCCAGAGCGATACTACCGCTGGAGCGGTACTACCGTGCCCGCTCATTTCAAATCAAAAAATAATAATTTTAAAAAATTAAAAAATTAATTTTATTTAAAAATAAATAAACGATGTCATATTTGGATTCCTCGCATTTTTCTGATAATAATGGATATATTATTTGTCGAATTTCGATTTACAAATTTAAAGATATTAATTATGTCATATTAAATGAATAAATGACAAAATTATTAATAAAATAATATTATTACTTATTTTATTTTAATTGAAATTCAATATTATTAGTACTTATTTTGTTTATTTTAATAATTGTTTAGAATTTAAAAAATTAAATCATGTGACATCAAGACTTAAGGGTTAACAGGATAGATAGCTTAAGATTGTTATGAAACCAACAAGTACAGACTTGGAAACTAGGGGAGATAGAATCTAAAAGTTAAGCGTGCTGGGGCTGGAGTAGTAAGAGGATGAGTGACCAGTCGGGAAGTTAGACGATTTGGAATGAGTGCTGATTAGAACATAGAGATTAAATTCTGAAGCAATGAGGAGAGGTGATTAGAAATTAAATTGTCAAATAATTCAAAACTTGTAAAAATAAAAAAAACAAATAAAAATGATTTTCTTTTTAAAAATAATTTATTAAATTGAGCTATGCCGACGGCATTCATCCAATTTTTTTAACATTTAAAAAAAAAATAGTTTCCTGGCGTACGAGCTACCAGTTGAGGCCACGTGGGGGTGATATGCCGACGGCCTAGCCATCGGCGTAGCTTCGCCACGTGACGTTCGCTGATTGTTAGGTTCTTAACGGCGGCACCGTCGAACGCCGTTGGCGTCGAACTATGTCGACGGTCTGAGCCGTCGGCATAGTTGTACGGACACCGTCGGGGTATCATCTATGCCGACGGCTACCCGGGCTACGATGACGTGTATGTTGTCGACGGCCCTATGCCGATGGCAGCCGTCGGCATAGGTCTATCCCGACGGGAATCAGGTCAGGCCGTCGGCATAGAGGTTTATTCTAGTAGTGGTGTATGTTTAGCAGTAATTAAAAACAAGTTTGAAGTCATAAAGACTTGCACTAAATCAAAATTGATAACTATATATAATCACTGGAACCTCCTGCATGCATGATGAGTTGTGGTATGGAGCAGATGAGCCGGGTGATTGATTCATATATCCGAGTTGAGCCAGGCGGATTCTTGGAACTCTTGGACATTACGCTCAAGGAAAGCGAGCCGGCAGACCCAGGAGACCCGAGAGACGCAAGACTGGATCTGTCGCAAGTCCGCGAGCCAAGACTCTTGCTGGCGTCGGACAGCCTCCTCTATGATGTGATCCATTTTGATGATTGCGTAGAAGAAAAGGCCAACCAATGGCAAAAACACAACGACGAGGCCGACACCCCGGCAGGCCTGGCTGTCCCTCGCATGGCGAAACAACGACGTCGCCTTCGTCCCCAGCAGCGCCAGCCTCCCTTGGACGCGCGTCCCCAACCGGGCCATGATCCCTGCTTTCACCTGCATCCGTCGCGACAAGAGAGAACGATCAGATGGATACTGCAGAAAATTAGCGATCGACTTATATTGGAATCAAACACGGTATATATGGGAGAAATTAATCGCGCGTACCTCTTCCCTGATGGCGCCGAGCACACACCTGGAGGACCCGAATCTGATGCAAGCATCCTTGAGCTTCTCGCGGTGGTGCTGCTCAGCCAATGCCAGCGTCTTCGGGACGGTCTGCGCGTCGATGCACCTGCACAGCCTCCACTCGCACATGGCCATCAGGTTGTGCATCCCATACCGGTCCGCGGCCACCAGCAGGCGCTGCAGCGGCTCGTTGCCGTCCACGTTCTCCGGCAGATCGCCCGTGCACGTGTAGTGGAGGAGCGCCTCGAAGATGGCCGGCTCCATGTCGTCGATCTTTACGAGGTCCGCGGAGGTCTCCTTCTTCTCCCCGAGGAGCTGCGCCTCAAGCGCCGGCGACCCGGCTGCCAGCACGCGCCTGTAGGCGCGGAACTGCCGGCCGCCCACGACGAACGTCACGTCCGCGCCCTCCTCGTCCTCCAGCATGCTCGCGAAGTCCGCCTTCAGACCCGGCGGCGCGCCCTCGACGCTGCGCGCCAGGAACCGCCTCCGCGACAGCCTCAGCCACTTCCAGCGCAGGTACCGCTTCGCCGAGGAGAGATCGGCGTTCAGCCGCTTCCTCAGCGAGGAGAGATCGATGTTCTCCATGGCGGAAAGGCGGGAGAGCAATGGGAAGTTTTCCATGGCAGAGATCGAGGCAGCAGGGCAGAGGACGTTGGTGTTTCAGCTATAAATCTGCAATTATAAAGGAGATTTCCATGCATCTGCGGTTATATAACCATGCACGGGAGTAGACGTGAATTGTTTACTTTCTTGTTGTACAAGTAGACAAGACTTAAAAATAAAATACACACTCCCTCTTTTCCGGTTTAGAAATAAGAAGGGCAAAGCTACGCGTGAACAGGCGGATAATCTGAAACAATCCGCCCCTTCGGCTGCAATTAGATCTGGTTCAACCAACAGTCTAACCCTGTTCTTATTATCGCAACAAGGTAAATGTTGTGGAACCCTCTTTCAATAAAGTTCATGTTGCAGAAACATTTAAGTATAGTATTTTCTTCGTCTTCACTTTTTTGCAACATGAATGATGTTGCAGAAGGATTTTTACAACATAATTGATGTTGTACAAATTAGAGGAAGAACGAACGCTTGGAAGAAACACGTGAGGCAGCTGTGCTCGAGGGATCCAGGTCCAGCAACATCTGAGTTGTGGCGGTGGAAAAACTGCAACAAAGACTCAGTTGCGAAACCGTAAAAATAATGTTGGGTGAGCTTCGTAAGACACGCGTCACATGAGCAAGGCAGCGGACGCACGCGTGCGATCCGCTGGTTGAATTCAAGTTTTTCCCTAGAAATAAAGGGGCAGGTTTGAGTCTTAAAGTTTCACTCCGTCTTTTTCTTCAATGGATAAGGAGGTCGATGAAGAGCTTTCCTTGCCTTTATATATATGGAGAAAAGGCAAATCCAATTTTATTCATTTTACTAGGAAAGAATATCATAGGCACAGGTAGTTCCTTTAACAAAGTCGTACTCTCATCAGCTTTCAAGTTGATAATGAAGTTAAGCCTAGTGACATCAGCTATCGGCTATTGGCTTTTTCGAAAGCTTCTCTTCAGTATGTTTTATCCTTTTCCAAGCCGTCTTTGCCAATGATTATGGGTCGTTTGAGGATAGGTGGTCCAACTTCATATTCACTCGTGGGATCCGAGCAGTCCCGAGGGGGGGGGCACCACGGCTCCTCTCTTCTCGAAAATCCATACATCCCCTATGAGTGTATGGAGAGCTATCTCTCAAGCACAGGTTGACGTTCGTCCCCAATGGGAAAATGAAGCACCTAACAATGCATCTTCACATATCAAGAACTACGAGATCACCCCTTTCATTCTAGGGTAACTAAGGGATCGTACGATTCGAGCCTTTTTTCATGCTTTTCCCGACGGTCTGGAGAAAGCAACAATCAATAGGACTTTTCTAATCATCCCTTCCTTTTAGGAAGAATGTGAAATTCTTTTTCCTTAAATGGGAGCAGAACAGGTTTGAAAAAGATATTAGAGTGTCTAGGGTTGGGCCAGGAGGGTCTCTTAACGCCTTCCTTTTTCTGTCCATAGGAATTATTCCCCAATGACTTGCCATGGTAAGAGGTATAAGGGGGGAAACACACTTGGAGAGCGCAGTACAACAGGAAGTTGTATGCTGCGTACTGGAAGGACGACTCGCTTCCGAAAAGGAGTCGATCTGGAAAAATAAGGTACTCCCGTGAGAACCATAACCGATGTATGTATCTAGAAAAATAGAAATTAAAGGCAGTTCTTTCTTTTTTTAACTCGAAAGCTGCTGAAATCTGGTAAACCCGTGAGATCCGGCCGCCAGATGTTTGATCGATCGATTGAATGACTCCAGTTAGGTTGTTGTACCGTATGTGCGCATCAAATCCATGATTTCAAAGTGGATCCAACAAACATGCGTTGGATGCTCCCTAGCAAACATGCGTTGGATAATACCCACTAGCAAACATGTGTCGAGATTTCAAAAAGGGAAGGAAAGCACACATGTGTTGGTGTGAAGGCACCTTTTTGGATTTTTTTTCAAAAATAGTACCTATTTTGTACCAAATTCGAAAAGCGTATGTCGATAATGAAAAAAATTCAAAAATAACACCCTGTTGGCCTCTGGTGGGCCAACGAGGGACCGGTCGGCTTGCGGGTGGCCGAAGAGGGCCCATCGTCCGACGGGTGGCCAAAGAGGCTGCCGTCAGCCCACGGGAGGCCAAAGAGGGGCCATCGGCCTCCGGAAGGCCAAAGAGGGCCCGTCCACCGGGAGCTTCTTCTTCCTCTCTCGCTCGTTGCTCATCATGTCTCTCTCGTTTTCTTCTCCGAATTCACCCCCCCCCCATCTCATTTTTTTCCATGGGGTAGTTTGTTGTTTGTTTGGAGGAGACGTGGTGGGGTAGTGGAGGTGTGAATGGTGAGAAGGTGGTGTGGTGGAGAGGAAGAAGAAGGGCACACACGCGTCGAAGGTATACCTTTTTTTGTTAGTTTAGGTTAGTTTTTTTATTGTACGTAAAATTAGTTTATGTAGTGTAGTGATTTTAGTGTACGTGTTGGTAGTGTAGGTTTATTTAGTTTAGTTAGTGTAGTCATTTTTAGTGGAAGCTTGCTATTTTAGTGTAGGTTTCTTTTAGTGTAGGTTTCTTTTAGTGTAGGTTCATTTTAGTGTAGGTTTATTTAGTGTACGGATATATTTTAGTGTAAATTTATTCGTTGCGAATAATGAGAAGCTGGCAATGTATGACAGGTGAATATGTCTGAATCCGTAAATTTCACTATTTATTATGGCCCTGGTAATGTTCGATATAATGAGTTGGGTTGATCTTAGCGAGTTTAAGAAAGGAGTCATGACACTTTCAGACCCGGATAAACTGGACATTAGGTAGTTGAAGCATTGGTTGACTACTAGTTTTGGGATGGATCCTGAAGTTTGTTCCATTAGTATTCATACATTGTGGACCAAATCCTGTAAAATTGTCAAGTGGGAGTTGATTCCGATAGATAGGAGCCAGCATTGGTTGTCCCTGTTAAGTTGTTCCATAGACCGAAGAATCCACCCATATGCCCTAGTGCAACCAGTGGTGAAGGAGGAGAATATTGTACAACTCAACGTGGGGTATGAACCAGGCCAGGGTAGTCAAGTGGCTAACGAGATTTATGTATCCGGGTCACAGCCACCGGATGTGGATGCTAGCCAAGCCAAGAAAGAGTCAGATTATGTGCCACACAATGTTAGTGGTCATGATACTAGGCAAAGTATTCAGTCGATAGTATTAGCTGGCTCTGTTGTTGCTAATGGGGATGAGGAAGGCAAAGAAATGCAGAGGGTGACGGAGGAAGAGGACCAGGATGGGTTTGCAGAGGATCTCGATTCTGAAAATTCCAAGGATAAAGTGGAGGTACCGATTCGTTCTGCATGGGATCAGGACATATCCGCCGGCATTACTGTCAACGATGGCCATGAGACTCCATGGCAAGGCTTAGAGGGTTTTCCGGACACACATATCGAGTCCAACAAAATATACCGCGAAGTGTGTTGAATCAGGTTGTCCTGTGAAGGTGCACAGCCACGTGCCAAAGTATAACATCCACTGTGTTGTCACCAATGTGGTCCCGCATAATTGTGTGAGGAAAAACCTGTTGGTTCGTCATCCAAACCTGACTTCAACTCGCATAGTGCAACTCATGTATACTGAGATAGTTGAGAAGAAAGATATGGAAGCAAAACATATCCAGACAACAGTGAAGGTCAGATGGAATTATGACATTCCATATGTGAAGGCTTGGAGGGCTAAGCAGAAGGCTATGGAGGAAAGGTTTGGGACGTTCTTCGACTCATATGATAACGTTGTCCGTCTCCTTGACATACTAAAGGAGAGGAATCCCAGCACTTATGTTAACATACAACACACGAGGTTGGAGATTATACTAGATTACAAGGTGTTGAAACGAGTATTCTTCTCTTTTAGTATGTGCATCGAAGCTTTCTGGCATTATCCTCCTATGATGTTTGTGGATGGTACATTCCTGACTGGTCAGTACAAAGGGCAAATCCTGACTGCTATTGGTGTGGGCGGGAACAACCAAATCATCCCACTAGCCATGGCATTTATGGAGAGTGAGAACTTTCCGAGCTGGGTATGGTTCTTCCGACAAGTTAAAATTGCGATCGTGAAGGACCGACCAAATGTGTGTGTCATTCATGACAGACATCCTGGTATATTGAAGGTCGTGAAGACACTAAGTATTCCAACAGCTGACGAGCCAACACCTTGGAAGGACTTGCAAAGCCGGTGGTGCATGCGCCATCTGGGTGCAATTTTTTTCTCACAGTTCAAGAACAAACGGTTGATGAACTTGTTCAAAAAGTTATGCAAGCAGAACCAGCAGCACAAATATGAATTTATTTGGTCAAAACTAGATGAGTTTACTAAGAAGCAGGTCCTTGCTAGGAAGAAAATGGAAAAGGACTAGGTTAAATTAATAACACTCATCACGGAGCTTGAGGAGCCAGTAGGTCTTTGTGAATTTCCATCAATTGACCCTCCTAATACGAAGAGAAATAAGGGCAGGACGGTAAAGAATTTTTCTGAGTGGATTGAGAAAGAGCCTCCAGTGAATTGGTCTTTACTGCATGACACCCATGGAGATAGGTATGGCCACATGACAACCAATCTGTAGACGTGTATAACTTTGTACTCAGATGGAATAGAGCATTGCCACTAACAGCTACTGTGGAGGGTGTATTCCATGGCACTTTGAGATATTTAAGAGAAAGGCACGAGTTAGCAAAGAAGCATATTGCAGATAATCAGAACACACCTTATTGTAGCCGTGTCATGGAGTACATGGCTCAGAAGATAAAGAAAGCAAAAAAGCACACTCTCACACTCATAGGTAATCAGGAAAGGAGGTATGAGGTTCAACATCCTACTGATGGTTTTGGTTCTGCAAATGAGGTGAAGACGCATAAGGTTAAAATTGGAACTAAATTTTATCCAACTTGTGAGTGTACATGCAATAAATCGCAGTTATTGCACCTGCCTTGCTCACATGTGTTGGCTGCCTGTGGCCAGATAGAGTTGGACGCTATCTCCTTTGTGTCTCCGTACTATTCAAAAGAGGCAGTACTCAATGTCTGGACAGGTGAGATGACATGGTTTAGAGTCGTCGGCAATTTCAACAAGGTAAACGATGGTGAGAAAGTATACATCCCGGATCCTAGACTTTGGTGAACTAGAAGGGGTAGGCGTAAGGTGAAGCGCATCCGAAACGATATGGACCAATCTGAAGCTGGTGGAGCAACCAGACAATGTTGGCTCTGCGCGGCTTATGGGCATAGGATGAAATATTGCCCTGGCCTGAAGAAAGATGGTGCTTCCACATCGACGAGTGCGACAACAGTAGCAAGAGGAGGTCCTGGCAGTCATGCTGGACGTGGTAGTCGAGGCCGAAGGGGCAGACGAGGAATAAATAACTCAGAAGCTACATAATGTGTCGGCCTATGTTTTAATTTGTAATTGTTGGGGATCGTCGCATGGGAAACAAAAAAAATTCCTACGCACACGCAAACCTATCCATGGTGATGAGTATCTACGAGAGGGAGAGTGGATCTATGTACCATTGTAGATCGCTAAGCGGGAAGCGTTAAGAAACGCGGTTGGTGTAGTCGAACATCTTCGCGATCCAAATCGCCGAGCGTCCCGCGATCTCATCACGATTCGTCCCGCGATCCAATCACGATCCGTCCCACAAACACATCACGATCCGTCCCGCGGTCTTGTCATGATCCGTCTCACGATCTTGATCACGATATGTCCCGCGAACACATCACGATCTGTTCCGCGATCTTATCACGAACTGTCTCGCGATCTCGATCACGGTCCTTCCGATCTAGCGCCGAACGGACGGCACCTCCGCGTTCAGCACACGTGCAGCTTGATGACGATCTCCGCCGTCTTGATCCAGCAAGAGGAGGTGGAGAGGATAGAGAGTTCACCGGAAGCGTGACGGCGCTCCAGTGATGGTGGTGGAGCAATTCCGGCAGGGCTTCGCCAAAGCACTGCAGAAAACCGATCTAGAGGAGCACCGGTGGAACGGGTAGCACGTGGCCGTAAAAACTATGCAAAAACCCTCTATTCCACCAGTATATATAGGAGGGAGGGAGAGGAGGACGCAGCCTTGGCCTCCAAGGATGTTTGGCTCGGCCGAATTGGGAGGTGGAGGAGGACTCTCCTCCTCCACTCCTAGTAGGACTAGGACTCTTCCTTTTTTTTTTACCTTTTTCACCTTTCTCCTTTAGGATTTTTGCCTCCTGCGCCATGGGACTTGTTGTGGCTGTTTCTCCAGCCCACTAAGGGCTGGTTATCACTCTCCACAGCCCATGGACCCTCTGGGGTCGAAATGCCCCTCCCGGAGGTCTCCCGGTACACTACCGATGAGCCCGATACTTTTCCGGCGACCAAACTGGGACTTCCTATATATGAATCTTTACCTCCGGACCATTCCGGACCTCCTCGTGATGTCCGGGATCTCATCCGGGACTCCGAACAACCTTCGGTCACCACCATACATAACTCTACACTACAAAAACGTCACCAAACCTTAAGTGTGCAGACCCTGCGGGTTCGAGAACTATGTAGACATGACCGAGACACCTCTATGGTCAATAACCAATGGCGGGACCTGGACATTCACATTGGTTCCTACATATTCTACGAAGATCTTTATCGGTCGAACCTCTATGTCAAGGATTCAATTAATCTCGTATAATGTTCCCTTTGTTCTTCGGTATGTTACTTGCCCGAGATTCGATCGTCGGTATCTCCATACCAAGTTCAACCTCGTTACTGGCAAGTCTCTTTACTTGTTCCGTAATACAAGATCCCGCAACTAACAATTAGTCACATTGCTTGCAAGGCTCATTGTGATGTTGTATTACCGAGTGGGCCCTGAGATAGCTCTACGTCACACGGAGTAACAAATCCCAGTCTCGATCCATGCCAACTCAACAGACACCATCGGAGATACCTGTAGAGCACCTTTATAGTCACCCAGTTACGTTGCGACGTTTGATACACACAAGGCACTCCTCCAATATCTGTGAGTTGCATGATCTCATGGTCATAGGAACATATACTTGACATGCGGAAAACAGTAGCAATAAACTGACACGATCATATGCTACGTTTGTAGTTTGGGTCTTGTCCATCACATCATTCTCCTAATGATGTGATCCCGTTATCAAATGACATCTCATGTCCATGGCTAGGAAACCTTAACCATCTTTTGATCAACGAGCTAGTCTATTAGAGGCATACTAGGGACATGGTTTTGTCTATGTATCCACACATGCATTTAAGTCTCCGATCAATACACTTATAGCATGGATAATAAACGATTATCATGAACAAGGTAATATGATAATAACTAATTTATTATTGCCTCTAGGGCATATTTCCAACAGTCTCCCACTTGCACTAGAGTCAATAATCTAGTTCACATCACCTTGTGATTCGCATTGTTATGAATCTAACACCCAATGAGTTCTGGGGTTCGATCATGCTTTGCATGTGAGAGAGGTCTTATAGTCAACGGGTCTGTAACATTCTGATCCGTGTGTACTTTGCAAATCCCTATGTCAAACTGTAAACACTGCTACCACACTCCACTTGGTACTATTCCAAATGGCTGCTCCACTATACGTATCCAGATTGCTACTACGAGTCATCCGGATTATTGTTAAAGCTTGCATCGACGTAACTCCTTACGATGAACTCTTTATCACCTCCATAATCGAGAAACATCTCCTTAGTCTTTCAGTTACTAAGGATAATCTTGACCGCTGTCCAGTGATCCACTCCTAGATCTTTTTTTTACCCCTTGACAGACTCATGGCAAGGCACACAGAGGTGCGGTACACAGCATGGCATACTGTACAAAGCCTATGGCTAAGGCATAGGGGACTATGTTCGTCCTTTCTCTTCCTTCATCCGTGGTCGAGCCTTGAGTCTCACTCAACTTCACACCTTACAAATCAGGCGAGAACTCTTTCTCTGACTGATCCATTTTGAACTCCTTTCAAAATCCTTGTCAAGGTATGTACTCATTGAAAGTCTCATCAAGTCATCTTTGATCTATCTCTATAGATCTTGATGCTCAACAATTAGGTAGTTTTATCCAGGTTTTACTTTGAAAATCACTTTCCAAATAACTGTTTATGCTTTCCAGAAATTCTATATTATTTCCGATCAACAATATGTCATCCACATATACTTATCAGAAATTCTATAGTGCTCCCACTCACTTTATTGTAAATACAAGTTTCTCGCAAACTTTGTATAAACTCAAAAACTTTGATCAACTCATCAAAGCGTATATTCCAACTCCGAGATGCTTGCTTCAGTCCATACAAGGATCACTGAAGCTTCCTCACCTTTTAGCATCCTTAGGACTGACAAAACCTTCTGGTTGTATCACATACAACCTTTCCTCAAGTGAACCTTTTAAGAAAACGATGTTTTGACATCCATCTGCCAGATTTCATAATTGAAAATGCAGCAACTGCTAACATAATTCCAACAGACTTTTAGCATCGCTACGAGTGAGAAAGCCTCATCGCAGTCAACTTCTTGAACTTGTCACAAACATCTTTGCAACAAGTCGAGCTTTACAAATGGTGACATTTACCATCAGTGTCTATCTTCATTTTAAAGATCCATTTGTACTCAACGACCTGCTGTCCAACAAGCAAGTCTACCAAAGTCTATACTTGTTTTTCATACATGGATCCTATCTCGGATTTCATGGCCTCCAACCATTTGTCGGAATCTGGGCCCATCATCGCTTCTCCATAGCTCGTAGGTTCATCGTTTGTCCAACCACATGACCTCCAAGACAGGGTTGTCGTATCGCTTAGCAGCAGTACACATCCTTGTCGACCTACGAAGTTCGATAGTAAGTTCTGTTGGGAGACGTAGTAGTAAATCAAAATTTTCCTACGTGTCACCAAGATCTATCAATGGAGAAACCAGCAAACGAGCGGGGAGAGATTGGATCTTCATACCTTTGAAGATCGCTAAGCGGAAGCGTTGCTAGAACGCGGTTGATGGAGTCGTACTCGCAGCGATTCAGATCGCGGTAGATCCGATCAAGTGCCGAACGGACGGCACCTCCGCGTTCAACACACGTGCAGCCCGATGACGTCTCCTACGCCTTGATCCAGCAAGGAGGGAGGAGAGGTTGAGGTAGAGCTCCGGAAACACGACGGAGTGGTGGCGGTGGAGCTGCGTGGTACTCCGACAGAGCTTCGCTAAGCACTACGGAGAACTAGGAGAGGAAGGAGTAGGGCTGCACCAGGGAGGAGATGAACTCGTGTGTTGTGCAGCCCCAAATACCTCCACTATATATAGGAGGAGGGGAGGAGAGGTGCTGCGCCCTAGGGTTCCACCCTAGGGGTGGCGGCAGCCTCCAGAAGCCCATCTGGCTGGCGGCCAGGGCAGGGACAGGTGGAGGCGCCCTAGGGTGGGCCTTGAGGCCCATCAAAGCCTAGGGTTTGCCCCCTCCACCCTTGCTGCGCCTTGGGCTGGGGTGGGAGGCGCACCAGCCCACCTAGGGGCTGGCTCCCTCCCACTCTTGGCCCATGGAACCTTCCGGGGCAGGTGGGCCCACTTGGTGGACCCCCGGAACCCTTCCGGTGGTCCCGGTACACTACCGGAGACACCCGGAACACTTCCGGTAACCAAAACCTCACTTCCTATATATCAATCTTCGTCTCCGGACCATTCCGGGACTCCTCGGGACGTCCGAGATCTCATCCGGGACTCTGAACAACCTTCGGTAACCACGTACACTATTTCCCTATAACCCTAGCGTCATCGAACCTTAAGTGCGTAGACCCTACGGGTTCGGGAGACACGTAGACATGACCGAGACACCTCTCCGGTCAATAACCAACAGCGGGATCAGGATACCCATGTTGGCTCCCACGTACTCCACGATGATCTCATCAGATGAACCACAAGGTCAAGGATTCAATCAATCCCGTATACAATTCCCTTTGTCTATCAGTATGGTACTTGCCCGAGATTCGATCGTCGGTATGCCCATACCTTGTTCAATCTCGTTACCGGCAAGTCTCTTTACTCGTTCCGTAATACATCATCCCATGACTAACTCCTTAGTCACATTGAGCTCATAATGATGATGTCTTACCGAGTGGGCCCAGAGATACCTCTCCGTCACACGGAGTGACAAATCCCAGTCTCGATTCGTGTCAACCCAACAGACACTTTCGGAGATACCTGTAGCGTACCTTTATAGCCACCCAGTTACGTTGTGACGTTTGGCACACCCAAAGCATTTCTACGGTATCCGGGAGTTACACAATCTCATGGTCTAAGGAAACGACACTTGACATTCAAAAGCTTTAGCAAACGAACTACACGATCTTGTGCTATGCTTAGGATTGGGTCTTGTCCATCACATCATTCTCCTAATGATGTGATCCCATTATCAACGACATCCAATGTCCATGGTCATGAAACCGTGACCATCTATTGATCAACGAGCTAGCCAACTAGAGGCTCACTAGGGACACGTTGTGGTCTATGTATTCACACATGTATTACGGTTTCCGGTTAACACAATTATAGCATGAACAACAGACAATTATCATGAACTAGGAAATACAATAATAACCATTTTATTATTGCCTCTAGGGCATATTTCCAACAGTCTCCCACTTGCACTAGAGATTGATCGAACACCCATAGCATTCTGGTGTTGATCATGTTTTGCTCGTGAGAGAGGTTTAGTCAACGGATCTGCGACATTCAGATCCGTATGCACTTTACAAATATCTATGTCTCCCTCCTGAATGTAATCACGGATGGAGTTGAAGAGGCGCTTGATGTGTCTTGTCTTCTTGTGAAACCTGGGCTCCTTCGCAAGGGCAATAGCTCCAGTGTTGTCACAGAGTAGAGTCGCCGGGCCCGACGCATTCGGAATCACTCCTAGGTCGGTGATGAACTCCTTCATCCAGACTCCCTCCTTTGTTGCTTCCGAAGCAGCTATGTACTCCGCTTCACATGTAGATGCCGCCACAACGCTTTGCTTGCTGCTGCTCCAGCTCACTGCCCCTCCATTCAAGATATACACGTATCCGGTTTGCGACTTGGAGTCGTCCGGATCTGTGTCGAAGCTAGCATCGACGTAACCCTTTACGACGAGCTCTTCGGCACCTCCATAAATGAGAAACATGTCCTTTGTCCTTTTCAGGTACTTCAGGATATTCTTGACCGCTGTCCAGTGTTCCGCTCCGGGATCACTTTGGTACCTTCCTACCAAACTGATGGCAAGGTTCACATCAGGCCTGGTACACAGCATGGCATACATGATAGAGCCTATGGCTGAAGCTTAGGGGATGACACTCATCTCTTCTCTATCCTTTGCCATGGTCGGGCATTGAGTCGTACTCAATCTCACACCTTGCAACACAGGCAAGAACCCCTTCTTGGACTGATCCATATTGAACTTCTTCAATATCTTTTTAAGGTATGTGCTTTGTGAAAGACCAATGAGGCGTTTCGATCTATCTCTATAGATCTTAATACCTAATAGTAAGCAGCTTCTCCAAGGTCCTTCATTGAAAAACACTTATTCAAGTAGGCCTTTATACTTTCCAAGAGTTCTATATTTTTTCCCATTATCAGCATGTCATCCACATACAGTATAAGAAATGCTATAGAGCTCCCACTCACTTTCTTGTAAATACAGGGTTCTCCATAAACCTGTACAAACCCAAACGCTTTAATCACCTCATTAAAGCGAATGTTCCAACTCCGAGATGCTTGCACCAGCCCATAGATGGAGCGTTGGAGCTTGCATACCTTGTTAGCATCTTTAGGATCGACAAAACCTTCCGGCTGCATCATATACAGTTCTTCCTTGAGGAAGCCATTAAGGAATGCCATTTTGACGTTCATTTGCCAGATCTCATAATCATAAAATGCGGCAACTGCCAACATGATTCGGACTGACTTGAGCATCGCTACGGGTGAGAAAGTCTCATCGTAGTCAACTCCTTGAACTTGTCGATAACCCTTAGCGACAAGCCGAGCCTTATAGGCTGTCACATTTCCGTCCGCGTCAGTCTTCTTCTTAAAGATCCATTTGTTTTCAATGGCTCGCTTATCATCAGGCAAGTCCACCAAAGTCCATACTTTGTTCTCATACATGGATCCTATCTCGGATTTCATGGCCTCAAGCCATTTGTCGGAATCCGGACTCGCCATCGCTTCTTCATAGTTCGAAGGTTCACCGTTGTCCAACAACATGATCTCTAGGACAGGATTGCCGTACCACTCTGGTGCGGAACGTGTCCTAGTGGACCTTCGAATAGCGACTTGATATGAAGCTTCATGATCATCATCATTAACTTCCTCTCTAGCTGGTGTAGGCTCCACAGAAACAACTTCCTGTGCTGCGCTACTCTCCAGTTCGAGTGAAGGTACAATTACCTCATCAAGTTCTATTTTCCTCCCACTTACTTCTTTCGAGAGAAACTCTTTCTCGAGAAAGGATCCATTCTTTGCAACAAAGAATTTGCCCTTGGATCGTAGGTAGAAGGTATACCCAATAGTCTCTTTGGGATATCCTATGAAGACACACTTTTCTGCTTTGGGTCCGAGCTTCTCAGGTTGAAGTTTCTTCACATAAGCATCGCATCCCCAAACTTTTAGAAACGACAGCTTAGGTTTCTTTCCAAACCATAATTCATACGGTGTCGTCTCAACGGATTTAGACGGTGCCCTATTTAAAGTGAATGCGGCAGTCTCTAATCCATATCCCCAAAATGATAGCGGTAAGCCGGTAAGAGACATCATAGATCGCACCATATCCAATAGAGTGCGATTACGACGTTCAGACACACCATTTCGCTGAGGTGTGCCGGGCGGCGTGAGCTGTGAAACAATTCCACATTTCCTAAGGTGCGTGCCAAACTCGTGACTTAAATATTCTCCGCCACGATCAGATCGTAGGCATTTTATTTTCCTATCACGTTGATTCTCGACCTCACTCTAAAATTCCTTGAACCTTTCAAAGGTTTCAGACTTGTGTTTCATCAAGTAGACATACCCATATCTGCTCAAGTCATCAGTGAGGGTGAGAACATAACAGTAGCCACCGCAAGCCTCGACACTCATTGGACCGCATACATCGGTATGTATTATCTCCAACAAGTCAGTTTCTCGCTCCATTGTTCCGGAGAACGGAGTCTTGGTCATCTTGCCCATGAGGCATGGTTCGCATGTGTCAAATGATTCGAAATCAAGTGACTCTAAAAGTCCATCAGCATGGAGCTTCTTCATGCGTTTGACACCAATATGGCCAAGACGGCAGTGCCACATGTAAGTGGGACTATCGTTATAAACTTTATACTTTTTGGTACTCACACTATGGACATGTGTAACATCACGTTCGAGATTCATCAAAAATAAACCATTGACCAGCGGGGCATGAGCATAAAACATTTCTCTCATATAAATAGAACAACCATTATTCTCGGATTTAAATGAGTAGCCATCTCGCATCAAGCGAGATCCAGATACAATGTTCATGCTCAAAGCTGGTACTAAATAACAATTATTAAGGTTTAAAACTAATCCCGAAGGTAGATGCAGAGGTAGCGTGCCGACGGCGATCACATCGACCTTGGAACCATTCCCGACGCGCATCGTCACCTCATCCTTGGCCAGCCTCCGCTTATTCCGCAGCTCCTGCTTGGAGTTACAAATGTGAGCAACTGCACCGGTATCAAATACCCAGGAGCTACTACGAGCGCTGGTCAAGTACACATCAATAACAAGTATATCACATATACCTTTAATGTTGCCGTCCTTCTTATCCGCTAAGTACTTGGGGCAGTTCCGCTTCCAGTGACCGGTACCCTTACAATAGAAACACTCAGTCTCAGGCTTGGGTCCATTCTTGTTCTTCTTCTTCCCGGCAACTTGCTTACCGGGCACGGCAACAGCATTGCCGTCCTTCTTGAAGTTCTTCTTACCCTTGCCTTTCTTGAAACTAGTGGTCTTGTTTACCATCAACACTTGATGCTCCTTTCTGATCTCGACCTCTGCTGATTTCAGCACCGAGTACAACTCAGGAATGGACTTCTCCATCCCTTGCATGTTGTAGTTCATCACAAAGCTCTTGTAGCTAGGTGGAAGCGATTGGAGGATTCTGTCAATGACCGAGTCATCCGGGATGTTAACTCCCAGCTGAGTCAAGCGGTTGTGAAGCCCAGACATCTTGAGGATGTGCTCACTGACAGAACTGTTCTCCTCCATCTTACAACTAAAGAACTTGTCGGAGACTTCATATCTCTCGACCCGGGCATGAGCTTGAAAGACCAGTTTCAGCTCTTGGAACATCTCATATGCTCCGTGTTGCTCAAAACGCTTTTCGAGCCCTGGTTCTAAACTATAAAGCATGCCGCACTGAACAAGGGAGTAGTCATCGCAGCGAGAATGCCAAGCGTTCGCAACGTCTTGTTCTGCTGGGAGAAGGGGTGGGTCACCTAGCGGTGCATCAAGGACATACAGTTTCTTGGAAGCTATGAGGATGATCCTCAAGCCATGGACCCAGTCCGCATAGTTGCTTCCATCGTCTTTCAGCTTGGTTTTCTCTAGGAACGCGTTGAAATTGAGGTTGACATTTGCGTTGGCCATTGGATCTACAATATAGATATTAAAGGCAATTTTAGACTAAGTTCATGATAATTAAGTTCACATAATCATATTATTCAATGAACTCCCACTTAGATAGACATCTCTCTAGTCATCCAAGTGATACATGATCCATGTCAACTAGCCCGTGTCCGATCATCACGTGAGACGGACTAGTCATCCATGGTGAACATCTTCATGTTGATCGTATCTTCTATACGACTCATGTTCGACCTTTCGGTCTTCCGTGTTCCGAGGCCATGTCTGTACATGATAGGCTCGTCAAGTCAACCTAAGTGTTTCGCGTGTGTAAATCTAGCTTACACCTGTTGTATGCGAACGTTAGAACCTATCACACCCGATCATCACGTGGTGCTTCGGAACAACGATCCTTAGCAACGGTGCACAGTTAGGGTGAACACTTATCTTGAAATTTTATTGAGAGATCATCTTATTTACTACCGTCGTTCTAAGCAAATAAGATGTAAACATGATAAACATCACATGCAATCAATATAGTGACATGATATGGCCAATATCATCTTGCTCCTATGATCTCCATCTTCGGGGCACAATGATCATCATTGTCACCGGCACGACACCATGATCTCCATCATCATGATCTCCATCATTGTGTCTTCTTGAAGTTGTCTCGCCAACTATTACTTCTACTACTATGGCTAACGCTTAGCAATAAAGTAAAGTAATTACATGGCGTTTATGATTGACACGCAGGTCATACAATAATATAAGACAACTCCTATGGCTCCTGCCGGTTGTCATAGTCATCGACATGCAAGTCGTGAACCCTATTACAAGAACATGATCAATCTCATACATCACAATGCATCACATCACATCCTTCTAGCCATATCACATCACAAGGCATATGCTGCAAAAACAAGTTAGACGTCCTCTAATTTGTAGTTGCAAGTTTTTACGTGGTTGCTATAGGTTTCTAGCAAGAACGTTTCTTACCTATGCCAAAACCACAACGTGATATGCCAATTGCTATTTACCCTTCATAAGGACCCTTTTCATCGAATCCAATCCGACTAAGGTGGGAGAGACAGACACCCGCTAGCCACCTTATGCAACTAGTGCATGTCGGGCGGTGGAACCGGTCTCACGTAAGCGTACGTGTAAGGTTGGTCCGGGCCGCTTCATCCCAAAATACCGTCAAATCAAGATAAGACTAGTAACGGAAAGCATATTAACAAAATCGACGCCCACAACTGCTTTGTGTTCTACTCGTGCATAGATTCTACGCATAGACCTAGCTCATGATGCCACTGTTGGGAGACGTAGTAGTAAATCAAAATTTTCCTACGTGTCACCAAGATCTATCTGTGGATAAACCAGCAAACGAGCGGGGAGAGATTGGATCTTCATACCTTTGAAGATCGCTAAGTGGAATCGTTGCTAGAACGCGGTTGATGGAGTCGTACTCGCAGCGATTCAGATCGCGGTAGATCCGATCAAGTGCCGAACGGACGACACCTCCTCGTTCAACACATGTGCAGCCCGGTGACTTCTCCTATGCGTTGATCCAGCAAGGAGGGAGGAGAGGTTGAGGGAGAGCTCCGGCAACACGACGGCGTGGTGGCGGTGGAGCTGCGTGGTACTCCGATAGAGCTTCGCTAAGCACTACGGAGAACGAGGAGAGGGAGGAGTAGGGCTGCACCAGGGAGGAGATGAACTCGTGTGTTGTGTAGCCCCAAATACCTCCACTATATATAGGAGGAGGGCAGGAGAGGTGCTGTGCCCTAGGGTTCCACCCTAGGGGTGGCGGCAGCCTCCAGAAGCCCATCTGGCTGGCGGCTAGGGCAGGGAGAGGTGGAGGCGCCCTAGGGTAGGCCTTAAGGCCCATCTAAGCCTAGGGTTTGCCCCCTCCACCCTTGCTGCGCCTTGGGCTGGGGTGGGAGGCGCACCAGCCCACCTAGGGGCTGGCTCCCTCCCACTCTTGGCCCATGGAACCTTTCGGGGCAGGTGGGCCCACTTGGTGGACCCCCGGAACCCTTCCGGTGGTCCCGGTACACTACCGGAGACACCCGGAACACTTCCGGTAACCAAAACCTCACTTCCTATATATCAATCTTCGTCTCCGGACCATTCCGGGACTCCTCGTGACGTCCGGGATCTCATCCGGGACTCTGAACAACCTTTGGTAACCACGTACACTATTTCCCTATAACCCTAGCGTCATCGAACCATAAGTGTGTAGATCCTACGGGTTCGGGAGACACGTAGACATGACCGAGACACCTCTCCGGTCAATAACCAACAGCGGGATCTGGATACCCATGTTGGATCCCACGTACTCCACGATGATCTCATCAGATGAACCACGATGTCAAGGATTCAATCAATCCCGTATACAATTCCCTTTGTCTATCGGTATGGTACTTGCCCAAGATTCGATCGTCGGTATCCCCATACCTTGTTCAATCTCGTTACCGGCAAGTCTCTTTACTCATTCCGTAATACATCATCCCGTGACTAACTCCTTAGTCACATTGAGCTCATAATGATGATGTCTTACCGAGTGGGCCCAGAGATACCTCTCCGTCACACGGAGTGACAAATCCCAGTCTCGATTCGTGTCAACCCAACAGACACTTTCGGAGATACCCGTAGCGTACCTTTATAGCCTCCCAGTTACGTTGTGACGTTTGGCACACCCAAAGCTTTCCTACGGTATCCGGGAGTTACACAATCTCATGGTCTAAGGAAACGACACTTGACATTCAAAAGCTTTAGCAAACGAACTACACGATCTTGTGTTATGCTTAGGATTGGGTCTTGTCCATCACATCATTCTCCTAATGATGTGATCCCGTTATCAACGACATCCAATGTCCATGGTCATGAAACCGTGACCATCTATTGATCAACGAGCTAGCCAACTAGAGGCTCACTAGGGACACGTTGTGGTCTATGTATTCACACATGTATTACGGTTTCCGGTTAACACAATTATAGCATGAACAACAGACAATTATCATGAACTAGGAAATACAATAATAACCATTTTATTATTGCCTCTAGGGCATAGTTCCAACAAGTTTATCCTGAAGCTTCATGATCATCATCATTAACTTCCTCTTCAACTAACGTAGGCTTCACAGAAACATCTTTCTGCGCTGCGCTACTCTCTGGTTGAACAAAGGTTCAACAACCTCATCAAGTTCTATCTTCCTCCCACTCAATTCTTTCGAGAGAAACTTTTTCTCAAGAAAGGACCCAGTTTTAGCAACAAACACTTTGCACTCGGATCTGAGATAGAAGGCATACCCAACTATTCTTAGGGTATTCTATGAAGATACATTTGGCCGCTTTGGGTTCTAGCTTATTAGGTGAAAACATTTTCCACACAAGCGTCGCAGCCCCAAACATATAGAAATGACAGCTTAGGTTTCTATCAAACCATAATTCACACGGTGTCATCTCAATGGATTTAGATGTTGCCCTATTTAAAGTGAATGTAGTTGTCTCTAATGCATAACCCCAAAATTATAGTAGTAAAACGATAAGTGACATCATAGCACGCACTATATCCAATAGAGCATGACTATGACGTTCGGACACACCATCACACTATGGTGTTATAGGTGGCGTTAGTTGTGAAACAAATTTCATATTACCTTAAGTTTTATGCCAAACTCGTAACTCAAATATTCACCTCCACGATCATATCGCAGTAATTTTTATCTTCTTGTCACGATGATCTTAAACTTCACTCTGAATTTGCTTGAACCTTTCAAATGATTCAGACTTGTGTTTCATTAAGTAAATATACACTATATCTACTCAAATCATCAGTGAAGGTAAGAAAATAACGATATCCACCGCACGCTACAAGACTCACTGGATTGCATACATCAACATGTATCATTTCCAATGAATCACTTGCCCGCTCCATCTAACGGGGTCCTTTAGTCATCTTGCCCAAGAGTCATGGTTCGCATGTCTCAATCGATTCGAATTCGAATGAATCCAAGGATCCATCAGCATGGAGTTTCTTCATGAGCTTTATACCAATATGACATTTTGCGGCAGTGCCACAAGTATGTGGTACTATCATTATTTACTTTGTACCTTTTGACATCAATGTTATGAACACGTGTATTACTACGATTCAAGATTTCAACAAACCATTCTCACTGGGTGCATGACCATTGAAGGTATTATTCATGTAAACAGAATAACCATTATTCTCTATCTAAATGAATAACCGTATTGCACTAAACATGATCTAATCATGTTCATGCTCAACGCAAAACACCAAATAACATTTATTTAGGTTTGTCACTAATCTTGAAGGTAGAGAGAGCGTGCGATGTTGATCACATCTAGTTTGGAAACATTTCCAACACATATCGTCACCTCACCCTTAGCTAGTTCTCCGTTTATTCCGTAGCTTTTATTTTGAGTTACTAACATTTAGCAACCGAACCGGTATCCAATACCCAGGTGCTACTAGGAGTACTAGCAAGGTACACATCAATAACTCGTATATCAAATATACTTCTGTCGAGTTTGCCAGCCTTCTTATCTACCAAGTATCTAGGGTTGTTCCGGTTCAGCGACCTCTCACCTCATAATAGAAGCACTTAGTCTCAGGTTTGAGTTCAACTTTGGGTTGCTTCACTGGAGCAGCAACTGACTTGCTATCCATGAAGTTTCCCTCCTTGCTCTTGCCCTTCTCGAAACTAGTGGTTTGATTAACCATCAACACTTGACGCTCCTTCTTGATTTCTACCTTCGCGGTGTCAAACATTGCGAACAGCTCAGGAATCATTATTTCTATCCCTGGCAATTTATAGTTCATCACCAAGTTCTAGCAGCTTAGTGACAGAGACTTGGAGAACTATATCAATCACTATCTTATCTGGAAGATCAACTCCCACTTGATTCAAGTGATTGTAGTACCCAGACAATCTGAGTACATGCTCAATGATTGAGCTATTCTCCTTCATCTTACAGGCAAAGAATCTTGTTGGAGATCTCATATCTCGCAACACGGGCATGAGCCTGAGATCACAATCTCAGCTCCTAGAACATCTCATATGTTCTGTGACGTTCAAAACGTTTCGGAGCCTCAATTCTAAGTCGTAATGCACGACGCACTAAACTATCAAGTAGTCATCAGAACGTGCCTGTCAGATGTTCACAACTTCTATAGACGACGCTAAAGGGGTTGGCGCACCGAGCGGTGCATTAAGGACACAAGCCTTCTGTGCAGCAACGAGGACAATCCTCAGATCATAGACCCAGTCCGCAATTTTTCTACCAACATCTTTCAATTCTATTTCTCTAGGAACATATACAAATACAAGGGAGCTACAGCGTGAGCTAGTATTCTACAACATAATTTGCAAAGACACTATTGACTATGTTCATGATAATAAGTTCAATTAATCATATTACTTAAGAACTCCCACTCAAAATGACATCCCTCCGATCATTCGAGTGATACATGATCCAAATTTCACCAACTCAAGTCCGATCATCACGTGAGTTGAGGTGGCTGCAATGGTGAACATCATCATGTTGATCATATCTACTATATGACTCATGTTCGACCTTTCGGTCTCTTTTGTTCCGAGGCCATGTCTGTACATGCTAGGCTCGTCAAGTTTAACCCGAGTGTTCTGCGTGTGCAACACTGGCTTGCACCCGTTGTATGTGAACGTAGAGTCTATCACACCCGATCATCACGTGGTGTCTCAACACGACAAACTTTCGCAACGGTGCACATTCGGGGAGAACACAATTTATCTTGAAATTAAGTGAGGGATCACCTTATAATGCTACTGTCGTCCTAAGCAAAACAAGGTGCACAAAAGGATTAACATCACATGCAAATCATAAGTGACATGATATGGCCATGAACTTGTGCTTTTGATCTCGATCTAGAAAGCACCGGCATGATCTCCATCGTCACTGGCATGACACCATGATCTCCATCATCTTGATCTCCATCAACGTGTCGCCATCAGGGTTGTCACGCCCTGCATGCTTCTACTACTATTGCTACCGTTTAGCGATAAAGTAAAGCATTACATAGCGCTTAATGATTGACACACAGGTCATACAATAATTAAAGACACCCCTATGGCTCCTGCCGGTTGCCGTACTCATCGACATGCAAGTCGTGATAATCTATACATCACATGATCATCTCATACATCACATATATCACATCATGTAATTGGCCATATCATATCACAACATACCCTGCAAAAACAAGTTAGACGTCCTCTAAGTGTTGTTGCATGTTTTACGTGGTTGCTATGGGTATCTAGCAAGAACAATTCTCACCTATGCAAAAAACCACAACGGTGATACACTAGTTGCTTTTCAACCTTCTCAAGGACTGCCTTTGTCGGATCTGATCCAACTAAAGTGAGAGAAACTGTCACCCGCAAGCCATCTAAGCAACAAGTTGCATCGAGGGAACCGGTCTCTCGTAAGCGTACGAGTAATGTTGGTCCGGGCCGCTTCATCTCACAATCCTGCTGAACCAAAATCTGACCAAGGGAGGAAGCAATCTAAGCATCAACACCCACAAACCTTTTGTGTTCTACTCGAGATCTCATCGAACCATCAACCTAGCTCTGATACCACTGTTGGGGATCGTCGCATGGGAAACAAAAAAATTCCTATGCACACGCAAACCTATCCATGGTGATGAGAATCTACGAGAGGGAGAGTGAATCTACGTACCCTTGTAGATCGCTAAGCGGGAAGCATTAAGAAACGCGGTTGGTGTAGTCGAACATCTTCGCGATCCAAATCGCCGAGCGTCCCGCGATCTCATCACGATCCATCCCGCGATCCAATCACGATCCGTCCCGCGAACTCATCACGATCCGTCCCGCGATCTTGTCACGATCCGTCTCACGATCTTGATCACGATATGTCCCGCGAACTCATCATGATCTGTTCCGCGATCTTATCATGAACTGTCTCGCGATCTCGATCACGGTCCTTCCGATCTAGCGCCGAACGGACGGCACCTCCGCGTTCAACACACGTGCAGCTTGATGACGATCTCCACCGTCTTGATCCAGCAAGAGGAGGTGGAGAGGAGAGAGAGTTCACCGGCAGCGTGACGGCGCTCCGGTGATGGTGGTGGAGCAATTCCGGGAGGGCTTCGCCTAAACACTGCAGAAAACCGATCTAGAGTAGCACCGGTGGAACGGGTAGCACGTGGCCGTAAAAACTATGCAAAAACGCTCTATTCCACCAGTATATATAGTAGGGAGGGAGAGGAGGACGCAGCCTTGGCCTCCAAGGATGTTTGGCTCGGCCGAATTGGGAGGTGGAGGAGGACTCTCCTCCTCCACTCCTAGTAGGACTAGGACTCTTCCTTTTTTTTTGCCTTTTTCACATTTCTCCTTTAGGATTTTTGCCTCCTGCGCCATGGGACTTGTTGTGGCTGTTTCTCCAGCCCACTAAGGGCTGGTTATCACTCTCCACAGCCCATGGACCCTCTGGGGTCGAAATAACCCTCCCGGAGGTCTCCCGGTACACTACCGGCACTCCCGGTACACTACCGATGAGCTCGAAACTTTTCCGGCGACCAAACTGGGACTTCCTATATATGAATCTTTACCTCTGGACCATTCCGGAGCTCCTCGTGACGTCTGGGATCTCATCCGGGACTCTGAACAACCTTCGGTCACCACCATACATAACTCTACACTATCGAAACGTCACCAAACCTTAAGTGTGCAGACCCTGCGGGTTTGAGAACTATGTAGACATAACCGAGACACCTCTATGGTCAATAACCAATGGCGGGACCTGGACGTCCACATTGGTTCCTACATATTCTATGAAGATCTTTATCGGTCGAACCTCTATGTCAAGGATTCAGTTAATCCCGTATAACGTTCCCTTTGTTCTTCGGTATGTTACTTGCCCGAGATTCGATCGTCGGTATCTCCATACCTAGTTCAACCTCGTTACTGGCAAGTCTCTTTACTCGTTTCGTAATACAAGATCCCGCAACTAACAATTAGTCACATTTCTTGCAAGGCTCATTGTGATGTTGTATTACCGAGTGGGCCCTGAGATACCTCTCCGTCACACGGAGTAACAAATCCCAGTCTTGATCCATGCCAACTCAACAGACACCATCGGAGATACCTGTAGAGCACCTTTATAGTCACCCAGTTACGTTGCGACGTTTGATACACACAAGGCACTCCTCCGATATCTGTGAGTTGCATGATCTCATGGTCATAGGAACATATACTTGACATGCGGAAAACAGTAGCAATAAACTGACACGATCATATGCTACATTTGTAGTTTGGGTCTTGTCCATCACATCATTCTCCTAATGATGTGATCCCGTTATCAAATGACATCTCATGTCCATGGCTAAGAAACCTTAACCATCTTTTGATCAACGAGCTAGTCTATTAGGGGCATACTAGGGACATGGTTTTGTCTATGTATCCACACATGCATTTATGTCTCCGATCAATACAATTATAGCATGGATAATAAACGATTATCATGAACAAGGAAATATGATAATAACTAATTTATTATTGCCTCTAGGGTATATTTCCAACAGTAATATGTCTGCACTATGTTTTAATGTGTAATATGTCGGCTATGTTTTTATTTGTAATATGCAAACACCTATGTTTTATTTTGTAATAAGTTTGGACTATGTTTTAATGTGTAATTTGATGGACTATGTTTTATTCTGTAATATGTGTGGACTATATTCTAATTGCAGATATGTCTTCGTATCAGTTGCTCAATGGTAATATTGATAGAGGGCACCGAGGCGCACTTATGGAATTGGGCACGAACTTAGACGTGTTGATCACTCACACCCCAAAGTCTAACTGGATGATACACCCTTTATGGGTTGATAGGTATGTGTCGGTATAATGACTTACTATGTTTGACATCCTTTTGATAGACGCTAACTGTATGCTACATTCTATTTATTTTGTAGGTTAAGTTGGGCTGGACTTCTACCCTTGGCATGACTGGTTGAGGGTACATTGGATGAGTGGGTTGATCATCCGGACTTGGATGAGGCAGGTGAACCAATGCAGTTGCACAAGAGGCAAGTAACACGTTTCTCTTACGACAGGTCACTCCTTACCTGCTTAGTAGATAGATGGAGACTAGAGACACATACGTTTCACTTTACCTGGGGAGAGATGGCACCTACTTTACAGGATATCTCTTACTTGTTGGGATTACCTCTGGCCGGTGCTACCATAGGTCCTTTAGAGGTAGAAACGGGTTGGCTAGCATCTATGCATGCCTGTTTTCTGGCTGCGGTGCCAACTACTATGGTGCTAGAGAACGATCCTCACGGGCCTTTTTTCAGGTGGTTTAGCCAGTTTCAGATTGTCTCCTTAGGATATCCCAATGTTTAGTTGTCAGAGGCACAGATTGACTGATCCCTAGAGGCATGTATTATGTGGTTGTTCGGCAAGACGATTTCATGGAGAACCACGCGACCACTGTCGATGCACGACTCATCGGTCTTGCACGAGAGATAGCTGACGCACGTTGCCAGGAGAACATTGTGCATAGGAGTCTTGGTCCTGCTGTGTTAGCGGCTATGTATAGAGGCATGTGCAAAGCTTGTCAGTTGGCGTCCAGAAAATCTAGTCTTGTCGGATGTCCACTATTGTTGCAGCTTTGGTCATATGAGAGATTCCCTATTGGTAGACCCTACGTCAGCGTTGACAAACCTTTTGGTAATGAGGACATGGGTGGGACTTACATGCCTTCTATCGGCGACTTGCCTACTATGAGATCTGTTTGGGCATGGAGAGATGTATTTTCATAATTAGTAACAATATGAATTACTAATGTTTATTTCTCGTTATTCAATATTATTTACTAATGTTTGTCTTCATGCACAGAGATGGTTTGCGCATAGCCAGGTGAGGGGCTACTACCCCTCCTTCATGGCGCAATTTGATAGTTTGCATGAGGATCAAGTTATATGGGAGCCATACTCCCATCAGGCTATTTCAGAAAGGTGCCCCGTCGGGATTTCTGGATTGTGCACTAGAGATCGGCATTATTGGATGACCAAGGCCAAGTTGGTGTTCGACGTGCCGGTTAAGGAGATGGCTCTTCATAGGGTGATGAGACAATTCAGTCTATGCCAAGAGCTTGACATTCCTGTTATTCCACACTTACCAGATCACATGCACAAGTAAGTAATACTACTTTAGTTCTCATGTCTGCATTCGGCATATAACTAATCATGTAACGCGCATTTCAATCTCAGGTACAGTCACGTAGGAGGAAACAAGTCTCGGGCTTCTTGGCTTCGCGACATCAGCCCTTATGTTGACAAATGGACTACTGCGCTGACAAATATCTGGGATGAACTTCAGGCCTTCGATTGGAACAAGTTCGGGTTGTATCTGCAGCGTTACCGGCATAGCACGAGGATCTACTTGGTTCCATCATCAGCTCCGGATCATATCCAAGCCCCTCTCACAACGATCTGTTCCAAACTGCCTTAGTTGTGGGAACAAGACACCACGCGGTATGTGCTATTTTTCTCACGTGTTAAGTTTTCCCTTAACCTGAACATGTACAATTGGTTAACTTTCTGCGTATAGGGTGAATTGACATCTGAGGCGCTAGAGGAGGTTACCACTTTAGTGGACTGCTTTGAGAGAGGAGAAAATATCCCACCGCGAGAGCAAGTAACAAGGTTGAAGGGTCTTCAAGGGAAGCTATGCGGGATTTACGCAGCTTTTACATGTAGATGATCTTCGGATGTTGTTAACACTCATGCAACACATCGTCCGTCATGCCCTCTCTGCAGCGTTCAGAACCTCGAACCTCTGTGCAGTGTTCGGAACCTTGACATTCACAACCAGGGAGCTCCTCCTGGCAGCAAGCACCTCCTTTGCGGCAAGTGATCTCTTCCTGGAAGCAAACACCTCCTTCGCAATCAGGGATCTCTTCCTGGCACCAGACACCTCCTTCACAACCCGGGGGCTCCTCATGGCAGTAGACACTTCCTTCACAACCAAGGAGCTATTTCTACCAGCAGCCACCTCCTTCACAACCCAGGGGATCTTCTTGGCTTCATCATATGGACCTAGGTAACTTTACTTTGTACATTCTTTTAAAAATTGTAGCCTCATAAATCAATTTTACCGCAGTCATTCTTTACATGTTTTACTTTACCGCAGTCGGCAGCCCGTCGCAACCGTTCATGAATTTAGTTCAGTCACCTATGTTTACGGGTCCTGGTTCGTACATACCCGACGATGGCGAGGACGATGATCGAGGTGCAAACACCTATGATATCTCGGAGACAGTTCTTGTCACTCCACCACCACCCTCGACGCAGGAGACACAGACACCGGCGGACGAGGTGGTCTATGGTCATGGTCATCGTGACACTCATCCACCGCCTCAGCGCTTATCGCCTTCCGGTCCACGTCCTAGTAGTGATATAGTTATCTACGTATGAGACATGACTATCTATTTATGTATGAGACATATGTCTATTTTATGTATGGTAACTATTCATGTATGCGTCATATTCATGTATGAGACATATTCATGTGCTATTTGAGTGGTCAATTGGTTTAGAGAGACAACAATAGTACTGCAAACTAAATGCATCCAACTGAATTAATAAGTACAACTGAATTAAATGTTACAACTTAGTTAAATAGTATAACCGAATTAAACGTTACAACTTAATTAAACAGTAGTACTACATGAATGTATCATCATCATCCTCCGTTGATGCAGATCTCTTGCCCTTTATTGATGCAGAACTCTTGCCCTTTGACGATCCGGTAGTCTTGACCTTGGTTCTCGGCATGAAGAGGTCATCTTCGTCCTCCGTCGATGCAGAACCCTTGCCCTTCGTCGATGTAGAACTCTTCCCCTTTGTTGATGTAGAAATCTTGCCCATTGACGATGCGGTAGTCTTGACCTTGGTGCTCAGCATGAAGAAGTCGTATTTGTCCTCACTATCTGTTGACCATAAATCTGAATTATTCACAGCAATCCTGAGGTAAGCTTCACCCTTATGCAGTTGCTTTTGCCATATGCCATGCAACCTGAGAAGTTCTTTCTGTATCTCCTCAAAATCCCTGGGAGGCCACCCACTCCTAGGTAATGAGTGAGCCAACTCATTCATTATGGTGCCACTACTAATGAGTTCCTCCCATGGAACTACTCTATCATCCATCCTGAAATTGGCGGCTAGACAGAGGAGATGATCGGACATACGAGAGTGAAAACTATGATCAAAAGGATAATGAGGATGAGCCATCTCCACGAAAGGATGGCGGGAGCAAAAGGGAAAGGATGGGCCTGCTGGCCCACCTTACTACGGATGTGGTTATATAGGTTCACAAGAGAAGATGGCGGGAGAGAAAGGCAGGAAAGAAAATGGCGGGAAAGAAAGTGGTGGGAGAGAATGATGCTAAAGAATGGCGGGAAAGAAAGTGACAGCAGAGTATGGCGGGATAGTAGGGCGGGAAAAGAAAATGGGGAATAGTAGGGCGAGACAATACGATCACTGTGGCAGATAGCTGAAAACAACAGCTAGCTCCTGTTCACGCTCTTTGAAGGTTATGAGCACCAAAGTGTTGACTTCAATAGACGATGCCAGCAGAAAATTACCGAAACCTTCCTTCTTCAACACCATTCTACCCCCCCCCCCCCCAAGCCAATGAAGTAGGAACAAGGAATGCTCACAAATATATCATCATCTTCAGAATCCAAAGTAATTTCAAGAGTTAAAGAACCAGTCTTAGGAATTGACACAAATTTCTTCAAACTCCTCACAACCATGGTAGGAATAACCTGACGAAAATCATCAAGTTATATGATATTCAGCCTTACAAATATAAAACATTATTCTACAGCAAAGAATGAATAAATAAATAATACCCGAAACCAAAGCTTACCATATGTTGAGAAATAAAATTCATGGAATCCATCCTATGAACAAAAGGAGTACACAATATGTAGTTGTCATCAAAGAGCTGCCGCGACATGACATACATTTGATGATAATTCAGAGTGACACCACGACTATAAAAACAGCTGCCAACAAGTTCCCTGTGAGTTTCACTCAGATCCTCAAGAGCTACAAAAAAATAATTTCACAAACTAAGCAGAACAGCAAAACGTATAAGCTGAAACAAAACTGAAAACCAGTCAAACAAATAACTTACCAACACAGGGTAAAGGAAACAACATAACACCATCCCGACGAAAATCGACACTAATCATAGTTCCATAGTGCTCAGGCCTAACAGTCATCATGTCACGATGACGGAGACCATAATCATTCACATGTTCCTCCCACGAAGGACCATGGAATTTACTGCTCATCCGACCATGTCTAAACAGAACATGGTATAAGTTACCCTCACTGTTGTGAAGAGCAAGATCAATATCTGTGTCACCCCTCCGAATAGCTAAAGATCTGCACTCCTCAATGTACCGAGCAAGATGTGATCTAACACTGCACGGAACGTACTACAACAAGAACGGAAGCAAACATCATAATCATATAAACAAACGCATTCGAATACATTCCGACCAAAACAACATCAACCATATGCCACAGTCAGATAAACAAGATATAGAATCTTACAACATGCCTTGAACATCGATGATCCAGCACCACAGTGAATACAGACGCACCGGAATCAACGGCAGAACAAGGGCCACTTGGAGCTCGGCAAAATGGGCAAGCCATTTACCTGCAAACAGACGGTGACCAATAAGAACTAAATCCACAACGGAGTTGAAAGTTGACATTTGATTGAGTCGGAAGCTAAAAAAATACCGTAGGCCTGTGGAGAGCGTCCTGATCTATTATTTACGCGGGTTGGATACGAAAATGGGTGGACGAGCAAAGAGATCAGCGCGGCGGTGGAAGCACCAGAGAGCAACGGGAGTGGAAGGTGGAGATGGGGAGCCTAGAGGACGGGGAAGGGTGAAAGGAGTGGTCAGAGGAGAAAGAAAACAGTCCCCGGCCTTATCCAGCTGCCCATCGGCCTCCTGGAGGCCGACGAGGCCTCTTTGGCCTCCCACTAGCCGATAGGCCACTCTTCGTCCTGGTGGTAGCCGACGGGCCCCTCTTCGGCCTTCCAGTGGCCGACTGGCCCATCTTCGTCCCGCAAGAGGCTGACGGGGTGCTATTTTTGATTTTTTTTACAAATTCAACATATGTTTTTCTAATTTGGTACAAAATAGGTACTAGTTTTGAAAAAAAAATTGCCTTTTTGTGTAGTACTCCTAGGCAACGATGATAGAAATGTTGGGTTTCCTTAAATTTAAGGGTGAAGCAAAACGATAGCATGTATTCCCTTAACTTAGAAAACCAATGTTATCAATCTAGTAAAAAATTCTCCAGCTAACAAAGTCAACAATGCTTGCACTTAAAATAGATACACACGTACCCAACACGGCAAAAGGGTTTCTAAATCCATTTGTCTTGCAAGTTACAAGATTAAACACAACTGATAAAGATAATATATATATATAAGATATATAAAGCGGCTAAGGTATCCAACTTCTCGTGCATTTGCAATACTAAGGCAAGGGCTCTCCTAGGGTGACACCTGTCTTCAGTTTATTTACCGATTTTTAGCTGGTATTTTTTGTTTTGGTCTGGTATTGACCTATCATTTTATTGTGGCAGGTCTAACCGCGTCGCTTTTCTTTAAAATATCACACCGTTTTGATTAGTTTTTTCTCTGTCTTCATTCGTAGTTCGTCTAGATAATTCATTGTGACCCTTGTCTCTCATCATCGGCCCACGATGATAGCACAACAGACATGTTTGTAAAGATAATACAAACAAACACGCGCTATGCACATACACTCATCCTATAAATGCACGCACACACACTCTATCCATATGAGCATCTAAAAGAGACGAAGCCAAGACATCATCTTGAGATTAACGAATGTTTTTTTGTCTTCGATAGCGGCCCACCTAGATTATTTGTTTTCACCCTTCTCTCTCCCCGCCAGCCCACAATGACCACACAACAGACATGTTTTTGAACGTGGTACAAGCACAAACACTCCTCCCTATGAACGTGCACGAACACTCTACCCCAATGAACAACTATGAGAGAGTGAGTGTCACGCCCAAGATGTGCGCCGATCCATATTAAGGCACATGGGCCTCACAAGGTATAGAGGCGCATCTTGTCGTTCGCAAGTATAGCATCCTTACATCATACATTACAGAAGAGATGAGTATACGAGTTGTCTTACACTCACCACATACTAAATTACAATTCCACACAAGAGTTCAAACATCAAAACGAAGACAGGGTCGGACTACGGACGAAAACAAACGACAAAAGCAGATGTAAATGATACTATCTCGCTAGTCCTGAAGATCACGACCATGGGCCCCTACTCATCCGGATAAGTTACGTACATCCTGCCGCTCTCCTCGTCATACTCCAACTGGAGCTACGTCAGATCATCCTACATGTACTCATCTGTACCTGTACCTGGATTGTTGTAGAAAACTGTGAGCCACAAGGACTTAGCAATCATGCCTCCTCAGTGGAACAAATAATCTCATGACATCATTCTTGCTGTTTCTTTTGGGTAGATGCGAACGTTGAACATGAGTACAAAGAGCCAGGTGAGTACAACTACGAGGATCCCGCTACTTGTTCCACCGAAGAACCAACAGGCAAGATGATCGTACCCGGATCCCGATACTATTTTCGCTTGCTAGTGTCTCACTCTTATGATTAAAATTGCGCTACCTACCACTTGAATGTCAGCCTCCTAATTGTCATGATAGCCTCTAACCCTCCATATCCTAGCAAACCTTTGATTGGCTAAGTTACCGCTGCTCAGCCCCTCTTATAGCATTCTTAGTTGCAGGTGCAGGTTGTTCCATGTGATAACATGGATTTGGCATATCACAATATTATCTATTATTTAATTTAACGCACATATATATCTTCGTACTTGTGGTAGGCTTGGCGTTTTGCTAGGTGTTTTGTTCCGCTGTTACCACCATAGTTTCTTGTTACCGGTGTTATGTTTTCCATACTTTGCGCTGCTAACATGCTCGGGGTTGTTATGGGGACCCCCTTGTTTATTTGGTGGAGATTAAAACTTGTCTGGCAAGACCCAACTTTGGTACTACATTTGCTTAATAACTTAATAAAATTTGCATAGGGCTTTGCAACCCCATGAATAATTAATCAACCCCCGGGACAGTGCTCCTCATGAGTGTTGGTCCAAACTAGAGCACTGTGCGGGGCCAACCCAGGGCAACTTGGGAGATTTCTAACAGGCCTCCATACGCGTCGCTTATCTGTCGTGTCCTGAGAACGAGATACGCGGCTCTTATCGGGTTCGTCGACACGTCAGGTGGTCTTGGTGGATTTGTTTTACCTTATTGAGTGTCTTGCATGAGGAACTCTGACTTTCTTCGGGCTATCTTGAGGTGTTGGAATTTCTTTGGAGTTGCCTAGGATGATCACGAGAGCCGTGGTCGAGGCTATTCCCGCAGAGTGTGGTTAATTTGTGATGGACTAGTTGGAGCACCCCTGCGGGGTTAAATCTTTCGGAAAGCCGTGCCTACGGTTATGTGGCAACTTGGATATTTGTTTAACACCCGGTTATAGTCAACTTGAAGTAAACTCTAGTAAAATACACCAACTGTGTGATTAACCGTGATCGTCTCTGCTCGTGAACATGATCCGAGAGAGAACACAGTGGGGTTATGATTGACGTAAGTAAGTGTCCAGGGTCGCATAGAGGTCATTCTAGATTCGATCGTTCATCTTAGGCCACTCATATTTATCTTCATGTTATGTAAGTTTAGCCACCATAAATGCTTAGTGCTGCTGCAAACTAAACATATACCCCATTGCAACCTTTAACCTTGAATAGTTTCGGTACTCGGGCGCATGATTCCTGAGTCCTTGTGGCTCACAGTTTTCTACAACAATCCAGGTACAGGTATAGATGAGTACGTGTAGGATGATCTGACACAGCTCCAGTGGGAGTATGACGAGGAGAGGGGCATGATGTACGTGACTTATCCGGTTGAGTAGGGGCCCATGGTCGTGATCTTTGGGACTAGCGAGATAGTATCATTTACATCTGATTTTGTCATTTTTTCGTACGTAGTCGGACCCTGTCTTCATCTTGATGTTTGAACTCTTGTGTGGAATTGTAATTTAGTATGTGGTGAGTGTAAGCCAACTCGTATACTCATCTCTTCTGTAATGTATGATGTAATGATGCTATACTTGTGAACGACAAGATGCGCCTATATCCCTTGCGAGGCCCATGTGCCTTAATATGGATAGGCACGCATCTTGGGCGTGACAGTGAGCCAGGACACCATCTTGCGGTCAAAGAATATTTTAGTATGTCTTCGTTTGTGGTTTTCCTGGATAATTCGTTTTGACCTTTCTCTCCTGCTAGCCGAAAGTAACAACACATAAGACATGTGTTTGAAAATAGTCAAAACATAGACGCTCATATATGCACACATACACTCATCCCTATGAACGCACGTACACATTCTATCCCTATGAGCACTTATGAGAGACCGAGTCACATGATCTTGAGATTGACGAATACGCCATAGAATGGCTTTGTAGTCCACGGGAATGGCTACTCCCGCTGAACGCACATCACCAGAAAGCCTCAAATAAATATAGAAAATGCAAGCACCAATGTCAACTGTACTACTTTAATTCTGGTGGGCTGGGGACACCACTCTCCTACTAACCATCGAACCGTAGGTTGGTATGTATCAAGAAGGCAATATGAACAGTCGCACCACTCCACCAGCGACCTCAGCACCGTGCTTCAACAAAAGTCCACTCTGGGAGCCAACAGCTCGCGGAGGAGGTCGTAGCCCCGCCGCACCGCGCCCTTACTCCCTGAACAACTCTCTCTCTCTCTCTCTATTTCTTTGTGGTCATTTTCATTGGGGATGACAATGACAAGCACCGCACACGAAAAGCTATAGAAGTCGGCATCCTTCCCCATCAGTGTTGTGGTCAAGTTCCTGGCCACTTCTCTCTCTCAACAAATTACTCTGAGAGACTCTAATTTAGTTTCCACATCTTGATGTGGTCTTTGTTCGATTTGTCGCATCACCCTCTCTCAATTTCTTTGTGGTCATTTCTATTGGGGATGATAATGACAAGCACCGCGCACAAAAAGCTATAACAGTCGGCATTCGGCGTTCTTCCCCATCAGCCTTGAGGTGAAGTTCCTGGCCACTTCTCTCTCTCAACAAATTACTCTCACTGACTCTGATTCAATTTCCACTTTTTGATGTGGCACTTGGTTCGAGTTGATGCATTGCCCTAGCGTGCTAACCCGATTAGAATCTTCAAATATTAACCACCTCCTTGCACCGCATGTTCATTGTTCCGGTTAGTGCCTGTGAGGAGAAATCAAATTGAGTATGCTTTTATTGTCTAATATAAACTTCCATTTTTTTTGAACAACTGCACGGCTATTCTACCATGTGCATGCCTTACAAACTTATACTTGTGATCCGCGTTGGGTTTTCCATGAAAAGGAACGGGTAATTGCAGCAAACTTATACTTGTGATCCGCGTTTGGAGGTTGATAGAAAAGTGGATAGTTATGCGATATTCATCGCAATGATCTTGTATATATAGGCATCACGTCCCTAAACAAATAGGCCAACTCCTGCCTGCACCTACTACTATTACTCCACTCATCGACCGCTATTCATCATGCATCTAGAGTATTAAGTAGAACAGAGTAATGCATGGAGAACGATGACATGATGTAAATAAAGTAAACTCAAGCAATATGAATAAACGCCATTGTTTTATTCTTAATAGCAGCAACACAAAGACATGTCTTGTCCCCTACTTTTTCACTAGGATATAGAAACTCGCCAGGTTGAACCTACCACAACGCACCTCTCTCGCCGAAAAAATATCAATCTAGTTTGCCAAACTATTTCAATAGATCGGAGAGAGTTGCGAAGCTATAATGATCATGCACATGAGAATCATATCATATCTAAAACAGAATTTTTGATGTGAAATGCTACCCATTATGTAATCTTTTGCATGTATGCTCATTGAGAAATGATGAGTCAACAAACATTAACATAGCAATACTTATAAGTACAAGCAACAAAATCATTAATCTTTGAAAGTATATGATCCTCAAAGAATGTTTACCCCCATTCATCTTATTATATTAGCAAGACATGGCTCCATCTTCACCACATTAATACAAATGTTAAGCACCACGGTGTCCAAGTCAGGCAATTGGATCTTACTTTTTCATTATTCATCAACTTTTTAGTCTGCACACAATACATGAGAGTGGACCATGGGAGATAGCATATAAGTGGAATAGAATATGATGGTAGGTATCAAAAGGGGTCAAATGTGGAGAAGATAGTCTCACATCAACTATGCATACCAACGCTCTATGTAGATGCCCGTCGATAGATGTCGATGCAAGGAGTAGGGATTGCCATGCAAATGGTGCACTAGATCTATAAGTGTATGAAAGCTCAAATGAAGCTAAGTGAGGTGTGCACCCAACTTGTTTGCTCATGAAGACCTTGGGCATTTGAGGAAGCCCATCATCGGAATATACAAGCCAAGTTTACAATAACAAAAAAGTGATTCCCACTAGCATATGAATGATATAACATGAGACTCTCTATATGTAGAACAAGGTGCCACTTTGAGGCACAAGGTAAAGGATAGTAGCAAAGTCCCTTCTCTCATTCTCTCTCATCAATTGTTTAATATGGTGGGATAATTTGGCCTCTACAATTTTTATTTCCTCACTGGGACAATGCTCTAATAATGATCATCATCACACTTCTATTTAGTTACAACTCAACATGAAAAACTGATAGAACGATATGACTATATATGAATGCCTTTGGCAGTGTCCCAGGATGAGAAAAGATCTATCATGACATGTATCAAAAATATGATGAACGCTGGATTTTCCACAAATACTATGTCAGCTTTATATGACCATGCAAAGCAATATGATGATGAACGAACTAGTCATATGAAGTGACGATGGAATTTGCATGGCAATATATCTCGGAATGGCTACAGAAATGCCATGATAGGTAGGCATGGTGGCTGTTTTGAGGAAGATATAATGAGTATTATGTGCAACAGAGCGTATCATGTCAGGGAGTTTGGATGCAACGGCAAAAGTTGTGTCGATCCTCGAGGTGAGAATGGGTAATGCACGGTACCGAAGAGGCTAGCAAAATATGAGGTGGTGAGATTTTGTATGTCCATGGTTTCACAGTAGCCATAAATAACTCATATACTTATTGCAAGTTTTTTTAGTTTTATCACAAATCAAAGTACTACTTGCATGCCCCGAGGGAGGAGGTTGGAAGGACTTAACCATCGCGTGCCTCCGACCCGAAACAACACTTGGATTTTAACGAGGAATAGAAATGCTCTCACATCCTCACCATGCCTTTTTAATTTTTAGACAAACAAAAGGCAACACCTCTTAATACTGACACTTCTATGAATCAACAGTAATGCACCCACACCCTTTTCATATTGCCACATCAATATCATGAATTCACAATTTCTCTATATGTTCTACATGATGGTTTTAATTATTACTCATTGAATACCTATTATTTTTGGACTAGTCTTATGACCCATGCAAATTACCGCCACTGTTTGTTTAATTCTCAAAAAAATATAAGTGAAGAAATAGAGTGCAATTATTTCTATAAAATCTATATGCCACCATGCTCAAAAACATATAAGTGAAATACTAGAGCAACTACTAAGCTAAAAAATTATAAGTGAAGCACATAGAGTATTCTAACAAATTATTATGATAGTGTGTCTCTCTCAAATAGGTGTGTCCATCAAACAATGATTGTGGCAAACTTAATGTAAAAGCAAACAAAACCAAACGATGCTCCAAGAAAAACTCATATCATGTGACGAATAAAAATATAGCTTCAAGTGTCATACCGATGGATTGAGACGAAAGAGGGGATGCCTTCTGGGCATCCCCAAGCTTAGACGCTTGAGTCTTCATTGAATATTAACTTTGGGTTCCTTGGGAACCCCCAATATGAGGCTCTTGCTTCTCCTTTTTCCTTTGTCCATCGTGATAACACAAACAACTTGAAAACTCCAATCACACAAAACTCAACAAAACCTCGTGAGATCTGTTAGTACAAGCAACATATCAAATACTTTAGTTAATGTTATAAATTGATTCATATTTAATTATTGCATAATAGGTACTGTATTCTAACTTCTACATGGCTTATACCCCGATACAATTTATAACATCATCAAAACAAGCAAACAATGCAGAGAAAAAACAGAATCTGTCTAAAACAGAACAGTCTGTAATGATCTATAGAGCTCCTATACTTTTGTAACTCCAAAAATTATGAAAAAATAGGGTGACCTGAAGAATTTTTATATAAATATTCTGTAAAAAATTCAGATCGAAAAGACGTTCCAGTAAAATCAGAGAAATTATGCACTGGACGCTATAAGTTTCTGTTTTTGCACCATATCGATTCTACTCGTCTTGTGAGTCATCCCAAAGGCTTTACTTGGGGCAAACACTAATTAAAATATAAAAATTACAGAGGCAACAATAATTTTATAAAAACAAACAGAAATGAAAAATAAAATTTAATATAAATATTGGGTTTCCTCCCAACAAGCGCTGTTGTTTTACACTCCTAGCTAGGCATAATGCATTCTTTCACATGTTGTCGTCTTTAACATCAAGCTCCTCAATGACACAACCATTGGTAATAGGAACAATAGGGGGATTGGAAATAGGGTCATTTATCAAGTTAATAAAGTTGGGCTGAACACCAATCATTTTGAGATCTTCGTTTCTTTTGGTAGGAGGTGTACTAATGCTCTTAGGAATGTAGATGAATTTAGGACTTCTCTTTCTAGAGGTACTAGCATTAGTCTTAGAAAGTGTGAAGGCAAAACCTACTTTTTCAATGACCTCCTCCATTTTATCAATTCTATTCAAATCTTGTTCTACCATCTCATCAATAATAGTTTCCTTTTCCTTTAAAGTTTTCAAAGTCATTCCTACCCGTGACCCAAATTGAGTGATAAGATTATGAAGTTTTTTTATCTAACTCCTCAATTGGTTCACTAGCAATCATTTTATTTTCAATAGAATCAAGCCTTTGGATGACATGTTCCAAGGTCAAATTAGTTTCATTAATTATAAGGGGTGGTGTTCCAACAAGATTTTCATTGGAATTATAAGCATCCAAAGTGTGGCACGGTAAGAAGTTCCTGCCAGTGATGGTGTCAAGTACAAACCTATACCAAGTTGTCACACCAACATAAATTTATGAAGCAAGGTAGTGGTGGATAAATTATTAGTTGCTTTAAGCATAAAATATCCTATACCATCACTAGTGCAGAACCGGCCTATAGTCGCAGTTCATAAGGGCCTTTAGTGCCGGTTCTAGAACATGCACTAAAAGGTGGGGACTAAAGCTTCCCCTTTAGTGCCGGTTCAACATGGCCCGGCACCAAAGGCCCTCCATGTGGCGTTAACGACGCCGTGGGCTGGGGGGACCTTTAGTCCCGGTTTGTAACACCAACTGGGACTAAAAGTATTGAGTTTTTTTAGTTTTGTTTTATTTTTCCTTTTAATTCTTTAGGGGTTTATGAATTAATTATGGTTATACGCCGTTACAGAAATTTTCATACAGTAACAATTAACACATTGTTGTATCATTATGTTCATGATGAATTATTATATCATTGTGAGGAAAAAACATGGATTTTATTCATCCAAATGAATAAGAAGTGATCAAAAGTTGAATTAGTAGGACGATGATCCTACTAATTCAACTTTTGGTCACTTTTGATCCATCCACATGAATCTAATCCGCTTTCCTTCCCCCAATGATATAACAAATCATCATGATCAACATCATCATCATATTAATATATAAAAATGCTTGCATCATATCATCAACGACAACACTGTAGCTAATAATCATAATAGTCATTACCACCAACTCCTCATCATCATCATCATCATCTCTAACACATTGTAGCACATAATAACACATTGTACCTAGGACCTACGTACTCCTCTCTCATAGGACCTACTCTACCCTCTCTTAGGTACAATATCATAAAACAAGATAGGCCCTGACTCTCCATTATGGAGAATGGAGATCATCTTGTCTCCAATTCTTGGCCTACACACAATGTTGCTTCCAAGTAGCTCTCTACGATTGACCATACTTTTTTTCCAATCTTTGATTGTCATGACTCCATCAGTTTTAGAAATCCGGTATGGACAGGAGTGATGTGTAGGCTGACCTGGCCGTGGTGTCCCTAAGCTCGCAACAATGCCACGACCTATCGGAAACATTAGATGAGGCACACAATCCTTCGGGATTTTCTGTTGAAAAGATAGTAATAACATTGTAGTTAGCAATGTAGTTTAGTTTTACAAGAATGTATGCAAAAGATGCACGGACTTCGTAATAGTAGAAAATCTTACCGTGCAATTTCCATGGTTGTTACCATAGCATACCACGTGCACTAGTGGCACGTATTGACCATAATGTTGAGGAGTTTCATAATATATATTGTAATTCTCAAGATGATTAAGAAATGCGGTAAGATGGTCTTTCTCCTTACAAGTTAATTCTGCTTCATCATTGTAGTAGTAGGTTCTGTCTACCATCTTCCGTACATTTTTGGAAGAATGAAAATAAGCTGTCAATGGAAATAAGTTGTCAACTATTTTTAATTAAACAATATAAATTTCTTAATAAATATGGTTGAGAAACTCACATAATGGTAGAACTAGAGGCGTCTACACATCGACCCAGATGTCGATATTACCTTCAATTTCATCTTCCGGACGAATATCAAAGGTGATAAGCATATTAGGCCCAAATGCATAAGCCTTGCATAGTGCTCTCCAACTTTTGCATTCAAAATAGCAGTAGGTGTCTGCATGGTACGATTTTACTACAAAAGTATAACCATGCTCGGTCCTCAAGTGAACTATCTTTACCTCCATGTCTTTTTTAGTATCGAAACCAATCTTATCAAAGACAGCAATTCTTGCATGGCAGGGGATATGCTAGTAGAATAGTAAAAAATTAAAATTATAAGTAAAAGCAAAAGAAGCAGAAGTCATGCTTAATTACGAAAAAAGACTTGTCGTTGTGACTTACTGTATCTACTTCGAAGGTCTCATCCAGCATGATGCTGAAGCGCCTACCATCAACTAGGAAAGGCTTGTCACACAGCCCACGCTCGTCTTCATAGTATTCGCACATAGAGAATTCCATTTCGTCGTCAGACATTTCCTATGTTCATAGTTGAAACATTTAAAATCGATCGAATTAAACTACAAGAAAACTGATCAACACACAGATCACTATTACTCAATATGCAACAGGTTGACTTTAGGTCTATCGAGTTTTTCCTTCCTAAAATTTCATCTCACGTATATGGTGGGCGCACTCCTTCTGATATTGCGACCGTCGGTGATGGTGGCTCCTTCATTCGTTCTAGAGTGCATTACACCAAAATGTCTAGCACACTGGAACGAAGGAGAAGCCACCCCCACGACAACAGTCGGGATTCTTCCTCTCATATATATATATATATATATATATGTGTGTGTGTGTGTGTGTGTGTGTGTGTGTGTGTGTGTATGGTGGACACTCTCCCTCACTGAAAGACACACAAGGAGCCGAAACAGACATAAAGTCAACCCGTTCCATATATCGAGCAATGACATAGAAAAAATGCAACATTAAAATATGCAACTTTTGCAAATACTAATTGCTATACATTGGATCAAATGTCAAAATTCATCAACTTTTTTCTATACATATATTGGATCAAAATGTAAAAATTCCTAGGTTATAACAACCCTAATAATATTCAATTCTCAATAAAAAAATCTAATTAAGCAAAATTATATACTTAGTCTAAGCAACATTTTAATAGGTTAGGGATATTATATACTTCCAATTAAGCAAAAAAATCTAATTAAGCATATATACTTCTAAGCAACATTTTAATAGGTTAGGGACATTATATACTTCCAAATTCATCTAATTAACATTTATATATCAAAAAATTATCTAACATTTCTATAACTAAAAGTATAAAAAGCTAAAAAACATTCATCTAAAATTTATATATCTAATTCATTTAACATTTCTATATATAAAAGTATACAAAAATAAGAAAATAAAAACAGAAAATAAGAAAATGTGTGTGCACGCGTGTGTGTGTTCATGCATATGTGTGTGTGCGGGCTCGATCGATCGATGGGAGGGCGTCCATGGTGGCAGGGGCTCACAGCAGGGCGACGGGCGGCGAGGCAAGGCGACGGCGACGACGACGACAACGGAGCGCGATGATGGCAGCAACGGGGGGCGGCGCATCTGGGCCGGCGACGGCGTGGGCGAGGCGTCAGTGGCGCGACGGCGTTGGGCCGGTGACGGCGTCGGGGGCGCGTGCGGACGTTGATCCTATGGTCGAAGAGACGAAGAAAACAGAGGGAAACTGAATTTTTTTCAATTCCTGGTTATATAGGAGGACCTTTAGTCGCGGTTGGTGGCTCCAACCGCGACTAAAGACCCCTCTTTAGTCGCGGTTGGAGCCACCAACCATGACAAAAGGTGAATTCACCAGCCAAAGCGGTGGGAAATACAACCGCGACTAAAGACACACCTATAGTCGCGGTTGGAGCCACCAACCTTGACTTGAGGGTTGTGTGCCAGGCGCGGGGTGGGGTGGATGTTTAGTCCCACCTCGCTTGCTGAGAGGAGCTCGCACCGGTTTATAAGCCCCGTCGCGGCTACCTCTCCTCTACGCCCTATGCGGCCTGCTGGGCCGTATGGGCTTGTGTCCTGGCCCACCAAGAGGTTGGGTTTCTATTCGTATGCAGGCCGTGGCGGCCTAGTAGGCTGGCTTTTTTTAATATATTTTCTTGTTTTCTTCTTTATTTAGTTTCTTTTGTTTTTGAGTTGTTTTTTGTGTTGTTTAGACTTTCTTTGTGAATCTTTTTTCTTTAGGTAATAAATATTATAATCTTTCTCTTAGTGCTAGTAGCTTTCAAAATTTAAATAGTTTAAATTTGAATTATTTGAAATTTGTGTGAATCACTAGTTTGTGAATAACTTTACTTTAAAAATAGATTTTCGAGTGATTCCTTTTTCTACTGTTTAATATTATCGTGTTTTATCAGTATATCCAATTTGGTAATTCTTAGGTTATTTAAAATATGAAATGCCTTTGTAACAGGCAAGTTTTCGTCTGAAACCATGATACTTCGAAAGAGATTGTCCATTTTGTACATGAACTGCATCCAATTTTTCCCGTAACCCTCTCAACTTTTTAGCACACTATGTGGGTGAAATGATGATACCATGCCAACTTTCAACATTTTCAGAGTTCATTTGAAGTGCTTATCAATTTTAGGGTCATTTAGCTCAAAAAAAATCAGTAAATGCATGAAAATAGCAAATGAAGTCGGAAAGGGTTGAAAATTGATGGCCTCCCTTCGAATGGTGCATACTGAATGCACAAAACACATAAGTACACTACTATTACAAAGATTCCCTTCAGTTTGTCCGAAGTTGGAATTTCTAGATATATAAGTCCGGAAACTAACTAGAGAAGCCGGTCACATCCTAGAGTGGGATCTTTGGGTGTAAAAAAATGTCTTCGCGTGTTTCCCTGTGCGTCGTAACCATGGGCAATCTTCATCATTTAACTTGATGCTCGGGTCAACATTCACTTTGAAGGGAGCAATTTCATGAAACTTTTCATAATCTTCTGACATGTTTGTCTTGTCCGCCACTCCCACGATGTTTCTTTTCCTTGAAAGAACTATGTGGCGCTTTGGCTCATTGCATGATGTATTTGCTTCCTTATTTTTTCTTTTTCTCGGCTTGGTAGACATGTCCTTCACATAAAAACATGCGCCATATCACTGGCTAGGACGAATGGTTCGTTTGCGTGGCCAAGATTGTTGAGATCAACTGTTGTCATTCCGTACTTCGGGTCTTCCTTTACCCAGCCTCCTGTCAGATTGACCCATTTGCACCTAAACAAAGGGACCTTCAAATCAAGTCCATAGTCAAGTTCCCATATATCCTCTATGTAACCATAGTATGTGTCCTTTGGCTCATTGTTGTTTGCGGTGTCAAAGCGGACACCACTATTTTGGTTGGCGCTCTTTTTATCTTGGGCGATCGTGTAAAATGTATTCTCATTTATCTCGTACCCTTTGAAAGTCAATAGAGTCAAAGATGGTAACTTGGACAGCAAGTACAATTCATCTTCAATAGTGTCGTCATGCACGAGACGTGTGACGAGGATATGTACCTAGGGTAGGGTCCTATGCAAGGCCCACATACCCTACCTAAGGACACTAAATGGGAGGACTTGAAGATCAAGTATGAACTTCCGAGTGGATCCCTGGAGACGTCCAAGACCACTCGACTGTAATCCACTCGGAACTCCTCCTCTCACTCGGCAGTCGCGTGTCACTCGGAAGACCTCGCTTTCACTCGACGCCAGAAGACCGGGAGCCATCATCAAGAGCCCAACGGGCAGACGTTGGTTCAATGGTCATTAGTAGCTTTTATTGCATACATTACATGTAACGGCAGTCTTTAACCCCACGATCGGACCCTTAGATGCGGGATAATTATGAGGGGCAGCAAACTCTATATAAGCCGCCCCTCCCCTCCTGCACAAGGGTTCGCAACCATTGTAATCTCACTATTCCACATGACATAAGCTCCCGAGCACTGATACGTAGGGCTATTACCTCCACGAGAGGGGCCAGAACTCATACATTCGTGTGTACACCCTTGCCGTAGCTAGGACTCTGCCCTCTACCATCTACTGTCATGCTCCTTCCCACGACAGTTGGCACCCACCGTGGGGCGAGCGTCTAAGCGACTTCCGGCGAGGTTGCGATTTCCATCCTTCGACATGTCTTCCGGCGGTGTATTCGCTCTGGGCCACGAGATCCGTTTCGGTGCGCTCACCTTCATTGCCGACGATTTGGCATGGGTCCAGGAAGCGCCTCTCGATGTCGAGGCGCTCCCTGTCCGTGGGGCCGCGCACTTCCGCGCAAGTTCCTGCAGCATGTTGCTGCGTCAGCCGTCGACTCCTTACACGTCGGCTCCTCTCGCTGTTCGCAGTCGCAAGTGGTTCGGCCACTCACAACTTCAACGTTGGGTCGAACACGCAGCGGCGCGTCAAACTTCTCCGCAGATTGCAGCCCTCGAGCCCGCCGAGTCCCTTCACGGCGTGTTCGAGTCGGATTCTGATCCGTCCGACGTGCCTTCCGAATACGAAAGCTGCGATCCTGCAGTGGAGGTCTTGATGGCGGGCTCTCATCAGAGTTCATCGCCTGGCTTCGGTCGTGGCAAGCGCGAGGCTAGAGGTCCGTCGAATGGGCAGCCGCGTCGCGATGAGGAGGTTCTTCATACTCCCATCGTAGGCGCGACCGCCGAGTCCCAAGCTTTGGAGGCCGCGCGCATTCGTCTGGAGGAGCTCCAGGCAGAGATTGACGAGCGTGCTCGCCAGTGCCCGCCACGCCCCAATCGATGTCATCGACAACTGTTCCTGACTGTATCTCACGACGATGTTGAGGTATACCGAACTCCTGTGCTAAATGTTGTTGTTGCTGCTGCTAGGATAGCGGATTCCATTCAGCTGTCCTGGTCAGAGGCTGGAAGAGGATTGTTGCAGATCAGAGCACTGTTGGATGCAGTGCGGCGTCAGAATTCAGCAGTTTCTCAATCCCCTAACAGGATATACAACAATTCACCCAAGGCAGAGACCGTTTAGTCGGCACACAGCCCTGGATCGCCCTTGCATTGTCGAGGCGGACATTTCCGTGAACGGCAAGACAAAGATTAGCATCACCGCGAAGACCACCGTCGAGTGCCCACTCCTCCGCAGAGTGGTCCGTACGCGCCCCGGCGCTAGGACGACAGGCGCTCCTTCGGTGGTAAGCGGGATGCAGACTTTGACGCCCGCGCCTACCTTGTTCAGAAGCGGGTCAACAAGAGCAGAGCCTATAGAGAAGGACACGACAGAGATGTTCTGAGTGGAAGCTCAGCTGTGGTGTCTGGTACCGAGTGTTTCAGCACAGCCATACGTTCTGCAGAGATCCCCCCAACTTCAGAATGGCGGCGGGAATCGGAATGTTTTCTGGTGAAACAAAGCCAGAGACTTGGTTAGATGATTACCGAGTGGCTATGCAGATTAGCTCCTTAGCGGCTCCTTACCAACACTTGTGCAGATTGGTAGTGGAAATGACAATGTTGCAATGAAGCACTTGCCCCTGATGCTAGATGGTCCAGCTCGAGCTTGGCTGAATCGTTTGGATCCTTCTAGTATATATTGCTGGGAGGATCTTACCCGAGTGTTTGTCCGAACCTTTGAGGGCACTTGCAAGCGCCCAGCAAGTCTGGTTGACTTACAACACTGCGTCCAGAAGCACAATGAAACTTTAAGAGATTATATTCAGTTATGGTCCACTCTACATCATACAGTGGAGAATGTGTCGGAACACCAGGCCGTTTGTGCTTTCAAGGCCGGTGTGAGATACAGTGAACTATACCTGAAGTTTGGGCGCACGGGTGATACCTCACTCGGCAAGATGATGGAAATCACCACTCGGTACGCAAATGGTGAAGAGGAAGACCGCCTCCGTAGCGGCAAAGGAAAGGCAGTCGCCAACGAGGCTGGCGGCGGCAACAATCGGAGACAGAAGTGGAAGGCTGAAGACTTGGCTCTAGCAGAGGCAGCGGCACTGACGACTCGGCCGAAGAACAAGGGCAAAGCCAAGGCACAGTATGTCCCCAAGAAAGGGAAAGGTCAATCGGGAACTGATATCATGGATCAGCCGTGTGTAATTCACACGAGGAAAGATGTAGGAGGCAACCTAATTTTGCCTAAGCACACCACTCGACAGTGTCGAACCCTTATCCAGCAATTCAAGGGAGACCAGTCGAGTGAGAAATCTCCTGAAAAGGGGGATGAAGATGAGGAAAACAAAACATTCCCGGATGTCACTACAACACTTGTGATCTTTGCTGATGTCGAGAGCAAGAGTCGTCTGAAAGTCATCAACAGAGAAATCAACATGGCTGTACCAGACACCCCCACCTACCTCAGATGGTCCCAATATGTATCACATTCGACCAGACAAACCATCCTACTCGTGTCGTCACTCCCGGTCGGCAGGCTCTGGTAGTTGATCCAGTGGTGCAGTGGACTCGACTCAGAAATGTCCTTATGGGCGGCGGCAGCGGCCTGAACATTCTATATGCAGATACTCTGAAAGGGATGGGCATTTTGATGTCCCATCTGAGTGAGAACAGCATGCAGTTTCACGGGGTCATCCCAGGAAAGAAGGCCAAGTCACTCGGCCAGATAGCTTTGGATGTGGCATTCGGAGATGACAAAAAAATTTGAAAAGAAAAGTTAACGTTTGAAGTCGTGGATTTCAAGAGTGCTTACCACACCATTTTGGGTCAACCCGCTTATGCACGTTTCATGGTCCGACCATGTTACGTGTATCTCAAGTTGAAAATGCCAGGACATAAGGGCATTATCACGGTCATTGGCAATCAACAACAGACCGAAGAATGTCTCCAGCAAGGCTCCAAGATCGCCGATCAACAGATGGCCATGGTAGAGCTGGAGGAGTACAAGAAAACCGCCGACCCTGCTGATTTGCTCCGTGCAAAGAAGCCGGCTTCCGAGTCGGCAGGGGAGGTGAAGAAGGTGCACATCCACCCGACGGATCCAACCGCTGCTCCGACGAATATCTCAACAACACTCGACAGTAAATAGGAAGCCGAGCTCATCCAGTTCCTCCGTGAGAACTGGGATACCTTTGCATGGAAGCCTGCTGACATGTCGGGGATTCCCAGGGGGCTAGCTGAGCACCGTCTACGAGTGGATCTGAAAGCCAAGCCCGTCAGGGAGCATTTGTGTCGATCCGTGGCGGAGAAGCGCAAGGCAATCGGAGAAGAAGTGTCCCGTCTCTTGCAAGCCAAGTTCATTCAGGAGATTTACCACTTCGAGTGGCTCTCGAATGTTATGATGGTGCCAAAGAAGGATAAGTCGTTGCGCATGTGAATTGACTTCAAACATCTCAATAAGGTGTGCCCAAAAGACCATTTAGTGCTCCCCTGCATAGATCAAATTGTTGACTCGACAGCGGGGTGCGAGCGCTTGTCGTTTTTGGATGCTTATTCTGGGTACCATCAGATCCGTCTGTATGGCTCGGACGAAATAAAAACAGCCTTCATCACCCCATTCGGGTGCTTTTGTTACATCACCATGCCTTTTGGCCTCAAGAATGCCGGCGCTACTTTTATGTGCATGATTCGGAAATGTTTACTCGACCAAATCTCTCGGAACATCAAGGCGTAGATGGATGATATAGTGGTCAAGTCTCGCAAAGGTTCCGACATGCTGGCTAACTTGGCTGAGACATTCGCCAATCTTAGGCGATTCGACATAAAGCTGAATCCGGCCAAATATACTTTCGGTGTCTCTGGTGGCAAGTTTCTCGGTTTTCTCATTTCCGAGCGAGGAATTGATGTCAACCTTGAGGAAGATCAGTGCCATTACCCGTATGAAGACTCCCGTGTGAGTGCACGAGTTCAGAAGCTCACAGGTTGCTTGGCAGCGTTGAGTCGATTCATTTCTCGTCTTGGTGAGAAGGCTCTACCCTTATATCAGTTGATGAAGAAGTCCGACATGTTAGACTGGACTCCCGAAGCCGAAGCAGCGTTTGTTGAGCTCAAAGCCCTGCGCTCCACCCAGCCGGTGCTTGCCACTCCTACCAGCAAAGATCCCTTGCTCATGTACATCGCGGCCACAAATCAGGTCGTCAGTACAGTGCTGACTGTCGAGCGAGAAGAGGAGGGTAAAGCCTATAAAGTCCAGCACCCAGTTTATTATGTCTCGGAAGTATTATCCCCCTCAAAACAAAGATATCCACACTATCAGAAGCTGGTTTATGGTATTTACCTATCAGCAAAGAAGGTGGCGTATTATTTCCAAGACCACTCGATTTCGGTCGTCAGTGATGCTCCTTTGTCCGAGATTTTCAATAATCGAGTCGCATCAGGTTGAGTGGCTAAATGGGCAATCGAGCTTCGACACTTTGGCATCAGATTTGAGGCCAGGAAAGCAATCAAGTCCCAAGCATTGGCAGATTTCATGGTCGAGTGGATTGAGTAGCAACAACCTATCCAAGTTCACTCGGCACATTGGATAATGTTCTTCGACGGCTCCAAGATGTTGAATGGGTCCGGTGCTGGTGTTGTCCTAATATCTCCCATAGGCAACAAGCTCAGCTATGTCTATCAAATTCACTTTGATTCCTCCAACAATGAGGCAGAGTGCGAAGCGCTTTTGTATGGGTTGCGCATGGCTATCTCACTCGGTGTCAAGCGCCTGATGGTTTATGGCGACTCAGATTTGGTGGTGAATCAAGTGATGAAAGAGTGGGATGTCAGAAACCCCTCTATGACTGGATACTGCAATGCAGTTCGAAAGTTGGAGAAGAAATTTCAAGGCTTGGAACTTCATCATGTTCCCCAACTGAAAAATCAAGCGGCCGATGAGCTGTCGAAGATTGGTTCCACTCGACGGCCTGTCCCTAGTGGTGTGTTCTTGGAGCATTTGCACACTCCTTCGGTTCTACAAGATCCCTTCACCGAAGAGCCCCCACAAGCTTTGAGTTCCACTGACTCGACTGAAGTCGATGTTCTTGTTGTAATTGACCTGGTCATGGAGATTTTGGTTATCATTCCCGACTGGACTGTGCCATACATTGCTTATATCCTCAGACAAGACCTCCCCGAAGATGAAGCAGAGGCTCGATAGATTGTGCGCAGGTCCAAGGCTTTCACTGTGATGGGAGATTAGCTGTTCAGAGAGAGTGTGACTGGTGCCACCCAGCGCTACATTTCCCCCGATGAAGGTCGAATGATTCTAGCCGAGATTCACTCGGGAACTTGTGGCCACCATGCATCTTCAAGGGCAATTGTCGCTAAAGCGTACAGAGCTGGTTTTTACTGGCCACGAGCTAATGAGATGGCTAAGGACATCGTTGATCATTGTGATGGTTGTCAGTTCTATGCAAACCTGTCACACAAGCCGGCATCTGGTCTGAAGACAATTCCTCTTGCCTGGTTGTTTGCGCTTTGGGGACTCAACATGGTTGGGCCCTTTCGACCCAGAAAAGGAGGATTCACTCACTTGTTGGTACCAGTCAACAAATTCACCAAGTGGATTGAAGCCAAGCCCATCAAGAAGCTGAATTCCCGTACGGCGGTCACGTTCATGAGGGAGATCATTATCCGATAAGGCATTCCGCACAGCATCATCATGGACAACGGCACAAATTTTTACTCGGAAGAATTTAGAAGATTCTGTAACTCCCAAGGCACCCGAGTGGATTATGCTTCTGTTACACATCCTCAAGCCAATGGGCAGGTCGAGCGGGCAAATGGTCTCATTCTGCAAGGTCTGAAGCCTCGTCTCATGCGCGATTTGGATCATGCCACCGGTGCCTGGGTAAGTAAACTGTCGTCTGTTTTATGGGGATTAAGGACAACGCCTAATCGGTCGACTGGACGAACTCCTTTCTTCCTTGTCTATGGTGCTGAAGCCATATTGCCGAGTGACTTGGCCCACAATTCTCCTCGAGTGGAGCAGTACTCTGAAGCTGAAGCTGAACAGGCCAGACAAGATGGGGTAGATCTCCTGGAGGAAGAACGACAGATGGCCCTGATCCGTACTACTGCCTACCAGCAAGACATGCGACGCTTCGATGCGAGAAATGTCAAGAGTCGATCTTTCCATGAAGGGGACTTGGTGCCCCGAGTGAATCAACACCGACCTCACAAGCTTGCTCCTGCATGGGAAGGCCCTTTTGTCATCACCAAGGTGCTTAACAATGGAACCTATCACACGTACAATCTCATGAGACAGATAAATGAGCCACGAGCCTGGAATGCAGATCTGCTCCGACGTTTTTACACTTGAGACAAGAGTTTTATGATGTAATAATATTACCTCATCAATGCAATTCACGTTTCTGCGATTTACATTGTCGACTCCGATCGTACGGTTACATTCTTCGGGATACTCCGAGTGATAAGCAATCCTCACACTCGGGGGCTTAGCAGCGAACATGCTTTCGCCTAAGTTAAAAACCATGTCGGGTGGATAGTAGTCCATTCACTCGACGGACTATTTGCGAATCCGTCTTCTCTTAGGTTCAAAGATACTCCGAGTGATGAGCAATCCTCACACTCGGGGGCTTAGATGCGAAACACGTTTCGCCTAAGTTAAAAACCTCGTCGAGTGGATAGTAATCCATTCACTCGACAGCTTAGCTGCGAATCAACATTCACCTAAGTTCGAAAATACTCCGAGTGATGAATAATCCTTCTACTCGGGGGCTTAGATGCGAAACACATTTCTCCTAAGTTAAAAACCTCATCGGGTGGATAGTAATCCATTCACTCGACAGCTTAGCTACGAATCGACATTCGCCTAAGTTCAAAACTACTCCGAGTGATGAGCAATCCTCGCACTCGGGGGCTTAGATGCGAAACCCATTTAGCCTAAGTTAAAAACCTCGTCGGGTGGATACTAATCCATTCACTCGACATCTTAGATGCGAATCGACATTCGCCTAAGTTCGAAAATACTCCGAGTGATGAGCAATCCTCACACTCGGGGGTTTAGATGCGAAACACGTTTCGCCTAAGTTAAAAACCTCGTCGGGTGGATAGTAATCCATTCACTCGACAGCTTAGATGTGAATCGACATTCGCCTAAGTTCGAAAATACTCCGAGTGATGAGCAGTCCTCACACTCGGGGGCTTAGATGCAAAACACGTTTTGCCTAAGTTAAAAACCTCGTCGGGTGGATAGTAATCCATTCACACGACAACTTAGCTGCGAATCGACATTCGCCTAAGTTCAAAAATACTTCGAGTGATGAGCAATCCTCACACTCGGGGTCTTAGCTGCGAACACGCTTCGCCTAAGTTAAAAACAAACTCAGTCAAACAGACGATTGAAAGCCAAATACGAACAAAATCCAAAGGGTAACCATGCATAAACGTTTCGTACGAAAGCAAATGTGTTCAGGCCTAAGGCCTGAATGAAGTTTTAAAGGATACAAATCCACTCGGCATACCGAGGCAAATTTAACTGTTTCTTTCACGGATCAAGTTTTTTAAACCGGAGACGGACTGGTGGGCTCGACAAAGGTGTCCAAATCGTTGCTGTCGGCGATTCTGGTAGCTGCCTCGATGAAGGTTTCCATGAAGTCCTCGAACTGGAGTTTCTTCGTGTTTACCACCTGGAGCTCCTTCAGCTTCTCCTTCCTCACGTCCCTACAGTGGACCCTGACAAGGGATAACGCCACGTCGGCCCCGCAGCGAGCAACAGATTTTGTCCAAGCTTGCACTCGACTGGGAAGCTCATTCAGACGAGCCATTATGGAGTTGAGGTCGAGCTGAAGAATGTCCTCGGGCCATAGCTCCTTGTTGATTCTTCCCATGGCAGATTTCAGTCGAGCAATGTAGGCCTGGACGCCTTGGAGTTGGAAGTTGAGTCGCAACATATTCATCGCCACCGCATCGGCAACTGGTGATTTGGTGGGGTCAAGATTGGGCTCAACCTCTTCTATTTCCTTCTCAAAGTCCTGGCAGAATTCTATCGAAGAATGGGGAATAGGAAGAGAGTCGGTGAACAGCGATTCTCAAAATTTTTGCAAATGTCAGTCGACAAGAAACACTCACCATCGAGCAGAAGATACATCTTCCTCGAGAATTCGCCCAAATGCCTCTCCAGGCCATTGCCCCTCTTGGTTAGTTGCTCGGCCTTCTTCACAAGGTCCGCACGCTCCTACTTCAGCTTGGTGTTCTCGTCCTCCAGCTTCTTGGCAGCCACCAGCTTCCGATCCGCAGGTTCAGTCTTCTCCTTGGCCACTTTATGAGCGTCAGCAAGCGCCTCGTCCTTCTCCTCCAGCGCCTTCTTCATGGAATCTAAAGAAACGATATTGTTGAGTCACGCTCGGAGTCGAGGGTTTTCATTGCGTACGTCTGTGCGAGTGAGAGCACTCGGTTCAAAACATGAAGAGTGAAGGGGAGAATGCGAAAAGTCAGCGGTAATTACCTCCTAAAGTCTTCATCTCAGCACGCGCTCGCTCCAGAGCGTTGTTGGAGACCGCCAGATCCACCTGGAGCCGGTTCCTTTCATCATCCACCACAAGACCTCTGGAATCAACACAAGACAAGAATTCAATCGGCGAGTGACGCGTGAGAAAGTCGACTGGGTATCTTAGAAGAATTCAAGCAGAAAGTCCACTCGACATGTCGAGTGGCTCTGGCGCTCCGCGCGCCATAAACACATTCAAAAGTTGTCTCTATTAAAGACCCCTGCCAGTGCAAGCACTCGACAGCGGTCTCGGGGACTACACCCAGTGGGTGCGGTAAGAGCGCCCCCACTGATACGGTTAACTCTCGATCCGTCGAGTAACTCGTCAGAAAAAATACACACTCGACATGTTGAGCGACTCTAGTACCACGTGTACGGCAAGTTTTCAAACCTACCGTTTATCGTCTACGATGAACAGTCTCTATTAAAGACCCCTGCCAGTGCAAGCACTCGACAGCGATCTCGGGGACTACACCTAGTGGGTGCACTAAGAGTGCCCCCACTAGTTATTAAAGCATTCGACAAGATCAGCCCTGTCAGTACACTCGACCCGTCAAGTGACGCGCCTTCCTACTCTGTGAAGTTCAATCTATCCTTATGCAGCGTCATATCATGGTTTGTCAATAATATCCATGAAACCTGCAAGGTAGCTACGGAGTGGGGTGCTTCAAGGGAAAATGTATCATGTATACAATAAGTTCTAAGACCCCTGCCGATGCAAGCACTCGACAGCGGTCTCGGGGACTACACCTAGTGGGTGCGCTAAGAGCGGCCCCACTGAGACGGTTAACTCTCGATCCGTCGAGCAACTCGTTAGAAAAAATACACACTCGAGATGTCGAGTGGCCCTAGTACCACGCGTGCTATCAATCCCAATCCTACTCGACTACGATCCGATCTATTCGAGTGGAGAAAGTTCAAACATTCTACGGCAATCACCCAGTGGGTGTACAGCAGCCAAGAGAAGACAGGAATTCAATCGATAATGGACTTACAATCGAACTTACTTGGACATTGGTACGGAGCGCTGCGCTGACGTCAAAAGCCAGTTTGCTGGCCTCGTACACCTCCTTGGTCCTCAGCATGAGCTGCTCTGCCTGAATCATGGCTTCCTTTGCAGCTCTGGTCTGATCATCCGGAGTGTGATGTGGAGAGAAGGCCGTCACAGGTGGGGTCGGCGTGGTCGCTGGGGTAGCTGAGGCAGTTTGAGGAGGTCCAGTTGGAGTCGATGTCACAATGGTCAAAACGACTGGAGGAGCATGCGAAAGAGGTGCTGCGGGTTCAGTCCTGGGTTGTGTCGAGCTGCCTCTCCCCTGAGAAGACTCCACAGTCGGGCGCTGAGGCGCCTACGCCGATGATGCCCTACGGGTGCGAGTGTGTGAAGTGTCTAGTTGCTCCTCGTCGTCCTCCACCTGAATGACCTCTGCAACGACAACCGACAGCATTAGCCTCTGCATGTGTTGAGTCCTATTCGGACGAACCAACAACTTTCTAACCTCTATGAGATGTGGCTGCATCAGTAGTATCAACATCCATGGCTTCCCCTCCATCTCGAGGAGGCGAGGTAACAGATGTAGCAGCTCTGAAGGATTGAACAACATTCGGTCAAAAACAACTCAAGACTTCAGTCGACAGAAAAAATTCAGAGATAAGTACTTACGTGGAGACGATAGGTACGGCCATCCTCATGCGGGGCAAAGCCTTGCGAGGTTTGGTGCTGGCTTGCTTGGGTTGCTTGGCCAGTCTTTCACTCGACTCAACAGTCGAAGGGCGGCTCCACTTCGGGTTCTTCTCACTAGGGCCTGGAACCCTGTCCTCAGCAGCTGTCGGGTCCTGGCGGGCCTTGGTGCGACCTTCACGATGGGGAAGTAGCTCGACTTCTTCCTCTTTGCCGGAATCTTCATATTCGTCCTCGGTGTCGGAAAGATCGTCGCCATCCATGCTGCCGCCCTCGCTCACCACGCCGTCCTCCACATGGTTCCTGTTGGGAACGGGTGAGTGCATGTTTGTCCACTCCTGCATGATTCAACAGAGGAAGTCAGTCTACAAGTTAATACATCATTCGACAGTATAAATACATCAGTCGACACCACACTACTCACCAGGTTCTTCGGTGGGTTTTCGGCCGAGTAAGGCCGGATCCTCTTGGCTCCCATAGGGTTTTCGCAAGCTCCACTGATGCTCTGAAGCCACTGCTCGATAGTATCATGTGGAATCTCTTCTGGATGCGTCCTGGTTGAGTCCTTCGGGCCTGCGTAGTGCCACATGGTGTGGTCTCTGGCCTAGAGGGGATGAATACGTCGACCGAGGAACGTCTCCAACAAATCCATTCCTGTCACTCCGCCCCGGATCAGTTGCACCACCGCCTCTACTAAGATACCCACTTAGACATGCTCCTCCTCGGCCACCTTCAGGGACTTGGGAGCAGCGGGGCGGTCAGGTGTATAGGGGGGAGGCCAGTCGACATATTGGGTGATGCTGCATCTTTGCAGTAGAACCAGGTCGACTGCCAGCCTCTGACGGACTCGGGAAAAGTAATTGCAGGGAAGGAACTACGGGTTCTTTTCTGAACCCCTAAACCTCCACACAACTGGAGCACGTGGGTCTTCCCATCAGCAGGAAGAGCCTTCTTCACAGTCGGGGATCTGACCGTGAAGAGATGCTTGAACAGCCCCCAATGGGGAGAGCACCCCAGGAAGCACTCGCACAATGTGACGAATGCAGTCAGATACGCGATGGTGTTTGGCGGGAGGGGTGCAGTTGTGCTCCGAAAAAATTCAGAAATCCCATAAAGAATGGGTGGGGTGGCATGGAGAAACCTCTTTCAACGTGGGAGAGCAGAAGAATCCGCTCCCCGTTGCGTGGCTCTGGCTCGTGCTCCTCCCCTGGCAGCCTCCAGGCGCCGTCCGCCACGAGCCCGTCGGAGACGAGGCCCTCGATGTCCGCGCGAGTGACAACAGAGGGGAGAAAATCCCCCTACATCCAACCCACCGGCGCGGTGAACCGAGGGGTCGAGGGCTTCTTGCCCTTGAGCTTTGACTTCCCCTTCTTCGCCCGCCCTAGCTTCTCCGTCGCATTCTTCATCATCGGCGCGGCGGCTCTCGTCAAGGAAGAAGAGAGTGCGGCGTTGGGGGCAGAAGAGGCAGAAGAAAAGAGAGAGAACTGGTGGAGGTACTGTGCAAAGTGCGGCGTCGAAAGCTTTATACGCTGCCGAGAGTCTCACTGACCAGTGGGCCCGCGAGATCACTGCACACGCCAACCGTTGACGATGCCCAGTACGTGGCGATATGACCAGCGTGAGAATCGAGGCGTCGTGCCTCCACTTTCCATGATCGTGGCGTCATCATCGCACGTGCGCGCGCTTCCCAAATTTTGGTATCCTGGAGAATCCGGGTCTGTCAGACCGACCCGTCGCCTCCCAAGATACTCTCAATTCACTCGGAGCAAAGTAGACACTGAACATCCACTCGGGCTCTTTTAAGACTGAATGGATCCGGGTGAGCTGAGAATAATTCAACCGGCGCAAATTTCATTGAAGCCCCGGTTATCATTCGGAAGATTCTGCGTGACGATCCTAGATGGGCGCTGATCCTCAGAGTTCAATCGATGCAAGTTTCATGGAAACCCCAAATATCATTCGAAGGATTTGACGCATTAACTCAAGATTGACGTTGATACCTCCTTCCCTCACTCGAACCCCGATCCATTCGGGGGCTAATGACGAGGATATGTACCTAGGGTAAGGTCCTAGGCAAGGCCCACATACCCTACCTAAGGACACTACATGGGAGGACTTGAAGATCAATCATGAACTTCCGAGTGGATCCCTAGAGACGTCCAAGACCACTCGACTGTAATCCACTCGGAACTCCTCCTCTCACTCGGCAGTCGCGTGTCACTCGGAAGACGTAACTTTCACTCGACGCCAGAAGACCAGGAGCCATCATCAAGAGCCCAATGGGCAAACGTTGGTTCAATGGTCATTAGTAGCTTTTATTACATACGTTACCTATAACGGCAGTCTTTAACCCCACGATCGGACCCTTAGATGCAGGATAATTATGAGGGGCAGCGAACTCTATATAAGCCGCCCCTCCCCTCCTACACAAGGGTTCGCAACCATTGTAATCTCACTATTCCACACGACATAAGCTCCCGAGCACTGAGACGTAGGGCTATTACCTCCACGAGAGAGGCCTGAACTCATACATCTATGTGTACACCCTCGCCATAGCTAGGACTCTGCCCTCTCCCTTCGTACCCCTACCATCTACTGTCAGGCTCGTTCCCACGACAACGTGTCTGCAACCAACCGGCGAAAGTCACCGTTTGTTCATGTGTAATCCAGTCGTCAGACTTCTCCGGGTGTTTGGAGCGTAGAATATTCTTGTGTTGCTCGATATACGGAGCCACCAAGGTGGAACTTTGTAGAACTGTGTAGTGTGCTTGCGCCAAAGAATGCCCATCCTGGCATATTTGTGATTTCTTTCCTAGCGTGCCTATTCCACCCAGTCTGCCCTCATGCCGCGATTCAGGAACACTTATCGGCTTAATGTGAAGAATAAAGTCAACACAAAACTCAATGACCTCCTCTATTTCATGTCCCTTGGAGATTCTTCCTTCTGGCCTAGCACGATTATGAAAATATTTCTTTAAGACTCCCATGAACCTCTCAAAGGGGAACATATTGTGTAGAAATACAGGATCCAGATTAGAAATCTCCTCGACTAGGTGAACTAGGACATGCGTCATGCTATTGAAGAAGGATGGTGGGAACACCAACTCAAAACTGACAAGACATTGCACCAAATCATTCTCTAACCTTGGTAGGATTTCTGGATCGATTACCTTATGAGAGATTGCATTCAGGAATGCACATAGCTTCACAATGGCTAATCAAACATTTTTCGGTAGAAGCCCCCTCAATGCAACCGGAAGAAGTTGCTTCATAATCACGTGGCAGTCATGAGACTTTAGGTTCTGGAACTTTTTCTCTGTCATATTTATTATTCCCTTTATATTCGACGAGAAGCTAGACGGGGCCTTCATACTGAGAAGGCATTCGAAGAAGATTTCCTTCGCTTCTTTGGTAAGAGCATAGCTGGCATGACCCTGAAACTGCTTTGGATCCATGCCTTCCTTTCCGAGCATACGTTGTTGGTCCTCTCGTGCCTCCGGCGTATCCTTTGTCTTCCCATACACGCCCAAGAAGCCTAGCAGGTTCACGCAAAGATTCTTCGTCACGTGCATCACATCGATTGTAGAGCGGACCTTGAGGTCTTTCCAATACGGTAGGTCCCAAAATATAGATTTCTTCTTCCACATGGGTGCGCGTTTGTCAGCGTCATTCGAAACAGATTGTGCACCAGGACCCTTGCCAAAGATTACTTTTAAATCCTTGGCCATATCAACTATTTCATCACCCGTATGGTGGCGAGGCTTCTTCCGGTGATCTACATCACCTTTGAAATGTTTTCCTTTCTTTCTTACTATGTACCTGCTCTGAAGAAATCGATGATGCCCCAGATACACATTCTTCTTACATTTATCCAAATATATAATGTCGGTATCATCTAAACAATGCGTGCATGCGTGGTATCCCTTGTTTGTATGTCCTGAAAGGTTACTGAGAGCAGGCCAATCATTGATTGTTACAAACAGCAATGCATGTAGGTCAAATTCCTCCTAATCTTTCGCATCCCACACAGGTACACCTTTTCCATTCCACAGTTGTAAAAGTTCTTCAACCAATGGTCTTAGGTACACATCAATGTCATTGCTGGGTTGCTTGGGGCCTTGTATGAGCACTGGCATCATAATGAACTTCCGCTTCATGCACAACCAAGGAGGAAGGTTATAGATACATAGAGTCACAGGCCATGTGCTATGATTGTTGTTCTGCTCCCCAAAAGGATTAATGCCATCTACACTTAAACCAAACTAAACCAAACCATACGCTCCTTGCATCCTTTGCAAAGTCCTTCCACTTTCTCTCGATTTTTCTCCACTGCGACCCGTCAACAGGCACTCTCAACTTCCCATCTTTCTTACGGTCTTCGTTGTGCCATCGCATCAACTTGGCATGCTCTTTGTTTTGTAACAAACGTTTCAACCGTGGTATTATAGGAGCATACCACATCACCTTGGCAGGAATCTTCTTCCTGGGGTGCTCGCCCTCAACATCACCAGGGGCATCGTGGCTAATCTTATAGCACAATGCAAAGCATACCAGGCATGCATTCAAATCCTCGTACTCACCGCGATAGAGGATACAATCATTAGGGCATGCATGTATCTTCTCGACCTCTAATCCTAGAGGGCAGACAACCTTCTTTGCTTCATACGTACTCTCTGGCAATTCGTTGTCCTTTGGTAGCTTCTTCTTTAACATTATTAGCAACTTTTGAAATGCCTTGTCAGATACACCATTCTCTGCCTTACATTGCAGCAATTCCAGTGTGGTACCCAGCTTTTTATTGTCATCTTCGCAATTTGGGTACAACCCTTTTTTGTGATCCTCTAACATGCGCTGCAACTACAGCTTCTCCTTTTCACTTGCGCAGTTTCTCTTTGTATCGGCAATGGCCCGACCAAGATCATCAGCGGGCTCACTGATGCCTCTTCTTCAGCTCCTTCCCGCATTGTCAGCTCAGCTTCTTCCCTCATTGTTGTACCATTGTATTCATGGAACCCATGGCCAGGATAGCTATCTTCATCCTCTTCTTCTTCATTCTCTTCCATTAGGACCCCTCTTTCTCCGTGCTTGGACTAACAGTTATAGCCGGACATGAAACCGGACTCAAACATGTGGACGTGAATGGTTCTTGAGTTAGAGTAATTTCGATCATTCTTACAGCCAGCACATCGACAATACATAAAACCATCCGGCCGCTTGTTTGCCTCAGCCGCAACCAGAAAAGTATGCACGCCATTAATTAACTAGGGAGAGCATCGGTCCTCGTACATCCATTGCTGGCTCATCTTCATTACACAACACCAAAAAGACCAAATTAATACAAGTTCGTACATAAGGTTCATACACACTTGTTCTCATAAAACAACATACAAACTCTCTAGCTAAATCATTTAAATGCAACAAAAAATGCGATCAACATCGCAACTAAGGTAACAATCGATCCAACAGCATAGCGATACCAAGCCTCACGATCAATGGCATATCTTTTAAATTTTCTAATCTTCAAGCGCATTGCACCCATTTTCATCTTGTGATCATCTACAACATCGGCAACATACAACTCCAGTTTCATCTTCTCTTCTTCAACTCTTTTCATTTTTTCTTTCAAATACTCGTTTTCTTTTTCAACTAAATTTAACTTCTTGACAAGAATATCCATGTCGGTTGGAATCTCCGGTTCACATACCTCCTAGATAAAAATATCGATGTCAACTTGATTGGCATAATTGTCATAAACATGAAATGCAACAAAGATTTATAAAAGAGAGTATATACCACATCCGCATCATAAACCAGACGAGGGCCGATGGGGACGGTTTTCAAAACTGTGCCACTATGTATAACAGAACAAGAAGCTCACTAAGGTGGTGCCGGCAACGGGATGGTGCGGGTGATCGACGGTGGTTAGGACGGGGACGGGAATGCACTAAGTAAAACACACCTACAAATGAAAATTAAGAAGTTAATTTGAGCTCAAATTGTTGGGGAACGTTGCATGGGAAACAAAAATTATCCTACGCACACGCAAGATCTATCCATGCTGATGAGCATCTATGAGAGGGAGAGTGGATCTATGTACCCTTGTAGATCGCTAAGCGGGAAGCGTTAAGAAACGCGGTTGGTGTACTCAAACGTCTTCACGATCCAAATCGCCGAGCGTCCCGCGATCCAATCACGATCTGTCCCGATCAAGCACCGAAAGGACGGCACCTCCCCGTTTAGCACACGTACAGCTTGATGACAATCCCCACCTTCTTGATCCAGCAAGAGGAAGCGGAGAGGTAGAAGAGTTCTCCGGCTGCGTGACGGCGCTTCGGCGATGGTGGTGGAGCTATTCCGGTAGGGCTTCGCCTTAGCACTACAGAAATCCGATCTAGAGGAGAAACTATGCACTAGAGGAACGGGTAGCACGTGGCTGAAAATCAAGTGCCAAAAACCCTAAAACCTCTAGTATATATAAGAGGAAGAGAGCAGGAGGCTTGTCCCTCAAGGGGCCAGCCCTTTCTTCGGCCGAATCAAGGAGGAGAGGAGGACTCCTCCTCTAATCCTAGTAGGACTAGGATTCCTCCCTATTTTGCCTTTTGTCCACCTTTTCTCTTTGGGTTTTCTCTCCTAGCCACATGGGCCTTGTGTGGGACTTCCACCAGCCCACTAAGGGATGGTATTCATTCTCCCACAGACCATGTAGCCTCTTGGATCGAAATACCCCTCCCGATGGTCTCCCGGTAAACTATCGGCACTCCCGGTACATTACCGATAAGCCCGAAACTTTTCCGACGACTAAAATAGGACTTCCCATATATCAATCTTTACCTCCGGACCATTCCGGGGCTCCTCATTACATTCGAGATATCATCCGGGACTCCAAACAACCTTCAGTAACCACCATACATAACTCTATACTACCGAAACGTCACCAAACCTTAAGTGTGCGGACCCTGCGGGTTCGAGAACTATGTAGACATGACCGAGACACCTATACAGTCAATAACCAATAGCGGGACCGGGATGCCCATATTGGTTCCTACATATTCTACGAAGATCTTTATCGGTCGAACCTTTATGTCAAGGATTTAGTTAATCCTCTATGATATTCCCTTTGTTCTTCGGTATGTTACTTGCCCGAGATTTGATCGTCGGTATCTCCATACCTAGTTCAACCTCGTTACCAGCAAGTCTATTTACTTGTTCCGTAATACAAGATCCCACGACTAACACTTAATCACATTGCTTGCAAGGCTTATTGTGATGTTGTATTACCGAGTGGGCCCTGAGATACCTCTCCGTTACACGGAGTAACAAATCCCAGTCTTGATCCATGCCAACACAACAGACACCCTCGGTGATACCTGTAGAGCAACTTTATAGTCACCCAGTTACGTTGCAACATTTGATACACATAAGGCACTCCTCCGGTGTCCGTGAGTTGCATGATCTCATGGTCATAGGAACATATACTTGACATGCAGAAAACAGTAGCAATAAACTGACACGATCATATGCTACGTTTGTAGTTTGGGTCTTGTCCATCACATCATTCTCCTAATGATGTGATCCTGTTATCAAATGACATCTCATGTCCATGGCTAGGAAACCTTGACCATCTTTGATCAACGAGCTAGTTCACTAGAGGCATACTTGGGACAAAGTGTTGTCTATTTATCCACACATGTAATGTGTTTCCAATCAATACAATTATAGCATGGACAATAAAAAATTATCATGAACAAGAAAATATAATAATAAACACTTTATTTATTGCCTCTAGGGAATATTTCCAACACAAATTGCATAAATCAAATAAACTACCACATACAAACTAAAACCCACAAATTACTATACTTATAGAGCAAAGAGAGATGAAAGGACAAAGTTGCTAACCTTCGTGAACACTTGGAAGGATGGGATGCCTCCAAATCTTGATAAATTTTGGCAAAAATGGAGGATGAGCTCGGGGAAGAGAGGAAGAACAGAGAGGAGAGGAATGGAAAAGAACAGAGGACTCTGCTCGGGCTGGCGCCGAAGGGTTTCAATATAGGGGGCCTTTAGTCCCGGTTGGTGGATCCAACTGCGACTAATGGTTAGCCTATAGTTGCGGTTGGAGCCACCAACCGGGACTATAGGTTACCGTGGGGCCCCAGGCTGACGTCGGCCTGCCACCACGCCTTTAGTGCCGGTTCGTGGCACGAACCGGGACTAAAGGTCCGTAACGAACCGGCACAACACTAGTAGAATGTCGATCAGTAGTCATGGTCGGGATGTGCCTTTAGTACCGGTTCCCCGGTACTAAAGGGTCGGGACTAAAGGTCCAGACCTTTAGTACCGGTTGGCCCACGGACCGGTACTAAAGGCCCTCCACGTGGCTGCCTGCGTGGGCTGGTGGTAAAGAACCTTTAGTACCGGTTGGCCCACGGACCGGTACTAAAGGCCCTCCACGTGGCTGCCTACGTGGGCTGGTGGTGGAGGACTTTTAGTACCGGTTGGTATCACCAACCGGTACTAAAGAATTTTTTTCTTTTTTTGGAAAAAAAATTTGTTTGATTTTCAAATTATTTGAATTTAATCTTTACTACCCCTTCATCACTGCTCAATTTGATTTCTAATCTCTAATCACCCCTCATCATTCCAAATCGTCTAACTTCCCGACCGGTCACCCATCCTCTCACTACTCCAGCCCGAGTACGCTTAACTTTCGAGTTCTATTCCCCCTTGTTTTCAACTGCACTTGTTGTTTTCCCGACATTTGTAAGCTGTCAATCCTATTAACCCTTACGAGTTGAACTTGAGCATGACCATAGTTTGACCATAATCACCCCTCATTATTAAGTAACACACTAATATTTCTTGAATAAGTAGTTTGACCATAGTTTGACCAAAGTTTGACCGTAGTTTGACCAGATTTGACAAAAATTCAAGAAACTAAAATAATTATTTAGCAGCACTAGTATTCTTGAATAATTATTTAGTAACACTAATATTCTTGAATAAGTAGTTTCACCAGATTTAACCAAAATTCAAAAAAACTGAAGTTTGAGCATAACTTTTTTCCTTTTAGAATTTGAGGATTCTAAAAATTGCAAAACGGCCATAGGCCATCAAATTCGGATGCGGATTTTTGTTCTGAATTTTTTTGATATATTATACGTTTTTTCCAACATCGTATGCAAAAGTTATAGCCGTTTTACGTTTTCATAACATTTTTGGGCAAAACATGTTGAAATTTATATTTTTTACCAGTTGTAGAGGGCCTTTAGTACCGGTTCGTGCCACGAACCGGTACTAAAGAGGCACGCGGGGCCCAAGTCTGACGACAAGCCTGCCACATGGGGCCCATGTCTTTAGTACCGGTTGGTGTCACCAACCGGTACTAAAGGGCAACCTTTAGCACCGGTTCGTGACACCAACCGGTACTAAAGAGGCATGCGGGGGCCGGTCCGACCAAAAGCCTGGCACACCCCCTTTAGTACCGGTTCGTGACACGAACCGATACTAAAGATTCCTTACGAGCCGGTACTAAAGGTCACCGGCAGGAACCGGGACTAATAGCCTCTTTAGTACCGGCTCGTAACCAGACCGGGACTAATGCTCGGGACGAAAGGTCTGTTTTCTACTAGTACAAATGATCACCGTCATGAATCGGCACTAATGATCACATTAGTGCCAGTTCAAAAACCAACCGGCACTAATTATGCGGACAAAAGGTCTGTTTTCTACTAGTGCATGCATCTTTCAAACTTTCTCCTCCCCTTTGTTTAAAGTTGAGTATATCATTATTGGGAGTAACGTGAACAAAAGAAGAACTAGCCATGGCTTTGAACAAGCAAACTAGTAAGAAGCAAAGATAAATATTTTTCTATTTTTTCTTTTTTTAGACAAATTAAATATTACAGTAAATAAAAAGAAGAACAAGTGAATGAAATTTGTGTGAAGTTACTTGATAGTTGGTGATGATATTCCCCGGCAACAGCGCCAGAAATCCTTCCTGATACTTGTGATCTGCTTTGGGTTTTCCGTGAAGAGAAACAGGTAATTGCAGCACAATTATTTCGCTCAGTTATGAACTCAGGTTTATCAAACCAATAGGAATATCAACAACAACAACCGTCTTTATCGGTTGCACAAAAAAAGCAAACAACTTGAACCCAATGCGGGCAAGAGGGTTGTCAATCCCCTTGATCTCGTTATTTGCAAGCAAGTGAGTCATGTAGACAATTGTAAATTGTAAAAAACAATTAAGTAAATGGCAGAAAGGTATTGTAGCATTTATGAATGTATAGGTGAATAAACCCGGGGGGCCATAATTTTCCCTAGCGTCATCTCTCATGAAAATAAGCATACGGTGGGTAAACAAATTGATGTTGGTCAATTGATAGAAAAGCAGATAGTTATGCGATATTCACGGCAATGATCATGTGTATATAGGCATCATGTCCATAAAAAATAGGCCGACTCCTGCCTGCACCTATTACTATTACTCCACTCATCGACTGCTATCCAGCATGCATCTAGAGCATTAAGTAAAACACAGTAATGCATGGAGAACGATGACAGGATGTAGACAAAGTAAACTCAAGCAATATGAATAAACCCCATTGCTTTATCTTTAATAGAAGCAACACAGATACGCATCTTGTCCCCTACTTTGTCACTGGGATAAAGAAACTCGTCAGGTTGAATCTGTTGGGGAACATCGCATGGGAAACAAAAAAAATCCTACACACTCGCAAGATCTATCCATGGTGATGAGCATCTACGAGAGGGAGAGTGGATCTACATACCCTTGTAGATCGCTAAGCGGGAAGCGTTAAGAAACACGGTTGGTGTAGTCGAACATCTTCACGATCCAATCACGAGCCGTCTCACGATCTCATCATGAATCGTCCCGCGATCCTGTCGTCGTCCTTTCGATCTAGCGCCAAACGGACGACACCTTTGCATTCAGCACACGTGAAGCTCGATGACGATCTCCACCTTCTTGATCCAGCAAGAGGGGGTGGAGAGGTAGATGAGGCAGTGCGACGGCACGGTGGCGGTGGTGGTGGAGCTGATCCGGCAGGGCTTCACCAAGCACTACGGAATCAATCTAGAGGAGAAGCAGTTCTAGAGGAAGAAGAGATGATACGTCTCCAACGTATCTATAATTTATGAAGTATTCATACCATGTTTACAATAATTCTATATGATTTTGGTATGATTTTATTAGAACTAACCCGGACTGACGCTGTTTTCAGCAGAACTACCATGGTGTTGTTTTTGTGCGGAAATAAAAGTTCTCGGAATGAGCTGAAAATTTACGGAGAATATTTTTGGAAAATATAAAAAATACTGGAGCGAAGAGTCACTAGAGAGGAAGGCCGAGCAAGCCACAAGCCATAGGGGCGCACCCCCTCCCCCTAGGGTGCGTCGCTCTGGCTTGTGACTTCCTCGGGAACCTTCTGGATGTGGGACCGATGCCAAAAATTCCTATAAATAGTAAAAACCCCAAAAATAAACCTAGAAAGGGAGGTCCGGCACCGCAAGCCTCCATAGCCACAAAAAACCAATCGGGAGCCTTTTCCAGCACCTTGTCAGAGGGGGAAACCATCACCGGAGGCCATCTTCATCATCCCGTCGCTCTCCATGTCGAGGAGGGAGTAATTCACCCTCGGCGCTGAGGGTATGTACCAGTAGTTATGTGTTTGATCTCTCTCTCTCTCTCTCTCTCTCGTGTTCTTGAGATGGCACGATCTTGACGTACCGCAAGCTTTATTGATATAGATGAATCATATGGAGTTTTCCCCTCTCTATCTTGTTGTGATGAATTGAGTTTTCCCTTTGAAGTTTTCTTATCGGATTGAGTCTTTAAGGATTTGAGAAACACTTGATGTATGTCTTGCGATGGGGTATCCATGGTGACAATGGGATGTTCTATTGATCCACTTGATGTATGTTTTGGTGATCAACTTGCGGGTTCCTTGACCTTGGGAATCTATGCATAGGGGTTGGCACACGTTTTTGTCTTGACTTTTTGGTAGAAACTTTGGGGCACTCTTTGAAGTTCTTTGTGTTGGATTGAACATGATGAATCTGAAATTATGTGATGCATATCGTACAATCAATCCCATGGGTACTTGTGGTGACATTGGAGTATCTAGGTGACATTAGGGTTTTGGTTGATGTGTATCTTAAGGTGTTATTTTAGTACGAACTCTAGGGCTGTTTGTGACACTTATAGGGATAGCTCATAAGATTGATCGGAAAAGATAACTTTGAGGTGGTTTCGTACCCTAGAATAATTTCTTTGTTTGTTCTCCACTATTTGTGACCTTGGAGTGAACTCTTTGTCGCGCATGAGAGATTTACATATGATTCAACTATGTTAGTATTGTTGAGAGAAATTGCACTAGTGAAAGTATGGACCCTAGGCCTTCTTTCCAAGCATTTATACAACGTTTTGCTTGCTTTTTACTATTTGTTACCTTGCTGTTTTTATATTTTCAGATTACAAAAACCTATATCTACCATCCATAGTACACTTGTATCGCCATCTCTTCGCCGAACTAGTGCACCTATACAGTTTACCATTGTATTGGGTGTGTTGGGGACACAATAGACTCTTTGTTATTTGGTTGGAAGGTTGTTTGAGAGAAACCATCTTCATCCTACACCTCCCACGGACTGATAAACCTTAGGTCATCAACTTGAGGGAAAATTACCGCTTTCCTACAAAACTCTGCGCTTGGAGGCCCAACATGAGTCTACAAGAAGAAGGTTGTGTAGTAGACATCAAGAGGGCAGCACATGGCAATTATGGTTACGGGTTGCCCTCAAAATATATAGGAGGAAGAGGAGAGGATGCAGACTTGGCCCCTACTCCAAGGAGGTTCGGCCGAACCAAAGAAGGGAGGAATCCACCTCCCACAAGGGAGGTGGAATCCTATTAGGACTTCTTCCTAATTTGGATTTTCCTTCCCCTTGGGGTTTTTTCCTTTCCCACTCTTTCCTATACGCATGGGCCTTGTAGGGATGATTTTCCCAGACCACTAAGGGATATTGCAACACCGCTCGGGCCCATATGGCCTCCCGGCGTGGGTGGCCCTCCCGATGGCCCTCCGACACTCCCGGTACACTACCGGAAATACCTGAAACTTTTCTGGTGGCCAAAACAGGACTTCCTATAGATCAATATTTACCTCCGGACCATTTCAGAGCTCCTCATGACGTCCGGGATCTCATCCGGGACTACAAACAACCTTCGGTCACCAACATACATAACTCAACTATACTGAAACGTCACTGAACCTTAAGTGTGCAGACCCCGCGGGTTCGAGAACTATATAGACATGATCGAGACACCTTTACGGTCAATAACCAATAGCGGGACCTGGATGCCCATATTGGTTCCTACATATTCTACGAAGATCTTTAACGGTCAAACGTCTATGTCAAGGATTAAAATAATCTCGTATGTTGTTCCCTTTGTTCTTCGGTATGTTACTTGCCCGAGATTCGATCATCGGTATCTCTATATCTAGTTCAATCTCATTACCGGCAAGTCTCTTTACTCATTTCGTAATACAAGATCCCGTGGCTAACTCTTATAGTGATGTTGTATTACCGAGTGGGCCCTGAGATACCTCTCCGCCACACGGAGTAACAATCTTGATCCATGCCAACCCAACACACACCCTCTAAGATACCTATAGAGCACCTTTATAGTCACCCAATTACATTGCAATGTATGATACACACAAGGTACTCCTCCGATGTCAGTGAGTTGCATAATTTCATGGTCATAGGAACAGATACTTGACATGCAGAAAACTATAGCAATAAACTGACACGATCATATGCTACATTTATAGTTTGGGTCTTGTCCATCACATCATTCTCCTAATGATGTGATCCCGCTATAAAATGACATCTCATGTCCATGGCTAGGAAACCTTAACCATCTTTGATCAACGAGCTTGTCTATTAGAGGCATACTAGGGACATGGTGTTGTCTATGTATCCACACATGTACATGAGTTTCTGATCAATACAATTATAGCATGGATAATAAACGATTATCATGAACAAGGGAATATGATAATAAATAATTTATTATTGCCTCTAGGGCATATTTCCAACAAAATCTACCACAACGCACCTCTCTCACCGTAGAAATATCAGTCTAGTTGGTTAAACTATTTCAATAGATCAGAGAGAATTACGAAGCTAAAATGATCATGCACATAAGAATCATATTAGATTTCAGAGAAGACTCAAATATTTATCATGAATAATCTGAACATTAACCCAGAATTCATCGAATACCAACAAACGCACCGCACAAAGTATTACAGCGGATACATCAAAGCGAAGATGTGATGATCATTACATTGAAGATCAAGAGAGATAGAGATTGCCATATAGGTACTAAGTACGGACCCGTAGGTCTGTGCTTAACAACTCACACATCATCATGAAGGCAACAACATTTATGAGGAGGCCCTCTGTGACCGGTCCCCCCTCCGGCAGGGTGCCGAAACGGAACTCCATATGGCCTCCCATTGGAACAGAGACTTGCGGTGGCGTAGAAAGTGTTTCGGGACTGCCTCTAGGGCTTTTAAGATATATGACAATTTGTAAGCCAGAGAACGGAGTCAGGAGAGCCACGACGGGCCCACAAGGCATCATGGCGCCCCGCGAGGCTACGCCGTGTTGGCTTGTGAGGCCCTCATGTGGCTCTCGGCCTTCTTCCGGATCTTCAAGGTTCTCTTTTGGTCCAAAAAATCATCAAAAGGTTTCAGGACGATTGGACTTCGTTTGGTATAGTAAACCTGAAAAGTGAAAAACATGCAGAAAAGAACAACTGGCACTGGGCACTGGGTGAATAGGTTAGTGCTAAAAAAATAATATAAATTGGTAAATAAATACACAAAAAGTATCCTGGAATGATAATATATCAGCATGGAACAATAAAAAATTGTAGATACATTGGAGACGTATCACAAAATTATTATTTTCATTCATCCAACATAGGAGATATTCCCACTGACCATGTTGCTGCGAAGAACACTAGATTTTGGTATTTGTTTAAATTCTCATTAATATGTATGACCAACAACACACTATGATATGATCATATGGTGTCGCAGAACAGAGTACTATTTCCAAGTGCCATGCACGTATAAACTTCAAAGGAACCATGTAAGATCAGTTTCTTCTAATCATCCCTTCGCTCATGTGATCAGTGGTTCATCTCGATCCTATAGTTAATGGATGAAAGAGATCATGAGAAAAATTCACAGTATAATAATTTAGATGGAAGTTGAATAGAAGTTCAATAGACTTTCTTAAGATCTAAGAACAATTCAAATTGTGGTATATAACGAATCTATCCAAAATTCATGAGAAAAAATAGAAGTATTGTATCCAATTGCTCTTTCATTTTATTATTTCTTTATTATGTTTCCTTCTTATATTTTACCAAAATTCGATTTTATACAAGCAATCTGAATATATAACTCTTAATAAATCAACTACATTTTAAATCAACTTATATTCACTAATACAGGGGCTTAGATATACATTTGTGGCAAACTCTAACACGTCCCTCTTATTTTGAAATTAATTTTTGTAGCACCAAAATTAAAATGTACAGAACAGGCTTATTAAAATGTTGGTCATGCTTATTAAAATGTTGGTCACGCTTGGATAATTGGAGTTATGAAAATAGTTGATAGGTAATGTGCAAGAAAGATCTTAATAAGAGAGATATTTTAATTCTTATTATATAATAAAAATACTCTAGCTTCTAAACCATTTTGCAACATTGCTGGTTTCGTCCGTCCTCACACTCCCCTGGACGTCCGGGGTTGCCTAGGGTTATATAGAAACCAACCACTGACCTTGTCAACTTGCAAGATAACCAAGATAGGCGACGATGGTGATCGAGTACACTCTGCATAGAAACCACAACTGAAAAAGCTCTTGCCTAGCGGTATGATTCCTCACTGATGCTCCTCCTTACTATGTGACATAACCTCCCAACTGTAATCATCTTGGCACATTTATAATATTTGGCCAAAGCTCAGCCAAGATCGTGTTCTTTCTCAAACTCTTCATTTTTTGTTCGGACTGTTCTTTCATGTATTCATGAGTTGATGTTTTAGTACTTTATTAAAAGGTTTATGGTGTTTAGTTTCCTGCTGGGTCTTTTCATTTTTGTAACGAATTAGCTGAAATTACACGCAGGAGGATGGTTCTATGTAAATTTAAATGACTTTTTTGTGTGTCAAGGTTCTTTCTTAGACTGTTTGTGATTATGTTGTTGTTTTATATGGCAATGATAAGGAAATCGAACTCAATAATGACCCTTTATTTGTGATCATGCTATTGCATGATACCTATTTCCTTTCCTTTCATTTTTTTCTTTGAGGGATCACTTGTAACATTTCCGCAAAAGATATAATTATCCATCATATATATATTGCAGCCCTACCATGTACTCCATAAAATCGTTTCAATTTTTGAATCTACGTTCATTTACTACAATTTAACAAAAATAAATAAATCAAAAGCACATAGGATGACCAAAAATAAATAATAAATAATAAGCAATACTATAGTCTAACAATTCTTTGTGAACAAACAAAACTATAAAGGAATCTCTTTGAAACCATCGCACTCTCAAACAAAAGAACACATGGACAAGAGCTCTGCAACGGGCGTTGCGTGACATTGCACCTTCCGTCTGCTAGTTGGTAGTAAGGTAGCAAGATAATAGTAGCAAATGTGTAGAAGAATTAAGTAATAGAGAATAGACCCCGGGGGGCATAGGTTCACTAGTGGCATCTCTCTCGAAAACATGTGAATGTTATGGTAAACAAATTTTAGTTGGGGGCAATTAAATTGTAATAATTACATCATAATCATCTATGGTATAATCTCATATAGGCAGGATGTCGTGGTAAGTAGACCATTGGTCCAACTACATATATTACAACTACTTCACCCCAAAAACTATTATAAAACATGCATCGCGAGGTACTAAGTTTGCAAGAAATAGATCATCACAACAAGTCAGATGACATAATGTAGACAAGAAAACTTCAATCAATAAGATGAGATACCATCATTTTATCCTTAGAGGCAACAATACAATACATGTCTTTGCCTTTATTGTCACAGGGTTAGAGCATCAAAAGATTGAACCCACTACAAAGCACCACTCCGTTTGAAGAAAAACGCATCGAACTTGGTCAACAAATATAAATAGATTTGAGAGCATGAAAGCTAGTTAATTATATACCCCTCCATCCGAAAATACTTGTCAGAGAAATAGATAAAAATGGATGTATGTATAACTAAAATACGTCTAGATACATCCACCCTTCCGACAAGTATTTCCGGATGGAGGTAGTATATAGCAAGAAAATCTCAAAAGATTCAATTGATTTAAATGAATAATTTGATCAAAATGACCCGTATCATGTGAGCAAACTTAGGGAACATAGTATTGAAGATTAGAGAGAAAGAGAGAGATCAATCTAGATACTACTATGACACTAACGTCCTAATTGAACTACTCACACATGGTCATCGAGGTAGCAAAGTTGATGAAGAAGCCTCCGACAATGAATTTTCCCCTCCATTAGGGCGCTGGAACAAGCCTCCAGATTGGATCTTTGCGGAACATGAATCGCCAACATCTCTAGGATGAGGCTCTAGGGGGCTGCCCTCATTAGGAATTTTGCAGACTTGGGAAAACATATCAAGTATCATTTCTTTGTGTACGTCATATAGGTGGAATGATACATTCGGTGGCTCTCTCCTAGCATGAAAGTGAAAGGTATGCACAAAAGTATTAGTGAGGAGGATATACTAATAACATTTATCTTCGAGGAACGGAGTGAGTCCGGCTTTGTTGGCCAAATAATAGAAATCATGATGAATTCTCGTGTCCCTCAAGAACGTGTCGCATGGTGATTCGCTTGGCTGCATCTCAGCTATGCGAGGAATATTGTACTTGGGCTTCTTCCCCGAAATTTTTCCTGGAACTCCAAATCGAAGAGCCTCTCAAGAATCTCTTCATTTTTTTCTCTTTTTCTTTAAAAATTTCTGAAATTTAGTCCGTCAAAATAAAAGTGAACAAAACTCAATAAAATTAATAGCAACTACCCCCACAAGTGCCTAGAAGCTATATCATGCATGAAAACTACCTTGAACCACACAAATTCAACATGCAAGCTCATACGCATGGTCACCAACAGTAATAAAATTTGCAAAACATAAAGTACTAGGACAAAAAGTAATTGGAGCATTGGAGGAGTCACATACCAAGGAGTAATTCCTCAAAACAGATTTAAAAACGGAGCTGTGAGCAAAGAGATCTAAAATCCCTCGAAACTGAGCAAGAACACTAGCTAGGGAGCAAGGATAAATTTTTTTCTGGAGGTAGGAGAAGGCAGTGGGTTGGTGCACTAAGTGGGGGGGGTCTTTGTGGGACCCACAAGCCTGCTAGGTGTGCCAAGGGGATGGGTGTGCCCTGTGACCTCGTGGCTCACAGGTGCACCCCCCCCCCCCCGGGTATGTTCACTGCCCAAAATTCTTATTTATTATACAAAAATCATACTATATTTACAGGTCATTGCGTGAGCTTTTATTTACGGGTCCTTTTTATTGCACGGATAATTCACAAAACATGATCATCATGTCATTCTACCTTACTAAAACTTTAAATAGCATGGATTAAAACTATGGGTACAACAGGCTGTGCTTACTAAATTTATCGACCACATTCCCCTCATAAAGAATCCATTAGTAAGGTTGATCAAGTCTTATTAAAAAACCGTTTTCGAATAACATGAAACCGATTTTTTTCGTATAACACTCAGTTACCTCAACGGGGATATGCATTTCTCTAACATTAAGAATTTCATATCTCTTTTTGATGGTAGGAAGAGAAAACTTGGACCCTCTGATAGTAATTATTGCAATTGGTACAATGGAGTTTATGTTGGGGAACGTTGCATGGGAAACAAAAAATTTCCTACACACACGCAGATCTATCCATGGTGATGAGCATCTACGAGAGGGAGAGTGGATCTATGTACCCTTGTAGATCGCTAAGCGGGAAGCATTAAGTAACGCGGTTGGTGTAGTCGAATGTCTTCGCGATCCAAATCGCCGTGCGTCCCGCGATCCAATCACGATCCGTCCCACGATCTAATCACGATCCATCCCGCGAACTTGATCACGATCCGTCCCACGAACTTGATCACGATCCTTTCGATCTAGCGTTGAACGGACGGCACCTCCGCGTTCAGCACACGTATAGCTTGATGACGATCTCCGCCGTCTTGATCCAGCAAGAGAGCGGAGAGGTAGAAGAGTTCGCCGTCAGCGTGACGGCGCTCCGGCGATGGTGGTGGTGCAATTCCGGCAGGGCTTCGCCTAAGCACTGTAGAAATCCGATCTAGAGGAGAAACTATGCACTAGAGGAACGGATAGCATGTGGCTGAAAAACTAGTGCAAAACCCTAGAAATCCACCATTATATATAGGAGGAGAGGAGGAGAGGCTAGTCTCCCTCCTTTGGTTCGGCCGAACCAGGTGGTGGAGGTGGAGTCTACCTCCACTCCTAGTAGGACTAGGATTCACCCAATTTTGCCTTTTATCCACCTTTCCTATTGGGTTTTCTTCTCCAGCTACATGGGCCTTGTGTGGGAGTTTCCACCAGCCCACTAAGGGCTGATATTCACTCTCCCACAGCCCATGAAGCCTCTTGGGTCGAAATACCCCTCCCGGAGGTCTCCGGGTACACTACCGGCACTCCCGGTACACTACCGATGAGCCCGAAACTTTTCCGGCGACCAAAATAGGACTTACTATATATGAATCTTTACCTACGGACCATTCCGGAGCTCCTCGTGGCGTCCAGGATCTCATCCGGGACTCCGAACAACCTTCGGTCACCACCATACATAACTCTATACTACTGAAAAGTCACCAAACCTTAAGTGTGCAGACCCTGCGGGTTCGAGAACTATGTAGACATGACCGAGACACCTCTACAGTCAATAACCAATGGCGGGACCTGAATGTCCATATTGGTTCCTACATATTCTACGAAGATCTTTATCGTTTGAACCTCTATGTCAAGGATTCACTTAATCCTGTATGATGTTCCCTTTGTTCTTCGGTATGTTACTTGCCCGAGATTCGATCGTCGGTATTTCCATACCTAGTTCAACCTTGTTACCGGCAAGTCTCTTTACTCGTTCCGTAATACAAGATCCCGCAACTAACACTTTAGTTACATTGCTTGCAAGGCTCATTGTGATGTTGTATTACCGAGTGGGCCCTGAGATACCTCTTCGTTACACGGAGTAACAAATCCCAGTCTTGATCCATGCCAACTCAACAGACACCCTCGGAGATACCTGTAGAGCACCTTTATAGTCACCCAGTTACGTTGCGACGTTTGATACACACAAGGCACTCCTCCGATGTCTGTGAGTTGCATGATCTCATGGTCATAGGAACACATACTTGACATGCAGAAAACAGTAGCAATAAACTAACACGATCATATGATACGTTTTTAGTTTGGGTCTTGTCCATCACATCATTCTCCTAATGATGTGATCCCGTTATCAAATGACATCTCATGTCAATGGCCTAGGAAACCTTGACCATCTTTGATCAACGAGCTAGTTCACTAGAGGCATACTAGGGACAGTGTGTTGTCTATTTACCCACACATGTAATGTGTTTCCAATCAATACAATTATAGCATGGATAATAAACGATTATCATGAACGAAATATAATAATAAACACTTTACTTATTGCCTCTAGGGCATATTTCCACTAGTTTATATTATTCACTGGACTTTGTTTAACCAGGAAATATACCATATGATGGTTACCATTGACATGAAAAGTGATCTTGGTTTTGTTACAATCAATAACAGTGCCTGTTGTATTCATAAAGGGTCTATCAAGGATAATCGAAATGTTATCGTCCTCGGACATATCAAGAACTTTTTTTGCAACCACAACGGGAACATCCTCACAAATTCCAGTGGGTATAGCAGTCGGTTCATCAGCCATTTTCAAAGATATTTTAGTAAGTGTAAATTTATCGAAATCAAGCCTTCTATATAGAGAAAAAGGCATAACACTGACACCGGCTCCTAAATCACATAAAGTAGTTTTGACATAATTTCTTTTAATGGAGCGAGGTATAGTGTGTATTTGTGGTTCTCCTAACTTCTTAAGTACTCTGCCTTAAAAGAATAATTTGCATGCATAGTGGAAATTCCAGTTTCAGATATCTTCCTTTTATTAATGACAATATCTTTCATGTATTTAGCATATGGAGCCATTTCAAAATATTCATCAAATGAGATCGCAAAAAGACATGTCTAAGCATTTTAGTAAAGCGCTCAAAATCCTCCTCCTCCTTATTTTTCAAAGGTTACTAGGAAAAGGCATGGGTTTTCGAACCCATGGCTCTGTTTCCGTACAATGTTTCAAGCAATGAAACCCCTTTTATCATACCTCTTATTGTATCTTTACTTCTATAGGAGGTTCTATCTTTACTTCTTTACGAGGTTCTGTATTATTGTCTGGTTGAGCATCAACATGAACATCATCATTATCGCTAGGTTGATGTTCACTACCAGATTGTGTCTCGACATCAGAAATAGAAACATCATTATGATTGTCATAAGGTTTTTCTATAACAGTTTCACTACAAGCGTGTAAAGTCCTACCATGTTTATTTTTCTTTTTCTTCTTAGATGGAATAGGTGTACCATTATTAACCCTCTAAGAATTCTTCTTGATTATTTTAGGATGGCCTTGAGGCTATAGAGCATCCTGGGTCATTCTACCTTCTCTAGTCATAACTCTAACGACGCACTCATTCATTTTATTATTCATTTATTAAGAAAATCATTTTGTGACTTAGAGACTTATTATAACTAATTATGAACCATGGGTGAATGTTTACTTAAACCATTAACATCAATAGCAATTGTAAACATCAAGTCACTCAAATGTTCAATCATCATGGCATTTTATTTTTATTGATTTTTAACATATATATTAAAGCTTTCTTACTCAACGTAGTTACAAAATTCATCCAAGCATTGACTAGCAGTTTTATTAGAAGGAATATCACCCTCATCAAATCTATAAACAGAATTTACCTTTACTATATGTTTCGGGATATCGATTCCATGTATTTATTCAATAGGAGGTAAATTATCGACATCTAAAGATTGAATAACCTTTTCTTTCATGGATCTTGCATATCTTCTGGATCGACGAATAGAATATATCTCTTCTTTGGAGTTGGTTTTGGTGGTGGTTTAGGAAGTGCCCAATCATTGGCATTCTTTAACATATTATTCAATAGTTCTTCAGCTTGTCCAATAGTTTCCCTGAAAACACAGCCATCACAACTGTCAATGCAGTCCCTAGAAGCATCGGTTAGTCAAGATATCAAGTTTTTCATTTTTCGTAAGAGGATAATCACGCAAATCATAGTATTTGGAGAATCCTTGTCATGACCCGGTCCCATCTTGGGTCCCAAATGTCTGCAGTTACTGTGTCAGTCCCTGGATCAATAGCGACACGCATAGTTAATGATGAAATACCAAAAAAATACATCACATGTCATAGTATCTACATCGAAGATCCAATGCAATACAATACAAACCTGCTTTGTAACCTTCCATGGACTCACAGGAAGTATTTGATTATAGTGTCATAACACAGCTTCAAAACCTTTCCTTTTTAGCACAGTACAGACACAAGCGCTCATATATACGTGCATACACTCATCCATATGAACGCACACACGCACACCCTTTCCTTATGAGCACCTCCGAAAGTCTAAGCCGGCATATCATCTTGAGAATTATGAAGCCACCGTAGGCGCCTCGCCGTCGGGAACGTCTTCTCCCACTGAATGTGCATCTTCAGAAATCCTGAAATAAATCCAGGAATAATGCGAGCACCAGGACTTGAACCCTGGTGGGCTAGGGATACCACTGTCCCTCTAACTATCCAACCACAGGTTGGTTCGATGTAACCTTCCCTTCGTAAAGTAATCTGCAATATGATATGTTGCAGACACAAGGGTCAATACATAGAATGTATTGGCAAGCTTCATCAAGATTTGTCTTGTGGAACATAAATATGTAAGGTGGTGCGGCTGTTTTTTTCTTTGTGCAAACATATTTTTTCCTACCTCAATAAGGTGGCCTAATCTAGCATCAGCAAGAGACTTCCAGTATGTCCCGGTCGTAGTCCAAGTTACTCCGGTAAACCCCGGTCGCAACCCAAGTAGTTTGAGCATATGGAATCCGGTACACCCCGGTCATTCGAAGCTTCTCAACATACCCTAGTAAACCCCAGACCTCTGAGATAAGCTCCGATACTCCCCATTGATTCAAGCCATTGATTTTAAATGGAAGAGGTGAATGAGATCAGTCTGACAATTCTCAGATGAGTTGCTCAAAATTGTCCTAACCGGAGACACGACTAATCATGATCAGTTTTTACACTCTGCAGAGGTTTGTATAGTTTACCTGTGATTTCCGACCACACCCTTCTGCCACTGAACTTTATATGTGAAGTAGCTAGGTAGATCAAGACAAGACTTTTTGAAACATGTTAGGGTGGGGCCACGTTATATTTCATGTGTATAACCTTCATATGTCGGGGAATGGAATTCGCTCACCAATCTTGACGCACACTTACTTATTTAGAACTTGTTGCGCGAACGCGTGAGAAGCGAGATGAGTATGAGCAAGCAATCGCGATCACATGGGCGTAGGAGCATCTACAAGCACGTACACCCAATATGGCCCCTCAAATGTCCACGGACGCGCATGGTGACTGATCACCTCTCAAATTTTCATTTGCACAACCATGTCCCCCACTTTCCCTTATGTATGTCCGATGACATGCATGTAATTGGTGAAGATGAAAAGAAAGAAAGAATAAATAGAGATAAAAGGTGCGTCATGTTGAGTCCAATCCTATGTGACGGACGTAGCACCATTGACCGGACACGTCCGGACACTTTTCTTATATTCATCTCGTATAGAAAGGCAATATGAACAGTATAGGACAATCGAAACATTTAAAAAGGTTTTAAGGGTTTCGATTGGGTTAACTTTTTTCTTCTTTCATGTCCGGACAGTGAACGTGTGCCCATCCAGTTAATTTAAAGGTCCTCTGTGGATGCTCTAAGGCCGGATGTAGAATGCCCGCTTGATATAGTTTTCATGTGAGCGAAATACATCATCGGCATGCACCGGGAATACAAAGGAGAGGGTCCTATGCCAAGCAGTCAGCGTACCAATGACACGTCCCGGCCACTCCCTTTGCTGCCTGTAACCTCTCATCTTTCTATCCCTTCTCTGCCGGAGTCTCCTCTCCTGCCCCCTACCTGCCTCGTCGGGAGGGGACACGCCACACAGATCTCGGCGACTTGTCCTTCGTCTCGGTTCAGCCTTCAGCGGTGGAGTGTGAAAAAAGCCACGGCTCCGCTCCGTCCATGCATCCGGCGTTTTTTCACTGCACCGAAAAGCCCGAGGAATTTTGACCACTGTTTGGGAGTATACATACACACACACGACACACGGCGCACCCTTTCCGCAGCAGCACCACGGCATTCAACATCGACAAAAGCCACTCCCTTTCGCCGGGCGGGCCAGCCGGTCCTCCCTGCGACGCCTGTCTCCACGACTTGACCCGAGGTCCAGCACAGTGGCGAACTCTGAACTTCATTGAATCGCCCGCTGCCATGGAAGAAAGAAGCGCTACTACTGTAGAAACATTAACCGTAGGCGGATCATGGAGCAGGACATTAGTGATGGGCGGGCGGGAGGACGGGGGAGTGGAATGCAGCGCCGCCGACGCTCTGAAGCCGAATTACTCCTCCGATAAAAGGCGGCAGGAGGAGCTGGAATCGGCATGATGAGATCTCCAATCGCAAAGGCTGCCACCGCGCAGCGATCGAAGCATACGCCATGTCCCTGCCGTGTCCCCCCTACCCTACCGCCAGGCGCCAAAACAGCCGTCGTCGGCCGCGCGCGCTGACGCCATCCACGATCCAGCCGCGCGGCAACAGGCGACGGAAAAGCGCGGCCGCGTGTCGGCGTCTGGCCCGAGCACCACCACTACGCAGGAAGTCAGGAGGTGGAACACGGTCTTCCTTGGTTAGGCCTTCCCAGTGCTGTCCATCGACGGGTCCTGAACATGTCACATAAACAAAAAGACATGACATAATAATTAAGAAGAAAAAAGAGTATTTTGGTGATCCAGAAAGAACCAATGTCATGCACGAACCTAGGCAAACCACTTAAATAAAAGAAGATGACCAATGCACGAGAAAGTTTAGGTGCTAAATCATTAAATAGGATGAGCTTATAAACAACAAGTTAAGTATCTATGCATTGTGAAGTTGAGTTGATAAGCTATTTAATGCTCTTAACACCATATGTTAGCATCTTTGCATTGGAAGCAGCATTAATAATGTGTTAATAAGAGCAATTTCAATAATATGTCGATATGCGTGTTTTATCGGTTTGTTATCTGTTTGGATTGACCGAACGGATAGATATTTTTCTTTTTCGTTTTAGTCGTATGGATGGCCGATGCATTTTTACGGCGTCCACGCAAAAAAGAAATTGAAAACATGCGGCTGAAATAATTAATCATTAATGCGGGTTAACCGTCAAAATCCACTTAAGAATTAAATAAACAACAAAAAACATAAAAGCGTCCGCGCGCTGCCTAGCCACTTAAGAATTAAATAAACAACAAAAAACATAAAAGCGTCTGCACGCTGCCCTAAGCCTTGCCGTCGTCCTTGCCATCGTCGTCGCTGCGAGTGAGGTCGATGAAGGGTGACGGCGGCCCAGTCCACGGGAATGCACTCTCCCACGTCACTAACGCCACCTCCTCCTACGCCAGCTTCGGAGGCGGCATTGCTGCAGGTGCGCTCCTCGTCCTCCTGGTCGTGACACTTCTCCTCCCGCTCCTGCTCCCACTGCATCTGGCGCTCGCCATCGGCCTCGCTCCACCGCCAGCCAATGTTGTCAATGTTGCTTTCATCGCTACAGGTGGGCCGCCGCCATCCTTCATTGGTCCAGGCGTCCATGTGTACGGGAGGCGCATTCACCCACTCACGGACGACGTCGGTCCACGTGTACGTCTCCTCGGGTCAAGCGAGCGGCGGGGGCGTGCACTTACGCGTGGGCGTGCTGTCGGGCTTGTCCTTGGGCTCGAGGACAGGCCTTCCAATTGGTGGGGGGGTCCGACGCGTAGGCGGGGAGACGTCGATGCTCTAGTGTAAGGAGGGTGCGACGCCGGGACACCTCCTCTGTGTGCACCCATGGCACGGCTGGCACGGGGATACGATGTGGATCCAGATGCCAGCCGTGGGACATGTTTATATCCGAATACGGTAGCTGTTAGAGGTACTGCCAGTGCCAGCACGCTTGGTGCATCAGAATGTATAACCTCTCCCGTGGCCCGCCGCGTGGAGTAGTCGGCGGCGACAGAGGAGGAGGCGCACAGGAAGAGTTGTCGTCGAGGGTGAGTATCCCCTTGCCCTTGTCGAAGAAACTCATGGTTAGGGTTTTTGTGTCCCCAACGAGGGAGCGAACTTGGTCAGATGTGGACGGGGGAGAGGAAGTGAATAGGTCGGATCCCATGCACGCTTGCATAAAGGACGACGAACGGACACTTTCACACGTTGTCATGTGGCCCTGAGTTAGGTGGCCGCATTCTCTATGACCAATGCTGCTAGTTCGACGGTCAATAGATGAAGTTGTCGCGGACACCAAACGAACGCGTGATGTGGACGCAAGCAAATTCAGATCTGAAATGCGTTAGACAAATAACGAGCGGACGTTTTTTGAATTTGGATCAACGCATTGATGTGATGTTTTAATTTGTTTCTTAGACTAGTCACAATGAGAGTAACATAGATGTCATCTAAGCAAAAAATATGATGTGGCAACTAATTAATAAGAAGAGAAAGAAATTAAGTAACTTAGCATGTTATTATCCCTATGAGTAACATAACGCATACCAAGGCAAGATGAGTCTATAAGGTAATAAGTAAAAGGCTCAATGTTACTAACCATATGTTACTACCCATTATGAAGGTAGTAATTTAAATTAATAACATATGTATGTTACTACTCTATGTTACTCCTCGTTAGTCTTACCCAAGCCGACGCGCCAGGACCCTTTGGCTCGTCGCGTTGGAGTTACTCTACCACCGACCCATTGGTTTCCCGCCTCCTCCCTCTTAAACCCCCTCTCCCACCCTCTCATGGTGGCAGCGGAGCACGACGGTTCCACACAAACACAACGCTTCCACTGCCGATACGACGAGTGAGGACAGATGGCGAGGGACGAGGAGTGCTCCACGCCGGGAGCGCCGCGGAATGGGGCGACGGGCCGGAGCCACAGCGAGGCGGAGCGCAAGCGGAGGCAGCGCATCAACGCTCATCTCGCAACACTCCGCACGCTCCTCCCCTCGGCTTCCCGGGTACGTACCTACATCTACCTGCCTCCATGGACACGCACGAGGCTAGTGGTAGCTGGAGTTCAATTGGCATCGGTATACATACAGATGGACGCATTTCAGTGAGATGCATGGTTGTTCGCGTACGTTTGTGCAGATGGACAAGGCGGCGTTGCTGGGCGAGGTGGTGCGGCACGTGCGGGAGCTGCAGGGCAGGGCCAACGACGCGACGGAGGGCATGGCGGGCGTCGTTCCCGGGGAGACCGACGAGGTGGGCGTGGAGGAGGACGACTACCTCCGCGGACCGACGGACGACGTCGACGACGACCCCCGGTGGTGGCGGTGCGTCCGGGCATGGGTGTGCTGCGCCGACCGCCCGGGGCTCATGTCCGACCTGGGCCGCGCCGTGCGCTCCGTCCGCGGTGCGCGCCCCGTGCGCGCCGAGATTGCCACCGTCGGCGGGAGGACCCGGAGCGTCCTGGAGCTGGACCACGTCTGCCACGGAGCCGAGCCAGCCAACGACAGGGCGGTGGCGCTCTCCACCCTGCGCGCCGCGCTCCGCACCGTGCTGCTCAACCGGGAGGAGCTCCTCGCCACCGCCGCCGCCGTGGACGGATACAAGCGGCCGCGCCTCTCGCCGGTGCAGCAGCTCAGCTAGCCTAGCTGGCTGGCTAGCTACCCATGCAACGGAGAGGACAATACGGTGTACGGAGTACACGACATCGCCATGGTTGCCTGTTTCGTGTTGCTACAGGCCGACCTGCGTACGTACGTACGTGTCGTTTCGCCTGCCATGGTCGGTTCGTGTACTTGCAACCAGCAGCAGAAGGAGACCTGTCGGGTATACACTATGGCGGTGGTTGAATTTTGCAGCCTGCCTCGTGTGCTGCACTGTTGTGTTGTGTCGTGTTCTGTCCATCTGTAGTTCAGAACAGGCTGAGCAAGAATCGATCGCTCCTATTGCAGACCACCACTGCTTTGTTTTTCGCAAGATCAATATTACAGTTTATTTTAAGATAAGAGGGTTACAATCCAGAAGCATGTGATCGTCAATACACGGCGGTCCTTTGTCGAGCCACACACACGTGACATGCTCCGAGCAACTACACTTCGTTAGGCAATCTGTAACTTTATTTTGATACCTATAACTATTGACCATTAATAGCACTATTTCGTCTTCATAACTATCATTTCTGCGGCCCTGGCTCATGGCCCCGTAGCACAGACCTATTACTTCTATGAAAGATGCTCCTCCAAAAAAAAAAAAGCTGCTCAATACCTAAAAAAATGAAAGTTGCTCAAATTATAATAAAAAAATTTACGAAGACTAGTTTGAGATGAGAGCTTTGTAGATCAATAAACTGTGAGATGCATACAATCGTGTCTAAAAGCCCGGTTTAGCAATTTGTCTGGCAGTTGAAAAATAATTTTATCATATGTCGATTCTTCCTTTGTGTAAAGAGAGATAAGGGAGCAAGGAGTGCTAAAGCCTCCAAGCCCGAGACATGAAGGCTAAGAGCATCTCCACCCGTCCGATGAGGGAGTAGGGAGTGCTAAAGCCCCAAGCCCGAGACGGGAAGGCTAAGAGCATCTTCACCCGTCCCCCCAGAAAGCCCCCCAAGAACACCTTTTAATCGTTGGCGGACAAAAAAAGTCCCACTCGTGTCTTCAAGACCTTACTTTTCGTCGGATTGGGGCAATATTAGAGCCAGCACTCCCAGGCCATACCCAGCCCACCTGGGGGCACTTGGGGGCGTCAACGCTACTTTTTGCGTGCAAGTGGCCCACCATCAGTCACCCTCCTCTCCTTTCTTTTCTCTCTCCTCCGCACATGGCGCAAGAATCTCACAAAGGGCACGTGGCCGGTCGTAGAGCGCCCTGTCTAGTGGCTGGGAGCACAACGACTGAAAAAAAAGTCGCTTCGAAGCAAAATTTATGCCGATACAATTCCAAGTGGCGCAAAAAAGGCCACCTGGGAGGCTCAACGGCCGGAGATGCTCTAAGACCTACACGACGAGCAGTGGCGAAGCCACACATGCCATGTGCAGTCAATTGACTACACAGGTTTTTGCAAAAACTTCATACAGCAAGCAGAAATCATGGAAAAAATATATCATACATTTATATTTTGACTACACAATGCTAAATTGACTATACATGATATGATTCCTGGCACCGCCACTGACGACGAGGGAGAAGCAGAACAAGCAGGAGTCAGGAACGGAGCAACCGTTGCATTAGTGACGGGACCGAGTCCAAAGTTTGTCGAATCCAGGTGTGGGTGCAGGGAGCGGTGGTCAGCCTCATGACCCCCACCACAGAAGTGTGGCTTAGAAGGGGGAGGGGGAGACACGACGGAGGTGGTTCCTCAGACAAGCAATGTGGCTTAAGCATATTCCATTCACGTCACCCCACAAATTTAGGCGCATGGAAATATATACAACATGTTGTTGGCTTTAATATTGCTCTTATGGCACCACATTATTTCCACTTTGTGGTCTTGTGGTTTCATACTCCAGACTGTATTGTTTTGGAATTTTAGTAAGCAGAACTCTGCCGCCCATGCCCCCCTGCTGCTCCCTAGGCGACCCCGGGGGCGTCATCGCCCTCCGTCAAAGACCCCCCTCTCATGTGCCCGCTCGCGGCCGCTGTCGCCGGCACTATGCCGCGGTGCGGGCCCCCCTCCCTACCAAAAGGTGTCAGGGCGGCTCCTCCCTAAGGTGGCGACGACGACCCTCCTTCTTGGCTGGGGTGGGGGGGAGTGGTGGCTTGCAGCGCAGGCATGCCGGGACGCGGTGGCAATGGTGGTGCATCGCTCCGGTGGATCTTTGTCGCATCGGGCGTGGAGGTCACGGATCTAGGGTCCGTGCCCAGATCCCATGGTGCCGATGGCGGCCACGAAGGGCCATTGCGTGAGGCTGGCTGGCCAGGTTGCGGTGGCTCTGGCTGGCACCCACAGATCCGCAGCAGAGGTGGTGTGCCAGAAATCATGGACGGTCACGCGGCGGCGGCGCACTGGTGGGCTCGGCATGTAGTCGTGAAGGGTGTTGCTGTCCTGGGGCTCGCTGGAGGCGGGGGGCGGCATGCGAAGGTCGGGGCGGTGGCCCCGGGAGCATGGTCGCCGGTGACAATTTGGTGGCTAGCGTGGGGGCGTGGATTCAATCCTTGCGTGGATCTGGCCCTCCGGAGACGTTGTTGTGGTGCGAGGTGGGTTGCAGTGGTTTGTGCAACTGGTGGTGGTTGGTTGGCGGCGGCGAGCTGCCTTGCGTGCTTGGTCATGTGGCTTGGGCGAGGACGGTCGGCGTGCGGTCGGAGAATGTTTGCTGGACAGACTGCTATGACGATGGATTCTGTGAGCTCCAGGCGAAAGCCTAGCTCGACCTTGGTCGTTGCCGGCGTCGACGACGTCCTAGGACGTCGTTCCCTCCTTGGAGGCGTCATCGTGGAGCCCCTTCACCAACATTGTCACCTCGGTCTCGGGCTCTCTGGGTGAAAACCCAAGTTTCAACATTGGTCTGCGCAAGCATTGACGGCGTTCTCGTCGCCTCCCTCTTAGGGCCGACGCCTTGGAGGTCTGATCTTTCATCAGTTTGCGGTGGCTCGAGTGGCTTTGCAGATTCATCGTGGCCCAGGAGTGTGTGCGGCCTTGGGGCCCATGAGGAAGTTGAAGCGGCTGCTCCGGAGAACAGTGTTGTGGAGTGTTGAAACTGGTCGCGTGGGTGACAGCGTCGTCAGCTCAGGTGGAGCGTGGCCTTGAAGCCGATAGGGAAGTCGGAGCGGCAGCTCTAGTGAGCACGTATGTGTTGTGAAGTGTCCAATCTGGTCGAGTGGGTGGGCGACAGAGTCGTCGACTCGTGTGGAGTGCGGCCTTGCGGCCGGCGTGTGTGAGTTGTTGAGGTTTGTAAGCCAGAGTGATGGCTCCGGATCGTGTGGTGGGGTGGTGACTCGAGTCGTTTAGGCGATAGGAAAGTCGGCTCGTAAGGTACGCAAGCCCGGGGGCTGGTATATGTTTCGATGTATTGATTTTTGGTCATTTTTTTTTATAAACAGGCCAATTCTTTTCTTCTTAATGCAAAGGCAGAGCTCCTATTGATTTTCTTTTAAAAAAAACTCTGCCGACCGTCAGCTCAACCGCTTGACGAAAAACTTCCCAACTCCCTCATATGCACCACCGAAGTACACTGGGCGGTAGAACAACCAGACCAAGGACTTCAGATCAACCACCAGTGAGACCAAAGCTCTTTATCCAACAATCACATCTTGATACAAATAGCCCCAGTACCTTATAATCACAGAGCAAAATAAACATAGTAAGCCTGCCTAGCGCACGCACAGTCACTTTACCATGGCTCCCAGTGTCCACCATCTCCTTGCTTTGCTCCTAGCCTTCACAGCCTTCAATGGCAGCTACGCGGCGGCTCATCGTCTTTTGGACACGGCGGCTGCACCAGAGGCCACAGCAGCTCAGCCTTCTACACGGGAAGCTCCAACGACACTGCCTCCGATGCCTACAATTGTGGCAGTTCCAACCACATTGCCTCCAATGCCTTCCATTCCCGCAGTCCCGAAACTGACAATGCCGCCGATACCATTCATTCCTATCCCGAAGGTCGCCATGGCACCAAACGCCGCTGGCACGGTTCCATCTCTTCCGATTCCGGCGATCCGAACCACCATGCCGACCATTCCTACTTTGCCTGTTACCATGCCGCCAGTGCCCTCAATCCCATTTACCATTCCATCCATTCCGATCACCATACCAACAACGATACCTACCATTCCTGGGTTCCAGATGCCACCTATTCCATTCATGTCCCCACCTCCACAAACCACCAGCCCATGAAGGTCGTCGTAGCATCAGACTGCTACTCAGGGGGTTTGATTCGTACACATAGTTATTATCAGTGTGTTACATATAGTTATTATCAGTGTGTTTGTAATGTTTGTTCTGTTGGATGTTTACTGGCTTGAGTTTGGTGTTGATTGTAAATGCAGATAAGTTTTTGTACTGCCCTGTTTGTTAATAAAGCATTGCTTGGTTTGTTTAAGTTACTGCAAAGGATAAGAATCCTTAATTCCTTTTTTGAATGATAGCATGGTGTCAACTGTCAACAGAAAAGAATGACGACATCATTCTAAAATACCCTCATCTTGTTTGACAGAAAAGAGTGATACCACCTACCATGCTCGTCTTTTGTTTGACAGAAAGAAAAGACAGCATTTTCCTTTCAAAAAAATTAAACAAAGACGGCATGGCATTAACAAAATAAACACCAAGAAGAAGCAGGCATGGCGTGGTAATTTACCAAGACATGCTATATGGCAAGTATTAGGTAGATGTAAGCTTCAGTGTATCTGAACAGATCCTGTGGCTATCTCGGACTCGTAGGAGAAAAAATAAACACCAGACATGCAACAATGCAACAAGATACTCCTGGACTTCCAAACAATGAGAACAGAAAAAGGAAATGAAAAATATTCATTGAGCCATAGACGCAAGAGAAGATTTATTCATCAAACTGACACAATGAAGCAAGAGATACAAATAATGATAACGAACAAGGATAAATTATCATCAGAAATTTTCATAGCATAAGACAGCACTAACACACAACAACAAAATTTAGAAATGGACAACACTAAGTTCCATCCATTGTAACTTAAAAAAGATACATCATGTCAAGTTAACATATCTATAATATTGGGAGTGAACAGACCTCCTTGGAGGTGGATTTAGCATTCATCAAAGGCACTCCAGTATGGAGTTGAAATTACAGTGAGACTAGGGAGTAAATACTTCTGGTGACTACATGCCATTGAGCCGAGTGTAAAAGAAAACAGAATTAAAGGCTTGGAAGTACATATGATATATTTTTGGAAAGGTAAACAAGTTGCTTTAAGCCCACGTGAACTAATTTCCATTAAGCCATTGAGCCGAAACAAACATGGTGGGATTAGATTGTACAAATACTTACATTCAACAAACAGAAGCTATACTAGCTGCCAGTTAAACATTGAAACTGAACAATCAATCTTGTCCCCTCTGCTTATTGTAATAATTCAATTTTCCTGCTGCATGCTGAATTCACTGCGCTTCCAAGACTCTCAATTTTTTCATATTCTACTTTGAACATGACGACAACTGTACCATCTTTGCCAGTGTCATAGTCCTGTTTAATATCTTCCGCATGGAAGTGCTGCAGCTGTTCAAAGATTCAACGGTCAGGCTTCAGCAAATCATAACCACTCACCCGAAACAAACTATATTAGAACTTAGAAGTACATGAATAACCTCCAGAAGACACACAAGTATTGATTGCAATTAATTTACCAGTTACATTAGGCAATAAAATCAACAGAGCAAACAGCCGAACAATTCGATGTACTGTGAATATTTTTTCACTTTGTTGCATGCAAGTACTCAAACTAGATAAACAATGTTTCGGTATTTCAGCACAATGGGATTTATTGAGCTGACACCATACATGCAACATGACATACCCCACAAATGTTTATAATAGCAACTCTGTATTTATGATTTAATTAATTGCTCAAAATAAGTGTTGGTGTCTCCAGTACAAATATTTTGTGTACATGCTTGCGGTACCTGATTATAGACTGTGCCCAAGAGATCAAATGGTACTTCCATGCCCACACGAGCCTGAAATGAAAATACCCACCAAGTCAGAATTACACACAACTTCCTACTTCTTCAAATTATTGCATGAATCAGGCAAGAGCAGATGAACATAATTGAGCTTGATCACCTTGGGTTTCACAAGACAAGTAGGAGCATCTTTAAGGCACTCAGAAGCAACCCCACCATAAGCTCTGACCAGCCCGCCGGTTCCCAGTTTTATGCCTCCAAAATATCTTTAGCAATGTTTAAAGCACTAAATTAGTGTAAACTGTAAAGAGGTAATCACATTAACCATGTGTCCCACAAAAAGTAGCGAAATGTAAGTTCAACATCACTTATCTATAATTTCATTTCCACAATTCAATTAACTTACACAAAATTAAATACCAACAAATTGGTAAAATTATTGGTCATGACAAAAATTCATGAAAATGAAGGGCATTATTTGACAAAATAGTTACCTGATTACAACCACCATGACCATATCTATGCCAGATGAAATGATGGCAGAGTATATTGGCTTTCCAGCTGTGCTTGAAGGTTCTCCGTCGTCGTTATAACGGAATTGTTCTCCCACCTAACACATGAATGCAAAGACAACCTACCATTAACAATCATAGACATGGCATATGAGTAGCAGGCTTTATATAAAACCACAAACCTTGTAGGCCCAGCAATTATGGGTGGCACGAGGATCCTTGACCTATAACACAAAACCAAGTAGATCTTGTCAACAGAGTACACAGAAGTTCTGGTTTCAGGATGGACAAGTCATAAGTTTGCTAGTACGGTCCAAAATGCAAATACACTGATGTGCATGTATACAGCTGAAAGGCTAAGCCCACAGACATAACAAGCAACATATCAGGCGCAATGCTTATAAATCCTAGCCGAAAATCATACCATTAGAAGCAATAGATCGTGATTTCGTGAGTGAACCCGTTCAGCAATTAATCATCATGACAAGGATAACATTGCAGAGCATAATAACTTAACGAGTGGTTCAGGTGAGCAGAACATATTATTTACGAGCTAAACTAACGAGTTCTCTTGATAGAGGGCATTTGATTGGTACGCATCCTCGTCTGATGATGACCAGGCACAGAAAACAAACTGGATTGCTCCAACCTGCAATCAGGACTACCAAGAGCCTGCTGCAACTGGAGATCAGAGGCCAAGACCTCGCTGGAAAAGGAATCGAGTGGGAACGAGGAGGCGCACCTCGTTGAGAAAGGACATGGCGGCGCGCTCGTCGGGGACGGAGGCGGCGACTGCTATGAACTTGCTCCGCTTGATCTCGCGCTCGCAGCGGACGCGCCCCACGAGCGTCGTGTACGGGGTGGGGGCCGACGACGCGGAGGAGGAGGAGGAGGACATGGCGCGCGCGGCGGCGGTGGCCGAGCTGCCGCAGGAGCAGTTGCGGTGGACTGCGGCCGCGGGGTCGAGGCCGGGGAGCAGGAGGGGAATGGAGCGGAGGCGTGGGGATAGGCGCACGGCCGCCATGTCGCCGGGCGCCGTGGGCGAGTGGAAGTCCGTGGGTGTGGGTGGTATGGAATCGTCGCCCACGCTGTAAAGCTAATGGGCCAGCCCTAGAACGTGTGGCCCGGGAGCCCACGAAATGCTACCCGGGCCCGCCACAGTAGCGGCCGAAGGAGCTTGGAATTTTAATTCAAATGATCCTGAAACAAGGTTTTTTATTCAAATATAAATATATAGTAATAATTTATTAAAAAATAATTTTACAGAATAAATATTAAAAATTTGAGAAAAAAGTAATTAATCAGTGCTATCCATGCAGTAAAAATGTTTAATGTATATCTAAAAAGTGTTAATGTGTGTTTAAATTGTTTTTCATGTATTTATATAATGTTCATCGTGTATTTTCATAATAATTCTCATGTATTTATTAAAATATGATGTTTTTTAAAATATCATGTATTAGCAAGAAAAATAAAAAAAGAAGAAAACCGACTGGATTTTTTTTTTGAAAAAGTGAAAATGAAGTTAAAAAGTTGCTCAAACCCAGAAAGCACTTGGTAACGGAGACGCCGAACAGGGACGACACAATAGTTAGCCTTCGTATGTGTTACTGAATAAAAAATACCATGTTGCCCACACGTATCTTGGAGTGAAGTTTCATGTGGTGATGAATAGGGGTACAAGAGGGCATCCCGCATAGTCCCACATAAATAGGAAATTAGTTCAAACCAAGCTAAATCCTAGCTGGAAAGTTATAACTAATACATGACTGTGAAGCGGGACGGGACGGACGCCGCTCTGCACCCCTAGTGGTGAATACTCAAAGGATAGGGTTGTGGTGTGACGTAAACACGTCTTACAGTTGAAATTCCCTTTCCCTCCTTTTCTTGTTAGTAGTATTTTCTATTCTTGCTTGAGCTTGAAGCAAAATGTCCTTGATTTGCCTAACAAGGGCATGTGGATCAAGAATTTTGAGATGTGGCCGGTCATTGTTCGGGGATGTTTAAGGGATCGGATTAGATATGTGCGGTTGTAGATGCGCTAAAGAGCGCACTCCACTGATTTGTAAGCCCTCTCGATACACAAGCAAAGAAACAACATCTGGAGTGGGGGATTAAACTGACGCTGGTGGCTCCAATATGGGTAAACTGCCTCGCCATAGCTCATGAAGTGACCGGACTGTTCTAACCCCTGGACAAACAACCTAGAAGCTCAGCCTTAGCTCCGATATCAACAATCACCCATCGAAACCCTTGGATTAGAGAACAGACAGAAGTCTGTTGGCATTTCAACCTTTATTCTCCGGTTTAGTTGTTTTGGAGGATTAGTTTATTTGATACCCAATCTTTATAATTTTCAAGTCATTGCTTCTACTTGCGTCATCTTAGAGCATCTCCAACATGCGCGCTATATCAGCGCCGCGCCGCAAATGTGACCATTATACCGCGCGCGCAATCGCTTTTGGCGCTCCAGCGGGCACGCAATAAACGCGAGCGTGGTATAAAGAGTTGGGCGCGCCCTCCGAATAGGCATCGCGCGCTGTTAATTTGGGGCGCCCGCTTCCGCGCGCCGCACTCGAGCGCTCGCGCCTCGCACGCCTTCCGCCGCGCCACCTTCGCCCGCCCGCGCCGCCGCCGCCGCCACCGACCCTATGGACGCCTCCGCCGTCGACCCCCTCATCCCCTCCTACTCCCGCGACCCCTCGGTCGTCGCCGCCGCCGCGTCCGCCGTCGCAAACCCTAGCGCGAGGAGCTTTGGCAATGCCTCTGCTGAAGCTCCTCCAAGCACCCTCGTCACGCGCGGCCTTTTCATGCCGCCATCTATGACCTCGGCGGCCGGTGGCGGCGCGCCGGTGCCCGCCATGAAGCCACGTGACCATCTCCCAAATGCGGCGCGGCCAAAGAAGATTTCGGCGAAGAAGAAGAAGGCGGCGGACGGCTCTGGCTCCTCGAAGCCGTCGAGGAAGAAGCTTGCAGGGCGTTCGACGGGCGCGGCGGCTACCGAAGCGCCGGCGAGCTCACTTGTTGAACCGGAGGCCGACGCGGACAACGTGTTCGAGGAAATGCCCCAAAGGTATAAAATCCTGTCAACTTTTTTGTTCTTGCATTTTGTTGATATATATACATATAGATAGCTTATTTGCTTCGTTGTATAATACTTTGTAGTGTCAACGATGATGCATATATGTCAACTATGGGTGTTGGCTCCAACAATTGGTCTCAAACCAATGACTATGAGTTTGAGGTGGACGAGGATGGTGAGGGCATTGTCGACGCACCGAAAGGAAGAGCAGGCAACTACAACACTAAAGAAGACATCTTGATATGCAATACTTGGTTGCATGTGTCGAGGGATCCATCCGTTGGAGGTGATCAAAGTAGAGATGCTTATTGGCGCCGGATGAAGGAGTACTTTGATCTACACAACAAGAGTGGAATTGACCGCACCTGACGATCTCTTCGCTCCCGGTGGTCGACAATCAACAAAGATTGTCAAATGTGGGCGGCCGCACTTAAGTCGGTTGACAAGTTGAACCCAAGTGGCACTAATGAAGACGATAGGGTAAGAAGAATTTCATCCATGTTCATCATTTCATCCATGTCCATGTTCATCCATGTTCCTTGTTCATCATGCAAGTTGAACCCATATGCTAACTTGTTTTTTTATGTAGCTCAACATTGCACAAAACTTGTTCAGAGGAGAGGACAAGAAGAGTAATAGCAAGAAAGGGAAGATCACGAAGGGGAGAACATTTACCATGGCTCATTGCTATGATGTTTTGAAGGATTATGAGAAATGGAAGAAGCGTGAGGACATGGATGATTTGAATTTGGGCAACAAACTCAAGCGCACCATTGATTTGGAGGATGATGATGAGGAAGCATCAAGTGATGACAGCAAGAGAAGCCCTACACCAAACTTGGTTTCATACTCGAAGCCAAAATGACCGGATGGTACCAAGAAAGATGCCAAAGAAAAGAAGAAGAAGAAAGAAGATGACGGGCTCAAAATTGCCATGGACGCTATTGTGAAGGCAAGAAAGGAAGCGAACGAGGCAAGGAAGATGGCAAGGAGCCTAGATGCCGTGGCCGAGGAGAGGAGGTTGGCGATCGAGGAGAGGAGGGTGGCGGCCGAGGAGAGGAAGGTGGCATCGGAGGAGAGGAAGGTGGCCATGGAGGAGAGATCTAGGTTGTTGGAGTGGGAGAAGCACTTGTTCTTCATGGACACATCTACACTCGATGAGGCTCAAAAGGAGTATGTCAATCTTGCCCGTCAAGAAGTCTTGATCCAAAAAAGAGCCGGCATGGGTGGCGGTGGCCTTGGCGGCATGGGAGGCGCTGGCCTTGGCGGGATGGGCGGCATAGGTGGCTTCGGAGCTACCATGGGCGGCATGGGTTCCATGGATGGCTTCGGAGTACCTTCGGGCGGCATGCAGACCATGGGAGGCATGGGTGGCTTCGGAGTACCTCCGGGCGACATGGGAGGCATGAGTTTTGCGTCTCTCATAGGAGGCATGGGAGCACCTCCGGACGGCGTTGGCGGAATGTCTTCCGGTGTGCCTCATCACACACCTTCGCATGAAGATGCGGCACGCGGCAATGAAGAGGAGGAAGGAACGTCTACGAATGAAGATGATGAAACCGATGATGAGGAAGATGAAGATGAAGATGAAGATGAAGACGAGGACGAGGCTTGAATGTTGATGGGCAATTCGTTGGTTTGAACTTTTGTGTCATGAACTTGTGGTCATAAATTTAAACTTGTGGGCATGTACTTTTGTGTCATGAACTTGTTTGTGCGATTTGCCATGTCTTTGTTTTGATTCTTGAAATTCAATTTGTGTCAAAATTGAAACATATGGCAAGTACCGGCTGCTCGCGCGCTGCATTTTTTGGCGCCTGCTGGAGCGACTCGCGCGCGCTATAATTTGCCGCGGCTGCTGGAGCAAGCGCGCTGCGCCGTGATAAAATAGGCCAACCGCGCGCTAACTAGGTTTTTAGCGCGCCGCGAGTTGGGCGCATGTTGAAGATGCTCTTATGGCCCTGAAGCGGTGTAAGTAAGGCATGCCGTGTTGGATCAAAGATCAACGACGATAACTCAGCAAAGTGAATTGAAGTGGTACTTAACTGAGGAAATGAGACACTTTCACAGATTCAGGGGCATTGTGGTTAGGTTTTGTACTGTATGTGAACAAATGAGAAAACGAGCACAAGATAATCGACGCCAAAAGCAAACTCACAAGGTTATATTTTACGCTGAATAATGTTGGCAAAAAGAAGTCGTTATGCACAGAATAACTGTAATAATGTCCAAATTAAAGTCGTAGCCTGAACATTCATTCTACCAATTTGTGGGTACAGACTGATAGTCTGAGAACAATCTCCGCCTGATCGGTTCATATGCCGATAGATCCACCCTTTCAGCTCAAATTAACCAACTGATGAGCCAACTGGACTAGCGGTTCCTCATGTACACTCGACAAGAGACCACCACCGCCGGCACGAAAACGCAAGCGGAGACGAGAACTGCATGGCAGACCTGCGATGAGCGCTGCTGCCTCTTGAGCCATCCGGGTGTCCTCCGCGGATTGGTCCGCACCACCTGATTGCAACAGATAGCCAACAAGTACTCCTTTCGTCCGGAAAAACTTGTCCTCAAAATGGATGTATCTAGATTTATTTTAATTATAGATACATCCATTTTATTAGTTTTGAGGACAAGTTTTTTCGAACGAAGAGAGTATAAGATATCAGAAGTATATATGGGCGTTTCAGAGCACTATTGATGACTGCATATGCATCACCCCATCTCAACACAAGCCCTTGGGTATCAACCAACGAAGATGAAAAGACAAGTGAAAGAGTTTATTATTCAGCACAAGCCTAACTAGGCGAATTATGAAAGAAGCAAACGTGAAAATACTGCATGTGCAGATAAGTTTATACACATTGTGTCGATGAGTTGGGATAGTGGTGATGCCAAAGGCAAGAATTATGGGCTTTAGACATAATTAAACATGCATGCTCTTTAATTTGAAGGATTCTCAAACATAGTTACCTATCCAGTATTCGAAAGATTCTCAAAACATGCGAATGTTTGGAATCTTTTTTGTTTGAAATGATATTTGAAATCTATTGATACTCTACCTTACATCATATCAAATAAAAGAAGTGAAAAAATTACGAAGAATTTCATGTTGGCCCACCGCTGGCTGGGGCGGTACCCCTCTTTTCGAAAAAAGGAAGAAAATTTTACTTAAGAATCAATAACCCTCTAAAATGTCAAAATTCCTCTAAAATGCCCTCTTTCTCTATACTATCGTAAACTTCATATGTGTATGAGTAAAATTAGTGGTGTTTCTGAAAGACCGACCTTGCAACCAAACATGTCCAACCCATCAAATCGCCACTGAGCTTGGTGGAAAAGGTGAAGAATTAATGAATTAATCGCCACCTTCAGCTTCAGCAAGTTGTGCAATGGATACACTAGTGGTTTTAAAACTCAAATATCTTTTAACACAGATTAATGCATTACACGAAAAATCAGTTCTTCTTATGTAAACTACTCTTACCTGTGTCAACGGCAAATTTTCTTGTAAAATGTCTGATATAACCTCCAGGCAGCTTGTCACACTAGTAGAAAACAGGGCGTTGGTTCAGGCCGGGCCAACCCATTAGTCCCGGTTCAGTCACGGACCGGGACCAATGGAGGCAACGGTCCCGGTTCGTGAGGCCAGGGGGCCGGGCGGGCTACGTGGGGCATTGGTCCCGGTTCGTCTGGAACCTTTGGTCCCAGTTCCAGGCACGAACCGGGACCAATGTGCCTTGTTCCTGGCCCACAACCATCGGTCCCGGTTCGTGGCTGGATCCGGGACCAAAGGGGGTCCTTTAGTCCCGGTTCCAGCCATGAACCGGGACCAATGAGATGCCTATACATATACCCCCTCGCCGACGAGCAGAGCACTCCACACTGTTCTGTTTTTTTGGCCGGCGAGGGAAGAGCTTTGTGGTGCTCTAGCTCACCTCCTATGCACATGAGGTGTTTGATGAAATGCCCAAGCTAAACTTAAGCTTTTTCCTCTCGAAGCTCCTTGTACAAACTCCATTTTCGTCAAGATTTGTCTAGGTTTGGCGGTCCGTCCTGTCCCGTCCCCATCCTGAAACCGCCGTCGATCGCCCGCGCGTGGTGAGCCTCTTGATCTTATCTTCTTGCTAAAAGAAAATATACTTACTCATAATGGTTTTTATTGTACTTCGGCTAAAAGAAAATATACTTACTCGTAATGATCTTGTCTAGGTTTGGTCATTATTGTACTTTGGCTTTAATATGATGATGACTTTCTATTAATTTGGTCACTTCTATTCATGATATGTTGTAATAGTATTTAATACACTTTATTATATAACGCACGCGGATGAACCGGCAATGGATGTACGGTGACCGACACACCTCCGAGTATATTAAGGGCCTGCATAATTTTCTCGAAGAGGCTGAGACAAACAAGCAAAATGGTTTTATGCCTTGTCCATGTACTGTCTGTGAGAATATGAAGTCTTTCTCCAACTCTAAAACCCTTCACTTCCACTTGCTTCAGAAGGGTTTTATGCCACACTATAATGTTTGGACCAAGAACGGAGAAAGAGGGATTATGATGGAAGACAACGAAGAAGAAGAGGATGACGACAACTACCCTCCCACTGAATACGGTGATGCTGCAATGGGGGAAGCTGAAGATCAAGAAGAACTAGACGATGTGCCCGATGATGATCTTTGCCGGGTCATTGTTGATGCACAGAGAGAATGCGAAAGTGAAAGGGAGAAGTTGAAGTCCGATCGCATGTTAGAGGATCACAAAACAGGGTTGTACCCAAATTGCGAAGATGACAACAAAAAGCTCGGTACCACACTGGAATTGCTGTAATGGAAGCCAGACAATGGTGTATCTGACAAGGGATTTAGTTCACTACTGAAAATAATGAAGAAGAAGCTTCCAAAGGATAACGAATTGCCCGACAGTACGTACGCAACAAAGAAGGTTGTATGCCCTCTAGGATTAGAGGTGCGGAAGATACATGCATGCCCTAATGATTGCATCCTCTACCGCGGTGAGTACGAGGGACGGAACGCATGCCCGGTATGCGGTGCATTGCGGTATAAGATCAGAAGAGATGACCCTGGTGATGTTGAGGGCCAGCGCACCGGGAAGAGGGTTCCTGCAAGGTCATGTGGTATGCTCCTATAATACCACGGTTGAAACATCTGTTCAGAAACAAAAAGCATGACGAGTTGATGCAATGGCACACAAAAGACCATAAGAAAGACGGGAAGTTGAGAGCACCCGCTGACGGGTCGCAGTGGAGAAAGATCGAGAGAAAGTGGAGCGACTTTATAGGTGACCCGAGGAACGTATGGTTTGGTTTAAGTGCAGATGGCGTTAATCCTTTTGGGGAGCAGAGCAGCCAGCATAGCACATGGCCTGTGACTCTATGTATGTATAATCTTCCTCCTTGGTTGTGCATGAAGCGGAAGTTCATTATGATGCCAGTGCTCATCCAAGGCCCTAAGAAACCCGACAATGACATTAATGTGTACCTAAGGCCATTAGTTGATGAACTTTTACAGCTATGGAATGGAAGAGGTGTACGTGTGTGGGATGGGAACGAACAGGAGGAATTTGACCTACATGCGTTGCTGTTTGTAACCATCAACGATTGGCCTGCTCTCATCAACGATTGGACAAACAAACAAGGGATACCACGCATGCACACACTGTTTAGATGACACCGACAGTATATATTTGGATAAATGCAGGAAGAATCTGTACCTGGGGCATTGTCAATTTCTTTCGACCAACCATCAGTGTCGAAAGAAAGGAAAATATTTAAAAGGTGAGGCAGATCACCGGAAGAAGCCCGCCCTCCGTACTGGTGATCACATACTTGATATGGTCAATGATTTACAAGTAATATTTGGAAAGGGTCCTGGCAAACTATCTGTTCCGAATGATGCTGACAAATGCGCACCCATGTGGAAGAAGAAATCTATATTTTGGGACCTACCCTATTGGAAAGACCTAGAGGTCCGCTCTGCAATCGATGTGGTGCACGTGACGAAGAATCTTTGCGTGAACCTGCTAGGCTTCTTGGGAGTGTATGGGAAGACAAAAGATACACCGGAGGCACGGGAGGAACAACAACGTGTGCATGAAAAAGACGGCATGCATCCAAAGTAGTATGAAGGTCCTGCCAGCTATGCTCTTACCAAAGAAGAGAAGGAAATATTCTTTGAATGCCTGCTTAGTATGAAGGTCCCGTATGGTTTCTCGTCGAATATAAAGGGAATAATAAATATGGCAGAGAAAAAGTTCCAGAACCTAAAGTCTCATGACTACCACATGATTATGACGCAACTGCTGCCGGTTGCATTGAGGGGGCTTCTACCGGAAAACGTTCGATTAGCCATTTTGAAGCTATGTGCATTCCTCATGCAATCTCTCAGAAGGTGATCGATCCAGAAATCCTGCCAAGGTTAAGGAGTGATTTGGTGCAATGTCTTGTTAGTTTCAAGATGGTGTTCCCACCGTCCTTCTTCAATATCATGACGCATGTCCTAGTTCATCTAGTCGACGAGATTGTCGTTCTGGGCCCTGTATTTCTACACAATATGTTCCCCTTTGAGAGGTTCATGGGAGTCTTAAATAAATATGTTCGTAACCGCGCTAGGACAGAAGCAAGTGTGACATCCCAAGTGATGTCCCTACCCTTATTTGCCATGTAACCCATTGTATGACCTTGTGATGTGAGATATGCTTGGAGTTGAACCTTGTCATTCATGTGTTGTTGGCATTCATGCATCATATCATCCATCATCATCTTGCATCATTCTCATTTCTTCCATGTTGCCATGATTGGTCTTGGTGCTTGCTTGATGAGTGGTAGTGAGCATGTGATTGTGGTGTTGGTGTGACATGCTTGTATGTGTGGTGGAGCATGTGGGAAACCCTCTCCTTTCCCCTCTCTTCCCCTTTCAATTTTGCTCTCAAATCCCTTCTTTCTAATTAAGTGTTTCCTCAGATTCAAAGTTGTATTAAAATCCTTTTAAAAATGTTCATAAGGTGGCCCTAATGTTCTTAGGAATATTGAGGGTGATACTTTTGTTATTTGAAAACAAATGGGTTTTTGGATCTGTTTTAAACAGGGGCTGATTTAATTAATTAATAAAAAATAACCTTCTATAAATCAACTTCTTATTTTATTTAATATGGGCATTATTTCTCCTCCACAAAACTATTTTTTATTTTCTCCAAAAGCTTTTCCTTTCTCTGGTTTTCTTATTTCTTCTTTCTCTGTTTATTTTAAAAGAAAAGGCTTGTTTTTTTGTCGAGAGAGAGAGAGTACCGAGTGGGCCGGCCACTAGGCCCAGCCCAGGGGAACAAGACGGCTACCTGCTCCCCCCGTCTCCCTCCGTCAGCGCTGAGTGTGTGAGAGAGCAGAGAGCGCGCGCCGTCGCCGTCCGGTCGCCGTTAGCAGCTCCAAACATCGAGGCAAGCCCCCCTATTTATGCGCGCATCCCTAGGGTTCTCCTATTCCCTCTCCGCCGCTGCCATCTCTTCTTCCTCCTCCCTCTTCCTTCTTCCTCCCCTTCTTTGTCACAGAACGCGTCCAGGTAGGAGCAGAGGTTCAGTGAGGGAGCGCGTCGTTCGTCCTCACCGTCGTCGCCTCCGGTGGGGCTCATCACCGTTGGAGATGGCGAGAAGTCCCCTGGAGCCGTCCGCGTCCCAATCCCGGCGCTAGGAGCGTCCCGAAGGCCCTCTTCGTCCTCCCCGTCGCCGGAGCGAACCAGACTCTCCTCTTCATCGCCGCCGCGTCCCCGAGCCACTCCGTCCCCTTCGTCACCATTGATCGTGCCCCCAAACCTCCGAAAATCCCGAGGTGAGCAGCCGTTCATCGCTGGCCCCCTTTTCCTTGCCGTAGCTCGTAGGAGCTCATCGCCGTGCAAGGTCGCCGTCGGTGGATCCGCGAGCACCTGCTGCTCGCGTCCTTCCTCCTCACCGCGAGGTGAGCCCGGGAATGGATCCCCCGTGCATCACGCAGTCCCCGCCGCGTCTTGCCTTCGTCGGAGATGCCCTATAGCCGTCATGAGGTCGCCGGAGTTGCCGCACCATTGCTCTATCGCTGGTGCTCAGTTGGGGTTCAGTTTCCTCAGGTTAGGTGCTCGTGTGTGTATAAGAGGGCCGAGGCGCCTATACTAGTTAAGGATCGAGCCGGTAGCAGAGTGGTAGTGTGCGCGCGTGTAAGCAGAGAGGTTGTGGGTTCGATCCCCAGCCCGCGTGGGTTTTTCTTTTTTTTCATTGGTGGATTTGCGTGTCCCGTGTTTGGATCCGGTGCGGGACGCGGATCCCGTGCAGTGTGTGTGTGTGCGGCGCGCCAGGATCGGCTGTGGTGGCCAGATCCGTGTGTCTGTGTGTGTTTGTGTGTGTTTTGACATGTGTGTGTATTCTTATACACACATATATGTATGTATGTTTGTATGTAGTGTGTGTGGTGTGTGAGTGTGTGTGTGTGTGTGTAAGTTTTACCCACACACTTGTGTTTGTAGTGTGGGTATGTATGTATGTTGTGTGTATGTATGTTTTGTGTGGGTGTGCTAGGTGCACCCACATGTGTGTGTTGGTGTGTATATGCCTAGGTGCATATACACACATGAGTGTGTGTGTTTGTGTGTGTGTGTGTATGTGCATATACCCACATCTAGGGTGCGCAGAGAGTGTGTGTGTGTTTGATTGCACATGCTCTTGTGGTGAGAGCAAGGTGTGTGTGTGTGTGTATGCACTAGGTGTATATGTATGTATATGTGAGTGTATGTAGGATTGCATGTGTTTGTGTGGTTGTGAGAGCATATGTGTGTATGTGCTTTGCACATATTCACATGTGAGTGGTAAGGGTGTGATCCACTTATACCTCTCTCATGAGCATAGGGGTTCCATGTGTAGTTACCTATTTGATCACATGAGCATGATTTCCACTCTAGCTAGTTTCATCCTTGTTTCATATTGCATGCCATGCTAACATGTCCCTAGGGTGTTATTTGTGCATTTCCAACTTGTATGCATAGGTCCCATGTCATTATTTTAGCTTTTCATCATGTCACTTGATTGCCATAAGTCATACATGGGAGTAAGGGTCAAAATTCGACCCCCCTTTACTCCCTCATGTTTCATGAAAGCATATATGTATGAGTAATGATTTTGGGGTGTTTTCAACCCCTCTATGCATCTGTGAAGTCAGATTTGACTTTGGGGCAACTTGACAAAAGTGCATTTTTTATGCTGTGATGCCCTTTTGTCTTTTTCATATGAATTAATCTATGCATGCTTTGGAGTTCTTGTCAACATAAGATTGCTTTTTAAAGTTGGTGTAAACATCCATGCATTTTTGTTAATTGTGCTAAGTATCCAGATCAGTGGGAACCATGCTGTTTATACAGCTACTTTCTGTTTCTGTCCAGCTAGCCTGAAAATGGCCAAGTCTGGAGAATCTGCTGTTATTGTTTTGCTTTGGAGATCAGGGTGTAGCTAGTGTTGTGTTGGGTTTCTGACCATGGTCAGTGTTAGGTATTTGAAGTAGATATTGTCATCTACCATCCTGTTAATTTTCATGCCATTTGGAGCTTCCTAGAATATTTATCCAGTGCTGTTAACTTGCTACTTTATTAAGCCAGATTCCAGAAAACTGGAATTTTCACCAAGTCCCTAAAAATCTGTTTCATCATGCTTACTTGCCAGCTCCATGCATAGTGCTGTGTTGCTCTTTTGGTTATTGTATATTTGGATGAATTGATGTAGGTGTTGTGTAGAACCTTTTCATGTCTTGCTTGTGGCTGTAGAGTTCCTGTAGCATTAGTTGTGAGCTTTTCAAAATGCTATGTTGCTGTTTTGTGGCAGTTTGAGTGTTATGATGTTTTGGGTGTTGTGGGAGCTATACTCCATGGAATGGAGTGATTTTTGAGTCTATTGTGATTGGTTTTCATCACCTATCCAGTGGCTACCTTGGGATGCCAAGAATTAGCCCAGGTATTTGGTGGTCTTGAGTTTTGCCTTCGTACCTTGTCGTGAGCGTATCTCGAGAACCGTAGCTCCGTTTCTCGCGATCTTTATATGCATTTCCATCGATTTTTCATGATGCATCCATATTTGCCATGTTCATGCATGTCTAAATAACTTAACATGAGGTTCTGTCCAGATTCATTAATCACCACCTTTGCATGTGAAACTTGACTAGAATTGGATTGCCATGTATAATCTCATTAAAATGATCATGCATAATCTTGGTTGTGCATTGCACCTTGTTTGGTTATTTATTTTCTGTTTCTCTTGGGTAGATGCGAGTGTCGAATCTGAGTTGGAGGAACCTAGAGAGTACCACTACGAGGATCCCGCTACTTGTTCCGCTGAAGACCCAACAGGCAAGATGATCGTACCCGGATCCCAATACTATCCTTGCTTGCTAGTTTTCTCGTTCTTACCGTTACAATTGCGCTACCTACCACATGATATCAGCCCCATGTTACCATGACAGCCTCTAACCTCCACATCCTAGCAAACCGTTGATTGGCTAAGTTACCGCTGCTCAACCCCTCTTATAGCGTTCTTAGTTGCAGGTTGTTCCATGTGATAACATGGATTGGATATCACAATAAAATTCTGTAATTTAAATTAATGCACTTATATATCTGGTATTGGTGGAAGGCTTGGCCTTTTGCTAAGTAATTTGTTCCGCTCGTACCCTCATTAGTTCCTTGTTACCGGTGTTATGTTTCCATATTTTGCGCTCCTAACACGCTTGGGGTTGTTATGGGGACCCCCTTGTTGTCACGGCCAAGATGCGGTCCTATCCTAATTTGGGCACGAGGGCCTCGACAGGGATAGAAGCGCATCTCGATGCGTTCGCAAGAATGGAGATCATTACAAGTACATGTACAGAAGAGATGAGTATATGGAGTTGGCTTACACTCGCCACAAGCTACATCAGAGTCACAACAATATAGTACATCTCAAACACCATACATAAGAGCAGGGTCCGACTACGGACGAAACCAAACGATAAAATTGTTGGGAGACGTAGTAGTAAATCAAAATTTTCCTACGTGTCACCAAGACCTATCTATGGAGAAACTAGCAAACGAGCGGGGAGAGATTGGATCTTCATACCTTTTAAGATCGCTAAGCGGAAGCGTTGCTAGAAGGCGGTTGATGGAGTCGTACTCGCAGCGATTCAGATCGCGGTGGAATCCGATCTAAGCACCGAACAACGGTGCCTCCACGTTCAACACACGTGCAGCCCGGTGACGTCTCCTACGCCTTGATCCAGCAAGGAGGAAGGAGAGCTTGGGGAAGAGCTCCAACAGCAGCACGACGACGTGGTGGTGGTGGGGTAACAAGGTATCCCGGCAGGGCTTCGCCAAGCGCTGCGGAGGAGGAAGAAGAGAGGTAGGGCTTCGACGTGAGAGAGAGAGAGTTCAGATCTGTTCTCAAGAGGCAAAACCCTTGGATATATATAGGAGGAGGGAGAGGTAGGGCTGGCTTGGCCCCTCCTCCAAGGAGGAGAGGTTCGGCCGAACCAAAGGGATAGAGTCCACCTCCCACAAGGGAGGTGGACTCCTCTTTTAAAACCCTTTAGCCCTTATCTCTAGATCCCTATGCACATGGGCCTTTAGCAAAAGTATTTCCCAGCACAATAAGGGCTAGCACACTTTATCTAACAGCCCATGAGGTCCTTTGGTCGTCACACCCCTCCCGGGGTCCTCCGGCACCCTCCCGGCACTCCCGGTACAATACTGATGAGCCCGAAAACTTTCCGGTGACCAAAACTGGACTTCCTATATATCAATCTTTACCTATGGACCATTCCGGAGCTCCTCGTGACGTCCTGGATCTCATCCGGGACTCCTAACAACCTTCGGTAATCACGTATACCATTTCCCTATAACCCTAGCGTCATCGAACCTTAAGTGTGTAGACCCGACGGGTTCGGGAGACACGTAGACATGACCAAGACACCTCTCTGGTCAATAACCAACAGCGTGATCTGGATACCCATGTTGGCTCCCACGTACTCCACGATGATCTCATCGGATGAACCACGATGTCAGGGATTCAATCAACCCCGTATACAATTCCCTTTGTCTATCGGTATGGTACTTGCCCGAGATTCGATCGTCGGTATCCCTATACCTTGTTCAATCGCGTTACCGGCAAGTCTCTTTACTCGTTCTGTAATACATCATCCCGTGGCTAACTCCTTAGTCACATTGAGCTCATTATGATGATGTCTTACCGAGTGGGCCCAGAGATACCTCTCCGTCACACGAAGTGACAAATCCCAGTCTCGATTCGTGTCAACCCAATAGACACTTTCGGAGATACCCGTAGTGTATCTTTATAGCCACCTAGTTACGTTGTGACGTTTGGCACACCCAAAGCATTCCTATGGTATCCGGGAGTTACACAATCTCATGGTCTAAGGAAACGATACTTGACATTGAAAAGCTTTAGCAAACGAACTACACGATCTTGTGCTATGCTTAGGATTGGGTCTTGTCCATCACATCATTCTCCTAATGATGTGATCCCGTTATCAATGACATCCAATGTCCATGGTCATGAAACCGTGACCATCTATTGATCAACGAGCTAGCCAACTAGAGGCTCACTAGGGACATGTTGTGGTCTATGTATTCACACATGTATTACAGTTTCCGGTTAACACAATTGTAGCATGAATAATAGACAATTATCATGAACTAGGAAATACAATAATAACCATTTTATTATTGCCTCTAGGGCATATTTCCAACAGTCTCCCACTTGCACTAGAGTCAATAATCTAGTTACATTGTGATGAATCGAACACCCATAGCATTCTGGTGTTGATCATGTTTTGCTCGTGAGAGAGGTTTAGTCAACGGATCTGCGACATTCAGATCCATATGCACTTTACAAATATCTATATCTCCCTCCTAAATGTAATCACGGATGGAGTTGAAGCGGCGCTTGATGTGTCTTGTCTTCTTGTGAAACCTGGGCTCCATCGCAAGGGCAATAGCTCCAGTGTTGTCACGGAGTAGAGTCATCGGGCCCGACGCATTTGGAATCACTCCTAGGTTGGTGATGAACTCGTTCATCCAAACTCCCTCCTTCGCTGCTTCAGAAGCAGCTATGTACTCCGCTTCACATGTAGATGCCACCACGACGCTTTGCTTGCTGCTGCTCCAGCTGACTGCCCCTCCATTCAAAATATACACGTATCCGGTTTGCGACTTGGAGTCGTCCGGATCTGTGTCGAAGCTAGCGTCAATGTAACCCTTTACGATGAGCTCTTCGGCACCTCCATATACGAGAAACATGTCCTTTGTCCTTTTCAGGTACTTTAGGGTATTCTTGACCGCTGTCCAGTGTTCCGCTCCGGGATCACTTTGGTACCTCCCTACCAAACTTATGGCAAGGTTCACATCAGGTCTGGTACACAGCATGGCATACATGATAGAGCGTATGGATGAAGCATAGGGGATGGCACTCATCTCTTCTCTATCCTTTGCCGTGGTCGGGCATTGAGTCGTACTCAATCTCACACCTTGCAACACAGGCAAGAACCCCTTCTTGGACTGATCCATATTGAACTTCTTCAATATCTTTTCAAGGTATGTGCTTTGTGAAAGACCAATGAGGTGTTTTGATCTATCTCTATAGATCTTAATACCTAATATGTAAGCAGCTTCTCCAAGGTCCTTCATTGAAAAACACTTATTCAAGTAGACCTTTATACTTTCCAAGAGTTCTATATTATTTCCCATTATGAGCATGTCATCCACATACAGTATAAGAAATGCTATAGAGCTCCCACTCACTTTCTTGTAAATACAGGGTTCTCCATAAACCTGTACAAACCCAAACGCTTTAATCACCTCATTAAAGCGAATGTTCCAACTCCGAGATGCTTGCACCAGCCCATAGATGGAGCGCTAGAGCTTGCACACTTTGTTAGCATCCTTAGGATCGACAAAACCTTCCGGCTGCATCATATACAGTTCTTCCTTGAGGAAGCCATTAAGGAATGCCGTTTTGACGTCCATTTGCCAGATCTCATAATCATAAAATGCGGCAACTGCTAACATGATTCGGACAGACTTTAGCATCGCTACGGGTGAGAAAGTCTCATCGTAGTCAACTCCTTGAACTTGTCGATAACCCTTAGCGACAAGTCGAGCCTTATAGGCGGTCACATTACCGTCCGCGTCAGTCTTCTTCTTAAAGATCCATTTATTTTCAATGGCTCGCTTATCATCAGGCAAGTCCACCAAAGTCCACACTTTGTTCTCATACATGGATCCTATCTCGGATTTCATGGCCTCAAGCCATTTGTCGGAATCCGGGCCAGCCATCGCTTCTTCATAGTTCGAAGGTTCACCGTTGTCCAACAACATGATCTCTAGGACAGGATTGCCGTACCACTCTGGTGCGGAACGTGTCCTAGTGGACCTTCGAATAGCAACTTGATCTGAAGCTTCATGATCATCATCATTAACTTCCTCTCTAGCCGGTGCAGGCTCCACAGAAACAACTTCCTGTGCTGCGCTACTCTCCGGTTCGAATGGAGGTACAATTACCTCATCAAGTTCTATTTTCCTCCCACTTACTTCTTTCGAGAGAAACTCTTTCTCGAGAAAGGATCCATTCTTGGCAACAAATACTTTGCCCTCGGATCGTAGGTAGAAGGTATACCCAATAGTCTCTTTCGGATATCCTATGAAGACGCACTTCTCCACTTTGGGTTCGAGCTTCTCAGGTTGAAGTTTCTTCACATAAGCATCGCATCCCAAACTTTTAGAAACGACAGCTTAGGTTTCTTACCAAACCATAATTCATACGGTGTCGTCTCGACGGATTTAGATGGTGCCCTATTTAAAGTGAATGCGGCAGTCTCTAATGCATATCCCCAAAATGATAGCGGTAAGTCGGTAAGAGACATCATAGATCGTACCATATCCAATAGAGTGCGATTACGACGTTCAGACACACCATTTCGCTGAGGTGTGCCGGGCGGCGTGAGTTGTGAAATAATTCCACATTTCCTAAGGTGCGTGCCAAACTCGTGACTTAAATATTCTCCGCCACGATCAAATCATAGGCATTTTATTTTCCTATCACGTTGATTCTCGACCTCACTCTGAAATTCCTTGAACCTTTCAAAGGTTTCAGACTTGTGTTTCATTAAGTAGACATAACCATATCTACTCAAGTCATCAGTGAAGGTGAGAACATAACGGTAGCCTCCGCGAGCCTCGACGCTCATTGGACCGCATACATCGGTATGTATTATCTCCAACAAGTCAGTTGCTCGCTCCATTGTTCTGGAGAACGGAGTCTTGGTCATCTTGCCCATGAGGCATGGTTTGCACGTGTCAAATGATTCGAAATCAAGTGACTCCAAAAGTCCATCAGCATGGAGCTTCTTCATGCGTTTGACACCAATATGACCAAGGCGGCAGTGCCACATGTAAGTGGGACTATCGTTATCAACTTTACACTTTTTGGTACTCACACTATGGACATGTGTAACATCACGTTCGAGATTCATCAAAAATAAACCATTGACCAGCGGGGCATGAGCATAAAACATTTCTCTCATATAAATAGAACAACCATTATTCTTGGATTTAAATGAGTAGCCATCTCGCATCAAGCGAGATCCAGATACAATGTTCATGCTCAAAGCTGGTACTAAATAACAATTATTAAGGTTTAAACTAATCCCGAAGGTAGATGTAGAGGTAGCGTGCCGACGGCGATCACATCGACCTTGGAACCATTCCCGACGCGCATCGTCACCTCGTCCTTTGCCAGCCTCCGCTTATTCCGCAGCTCCTGCTTGGAGTTACAAATGTGAGCAACTGCACCGGTATCAAATACCCAGGAGCTACTACGAGCGCTGGTTAGGTACACATCAATAACAAGTATATCACATATACCTTTAACGTTGCCGTCCTTCTAATCCGCTAAGTACTTGGGGCAGTTCCGCTTCCAATGACCGGTACCCTTGCAATAAAAACACTCAGTCTCAGGCTTGGGTCCATTCTTGTTCTTCTTCTTCCCGGCAACTTGCTTACCAGGCGCGGTAACAGCTTTGCCGTCCTTCTTGAAGTTCTTCTTACCCTTGCCTTTCTTGAAACTAGTGGTCTTATTTACCATCAACACTTGATGCTCCTTTTTGATCTCGACCTCCGCTGATTTCAGCATTGAGTACAACTCAGGAATGGACTTGTCCATCCCTTGCATGTTGTAGTTCATTACAAAGCTCTTGTAGCTAGGTGGAAGCGACTAGAGGATTCTGTCAATGACCGAGTCATCCTGGAGGTTAACTCCTAGCTGAGTCAAGCGGTTGTGAAGCCCAGACATCTTGAGGATGTGTTCACTAACAAAACTATTCTCCTCCATCTTACAGCTAAAGAACTTGTCGGAGACTTCATATCTCTCGACCCGGGCATGAGCTTGGAAAACCAGTTTCAGCTCTTGGAACATCTCATATGCTCCGTGTTGCTCAAAACGCTTTTGGATCCCCGGTTCTAAACTGCAAAGCATGCCGCATGAACAAGGGAGTAATCATCGCAGCGAGAATGCCAAGCGTTCGCAACGTCTTGTTCTGCTGGGAGAAGGGGTGGGTCACCTAGCGGTGCATCAAGGACATATAGTTTCTTGGAAGCTATGAGGATGATCCTCAAGCCACGGACCAAGTCCGCATAGTTGCTTCCATCATCTTTCAGCTTGGTTTTCTCTAGGAACGTGTTGAAATTGAGGTTGACATTTGCGTTGGCCATTGGATCTACAATATAGATATTAAAGGCAATTTTAGACTAAGTTCATGATAATTAAGTTCACATAGTCAAATTATTCAATGAACTCCCACTTAGATAGACATCTCTCTAGTCATCTAAGTGACACATGATCCATGTCAACTAGCCCGTGTCCGATCATCACGTGAGACGGACTAGTCATCCATGGTGAACATCTTCATGTTGATCGTATCTTCTATACGACTCATGTTCGACCTTTCGGTCTTCCGTGTTCCGAGGCCATGTCTGTACATGCTAGGCTCGTCAAGTCAACCTAAGTGTTTCGCGTGTGTAAATCTGGCTTACACCTATTGTATGCGAACGTTAGAACCTATCACACCCGATCATCACGTGGTGCTTCGGAACAACGATCCTTAGCAACGGTGCATAGTTAGGGTGAACACTTCTCTTGAAATTTTATTGAGAGATCATCTTATTTACTACCGTCGTTCTAAGCAAATAAGATGTAAACATGATAAACATCACATGCAATCAATGTAGTGACATGATATGGCCAATATCATCTTGCTCCTATGATCTCCATCTTCGGGGCACCATGATCATCATTGTCACCGGCACGACACCATGATCTCCATCATTGTGTCTTCATGAAGTTGTCTCGCCAACTATTACTTCTACTATTATGGCTAACGCTTAGCAATAAAGTAAAGTAATTACATGGCATTTATAATTGACACACAGGTCATACAATAAAATAAGACAACTCCTATGGCTCCTGCCGGTTGTCATAGTCATCGACATGCAAGTTGTGAACCCTATTACAAGAACATGATCAATTTCATACATCACAATGCATCATATCACATCCTTCTGGCCATATCACATCACAAGGCATATGCTGCAAAAAAAGTTAGACGTCCTCTAATTTGTAGTTGCAAGTTTTTACGTGGTTGCTATAGGTTTCTAGCAAGAACGTTACTTACCTATGCCAAAACCACAACGTGATATGCCAATTGCTATTTACCCTTCATAAGGACCCTTTTCATCGAATCCAATCCGACTAAGGTGGGAGAGACAGACACCCGCTAGCCACCTTATGCAACAAGTGCATCTCAGGCGGTGGAACCGGTCTCACGTAAGCGTACGTGTAAGGTTGGTCCGGGCCGTTTCATCCCACAATACCGTCGAATCAAGATAAGACTAGTAACGGCAAGCATATTAACAAAGTCGACGCCCACAACTGCTTTGTGTTCTACTCGTGCATAGATTCTACGCATAGACCTAGCTCTGATGCCACTGTTGGGAGACGTAGTAGTAAATCAAAATTTTCCTACGTGTCACCAAGATCTATCTATGGAGAAACCAGCAAACAAGCGGGAAGAGATTGGATCTTCATACCTTTGAAGATCGCTAAGCGGAATCGTTGCTAGAACGCGGTTGATGTAGTTATACTCGTAGCGATTCAGATCGCGGTGGAATCCGATCTAAGCACCGAACAACGGTGCCTCCGCGTTCAACACACGTGCAGCCCGGTGACGTCTCCTACGCCTTGATCCAGAAAGGAGGAAGGAGAGGTTGGGGGAAGAGCTCCAGCAGCAGTACGATGGCGTGGTGGTGGTGGAGTAACAAGGTATCCCGGCCGGGCTTCGCCAAGCGCTGCGGAGGAGGAAGAAGAGAGGTAGGGCTTCGCCGTGAGAGAGAGAGTTCAGATCTGTTCTCAAGAGGCAAAATCCTTGGATATATATAGGAGGAGGGAGAGGGAGGGCTGGCTTGGCCCCTCCTCCAAGGAGGAGAGGTTCGGCTGAACCAAAGGGATAGAGTCCACCTCCCACAAGGGAGGTGGACTCCTCTTTTAAAACCCTTTAGCCCTTATCTCTAGATCCCTATGCACATGGGCCTTTAGCAAAAGTATTTCCCAGCCCAATAAGGGCTGGCACACTTTATCTAACATCCCATGAGGTCCTCTGGTCGTCACACCCCTCCCAGGGTCCTCCGGCACCCTCCCGGCACTCCCGGTACAATACTGATGGGCCCGAAAACTTTCCAGTGACCAAAACTGGACTTCCTATATATCAATCTTTACCTCCGGACCATTCCGGAGCTTCTCGTGACGTCCAGGATCTCACCCGGGACTCCGAACAACCTTCGGTAATCACGTATACCATTTCCCTATAACCCTAGCATCATCGAACCTTAAGTGTGTAGACCCTATGGGTTCGGGAGACACGTAGACATGACCGAGACACCTCTCCGGTCAATAACCAACAGCGGGATCTGGATACCCATGTTGGCTCCCACGTACTCCACGATGATCTCATCGGATGAACCACGATGTCAGGGATTCAATCAATCTCATATACAATTCCCTTTGTCCATCGGTATGGTACTTGCCCGAGATTCGATCGTCGGTATCCCTATACCTTGTTCAATCTCGTTACCGGCAAGTCTCTTTACTCGTTCTGTAATACATCATCCCGTGGCTAACTCCTTAGTCACATTGAGCTCATTATGATGATGTCTTACCGAGTGGGCCCAGAGATACCTCTCCGTCACACGGAGTGACAAATCCCAGTCTCGATTCGTGTCAACCCAACAGACACTTTCGGAGATACCCGTAGTGTACCTTTATAGCCACCCAGTTACGTTGTGACGTTTGGCACACCCAAAGCATTCGTACGGTATCCGGGAGTTACACAATCTCATGGTCTAAGAAAACGATACTTGACATTGAAAAGCTTTAGTAAACGAACTACACGATCTTGTGCTATGCTTAGGATTGGGTCTTGTCCATCACATCATTCTCCTAATGATGTGATCCCGTTATCAATGACATCCAATGTCCATGGTCATGAAACCGTGACCATCTATTGATCAACGAGCTAGCCAACTAGAGGCTCACTAGGGACATGTTGTGGTCTATGTATTCACACATGTATTACGGTTTCTGGTTAACACAATTGTAGCATGAATAATAGACAATTATCATGAACTAGGAAATACAATAATAACCATTTTATTATTGCCTCTAGGGCATATTTCCAACAAAAATGACATCCACCCTTGCTATCCCAGGCTGCCGCCTGGAACCCATCCAAGATTGATGAAGAAGAAGAAGAAGAACTCCAAATCAAATCAAGCAACACGCTCACGTCAAATCATCACATTACCTGCACCTGCAACTGTCATTGTAGTAATCTGTGAGCCACAAGGACTCAGCAATCTCATTTCCAAGGGTATCTAGACTATTAAAGCTTAACAGGTGAGGCATGGTTAAATGGTGAGGATGCAGCAAGCGACTAAGCATTTATTTGAGTGGCTAACTTACGAGAACAGAAAGTAAAGTATGATGGTCTACACATGACGAACGTGCACTAGTATTGATCACTAACTGATCCTGAACACCTACTTACGTCAATCATAACCCCACCGTGTTCTCTTCCGGATAGGAACTCCGAAAAGAGACAGTCACGGTTACGCACACAGTTGGTTTATTTTATTAGAGTTTACTTCAAGTTTGATATGACCGGGTGTTAAACAAAGTATCCAAGTTTGCCACATAACCGCGGGCACGGCTTCTCGAAAAGATTTAACCCTGCAGGGGTGCTCCAACTCATCCATCACAAATTAACCACACTCAGCGGGAATAACCTCAACCACGGATCTCGTGATCTTCCTAGGCAATTCCAAAGGAAATCCAACACCTCGAGATAGCCCGAAGAAAATCAGAGATCCTCACTCAAGACGTTCGAGAAAGGTAAAACAAATCCAGCAAGGCCGCCCGACGTGTCGACGAACCCGATAGGAGCCGCGTATCTCGTTGTCAGGACACGACCGGATGGAACTAGCTACAGGGAAAACCAATCCTCAAGTTGCCTCGAGGCGGCCCCGCAGGCAGACCATTTTGGACCAACACTCATGTGGAGCACTGGCCCGGGGGTTGATTAAATTATCCACGGGGTCCGGAAAAATATCCCCTATGCAAGTTCATTAATTATTAGGCAAATGTAGTACCAATGTTGGGCCTTGCCAGACAAGTTTTATTCTAACCCGAAAACCAAGGGGGTCCCCATAAGCATGTTAGGAGCGCTCATTTATGGAACATAACACCGATTCACAAGTAACTAGGGGTAGCAAGAGTGGAACAAAACACCGAGCAAAAGGCCAAGCCTTCCACCTTTACCAAGTATATAGGTGCATTAATTTAAATAGCAGAAATATTGTGATATAACAAAAAAATGTCCATGTTGGCACATGGAAGCAATTGCACCTGCAACTAGCAACGCTATAAGAAGGGCTGAGCAAGCGGTAACATAGCCAAACAATGTTTTGCTGGGTTGTGGGGAGGTTAGAGGCTTATCATGGCAATGTTGGGAGGCTTATCAAACAAGTGGTAGGTAGCGAGACATAACGGTAAAAGACGAGACAACTAGCATGGCAATGATAGTAAAGGTATCTAGGAAAATGTGTCATCTTGCCTGAGATCCCGCTCGGAAGAAGAACGAATCCATGAAGAAGACGAACCAATGTAGTCGAACGAATCCTCACACTCCGAACGCTTTCGGAACTCTATCGAGAAGAAGCAATCCGAAACAAACAATCAACACAAGATACACCACAACATATGAAAAACACGATGCACAAATGATATGATGCATGCCCGGTTAAATATGCAATGCATGAAATTCACAACAATCAAATGCTACACATTAAGTGAAGCTCAATATGCAACGAGATGCATATTGACGAATCTCCACATACAAAATATTTAGTTCACTCTCGTTAGGTACACGAAAAATTAAATGTTGTTAAACATGGCAAGGGGTGAATCATAAGGAAACTACCTATCTAGGCATCTTAAATGAGGCCGGAAACAACTTATAGCACTTCCGAAATGACCCCATATGTTAATTATGAATTTGGTCCAGATCTGATCTAAACATATTTTATATTAGTTAAACAGCAGAATAAAGCATACCATGTTATTCTACAAGGAATTCTAGTCGATTTACATATATAAAACATCTCAAACGGAGCTACGGTTCAAAAGATATGAGCAATACAATATGCGGATGACATGCATGCAAATGCATGAAAACACCACCAAAAACATTTCAAATCATGAATGCAACAATTTATTATGAAACTACATGAGATTCTAAGCAAGTTTCATATACGGAATGTCCTCAACGGAGCTACGGTTCAACCACAATCATCAAAACAAGTTTTAGTTGAAATCTGCCAAAAACAGCAACTTAACATTTTGAACATGAGAAAACAACCAGCTACCAGATTCCTAAATGCACAAACTAAGCATGGGGCAATAGCATACAACACCTACTTCATTTCATCTTCACATATCATAAGCAAAACAAGCATGGATCACTTAGTAGGAAGCTCACAAGAAGGCAACTTAATAACAGTTTCAGACTTAGTGAAAATAGCAGTTTTAGACAGTGCAGTTTTTATCATGAGGGCATATTGACAGCAGTGAAACTATAGGCTACAGGTCATGAAATGGCGTGAAACTTAACAACATGCTAGAGGGCAACATCAACAACAAATAACTCCATTACACCTACCACAAAAGAGTTCTAGATCACTAGCAAATCACATGGCAAGGCAGCAACAAAAATATAACAGATTCCAGACTTAGAAACATTTTGGACCCTCAAAATAACAGATTTTTGTTGCAAGTTGACAACATCAAAACAACACCTAAACATGCATTTCTATGACAAGCAAAATGTCTATGGGCTAGGACACACATCAACGAGCAAGTTTCATGTTAAAAATAATTTCATATCATGCCCGGATTAATTCCTACAAAAAAGACAAAAGGGCATCACGGCACAAATAACATCCACTCAAACATGCTCAAATGACAAAACTAAATGCACCGATAAATCCTATATATTTTTCTACCCCTAAAACATATATAATATGCATGGGTTCACGTAGGAAATTAATCACAATTAATTATTCGGGCATTAGGCCTATTTACGGG